>CAIGQZ010000253.1:1531539-1571850 GCA_903798205.1 Danio tinwini | reverse complement strand
TCATGTTTATTCATAATTATCTTTGGAAATACATGAAGATAAGCAACTGTTTATCTAGTAGAGGAATAGAGTTATATAAACAGTGTGTATCTTACGTGAACAAAGCACATGGTTTAGTTATATTGACAAATAATTATTATTGCCATGTTCGTAGACATCCACATGCATTTCACAAACCTTAAATGCTATGTTGTGCTTGTAGTTATGTGTATTTGAATATCTGAAACCAAAAATAAATGTTATCCGTATGAAAGCACAGATAAATTGTGATTTATGACTCTGAACATTCTAATCACTAGATGTGATCATACGCTTCAGGGACCAGCCAAGGCTGATCACATCAGATGTGATTTTACGCTTCAGGGACCAGCCAAGGCTGATCACACTGGTGTGATTGTATGTGTGGAAGGGTTAAAAAGGGGGCGTGGCACCAAAACCCATGCCTAAACCCAACCATCATTGTGGAATAAGTAAATTGTACTAAATTGTACAAATGAGATCGTATGAATTCATATGAACTACAAAGTTGCCATGAGATTGAAAAGTGAGTGAGAATAAAATTGATTTCAACTTCCTGGAAAAAAAATACTGCTGGCAATGGAAATGCAAGCCTGATCAGTGTGACGTGTATCGAATCCTACTATACCGTAATGTACTGTACAAGGCAAACACGGAGGAAACAAAGTGGAAAGAAGGCAAAACTTAAATCTGTTCATCATATAAAGATTTATAAACATATTAATTACCCAATACTATTTTTTTATTCAAAAAAAAATTAATTGCAATTTTAATATAGATTAGATACAGATTATAAAATAAACATCTGCCAGCTGAGTAATAATAAAAAATATATTTAAAATAAAAAATTTAATGTATGTTTGCAGTGTAATGGCAAGGCGTTTCCTGTGCAACATGTAGACTTGTATAAGCAAAACCAGTAAATGTAAATCTGAAAGAAACAATGATGGGAAAAGCAGATCAATAGCATATTTCCTTTTTATCTGATACTTTAATTCCTATTAGGCTAATCTCTCTCTCTCTCTCTCTCTCTCTCTCTCTCTCCTCCAAACCCATGCAGATACTCTCAAGTCACGATGACTCAGTTAAATAAGTGAAACAAATGTCATCTGACAAATGCATCGAGTCAAACACTGGAAAAAGACAAAAAGGACGAAAAAAAAAAGAATCAGAAACATCCAGTTATGAATAAAAGTGTCTAATCTAAAACCTTATTTTAGAATTACTTTAATCTGCTGATGCGAAGCGGGTTAAGAGGATATAAACTCTGAATACAAACAACATCACCCCCCACTCTGCATCTTTACCAAACATGTATGTACAACACACTGCATCTTTGCCCCTCCCACATCATCATGGCAACATCCTGACAGCAACAGCTGCATTGACCTCCCTTTCAATGAGAGCACAGTAAACACAGCAACACCGGGATCATGGATGACATTACTGACTGATCATATTGATTAACTTAATATTCCATTCTGAAGCAAACATTCCATTAAGCTTTAAATGTCCTTAATGTGATCATTCTGAAGCTTTTATCACAGTATTTGATCACAATATTAATGTAAGCTACAACAAAAGGTTGGTTTAACTGGTATCATGATGATAGATAGATTTTTTTTGTAAATATGATAGGTTACACTTTTTAAATTACACTTCAAAATAAGTTCTTGTTACTCAACATTAACTAACATCAACAGTATGAAATATACTTTTGTTACAGATGGTGTGTAAATGTTAGTTTTTAGAAATGCAACTGAAAGTTATTAGTTCCTATGAATTAAACTATTATGACTTTCAATTGGAACATATTAGTAAACATTTACTAGGAGCTGAATATCATCAAAGATTAATAATAAATGCTAGAATAAAGAAAGTTCATCATTAGTTTTTTATTCATTAACTAAAGTTAACTAACACTAAATACACTTTAAACTTTCAATTTGAAATAACATCATTCTTCAGATGCATTGACTAGCCTATCATGTTTTGTATGCACTTCTAAACAAATATTTGTCGCATTTAAATATGACTTAAATCTTGTAGGCACATCCCTGGGTGAAATGTAACTGTATTATTATAGTAAAATGAATTTGTGTTTGTGTGTGTGCATGCGTGTTTCAGACTGACTGCTATTTGTACACTCAAAAAAAAAATATATATATATATATATTTTGCTTGTTTAAATTACTCATTTAAAATAAGGTGAAACAACTCAATTATTGAGACTTCATTATGACAACTTAATTTTTTTATGTTTAATCTACATAAATTTATTAAAAGTGTTAAGTTAACTTTAATTTGGTTTTATTTGTGACAAATCCGTAATTAATTTTTAAATCATACCAGGCCCGTAGCCAATGGGTTTGAGTAGTTTGAAAGATTCACCCCTTACTGACAAAGGTCCAATATTTGCCACATACATTTGTCCTACTTTAACTGCTATGCCATGTTTATTTGTGAAAATAACCCATCGAAAAAGGCTTAAAGACCAAGCGGAATCCTCTGTTGGCTGCCACTTCAGTGTGACTTCAGCTAATCAGATTTGGTCAATGCAAACAATTATTTTTCATGAGTTCAGCAACCAGCTGTGCAAGACAACATACAATCTAATGTAAGTGGTGACAATAGACTAGTTTTTAATTTAAAAATGTAACAGATTGCTTATTTTTCTAGATATATGATGTAATAAATGTGTATTTAGTTTTTTTCTTTATTCTAAATCTTTAGGAAATATTTTTGGTACATAAAAAGTGTGGTTATGATGACCATCCTACAAGCTAATCCAGCTAAAAACGGTGCTTAAAATGTCACTGAAAAGTAGTATTTAAATATCATAATTAAACAAAAAATAAGGCGAATAACTGCAAAGATATTCATTTTTTTCTGAAAAAAGAACCACCTTTCACCAGGCTGGCGACAAGCCTGCATACTATTGCACAAAAAAGCATTTACTGATTGAAGAAAACAGGTTAAAAGGACTGACCTTCTCCCCCTCCATCGTGCCGGAGTGGAAACGTCCAAGATTGACGGATTCCCGGTGAACGTGATGCTTGGCACACAATCTCTTTTAATGCTCGAGAAGTGGTGCTATTCGTGACCAGCTCGCTTTTGACAACTGCAAAATTGCAAAATATTGGTCAATTAGTGTCTTTATGAGAATAATACACGCAGTTTTAGACAATCTGTTGAACATCATCATTGCACAACATCGCCAATTTTATAGCTCCATCCAGTTAGGTACGACGTTGTAAACAAAACAAACATTTTGGAGGCATTTAAGAAGTTTATAAAAAATAGTAAGCTAAAATAAAATAGTAAAAGCTAAAAAAGTAGCTAATAATGATAATTTCGTCAGCTTTCCATCCTGAAATGAACAGCACCCATCAAGAACTGCTGCGATTATGCCATCTTTAGGTAAACCTGCAGAACATAAATGTTTATGTAAAATAAAAATGTAGGCTATATTTATTTTTAAATTTATATTTATTTTTACATTTCTGACCTCTTGCCAAACCTTTTATGATGACCATCAAGCCCTAAAACATTGATGTAAACGTGTAAAAATGTGATGTATTAAATAAATATTAATAGCCTAGCCTACTATCTCGCTACAACAGGTGCTCCTACACATGCTGACTCGGCTTTTTGGCCAATTTGGTCGTGTTCTTTACCTCAAACCTATGTTATAAGCACAAAATCATTGATTAACGTAATTATAAGCAACCTATTTATTAATCGACACGACTAATATAATAGCCACACAGCCATAATGATATAAATAACGTTGCTGTAGCATCACGCTGTGTGTAATAGTATTTTATCATTCACTCTATAGCTTACCATTTTACAAGAATAAGCTGTCAGTAAATTGACAATAAACCCCTGAATAACACAATATAAAATGCCGGTACTATAATATCAGCACACGACTACTATAGCAACTAATAAGCTTTTTAAATGACTCTCAATTTAAGAATATAATCTTCAACAATTAAGGCTGCACTTACCGTGTTTCTCGTGCGTCGTGACCGCCCCGTGTGCGCGCACGTATCCCTTGACCTACTGGCACTGAAGTGTTCAGACCTACGCTCAGCCGGTGATGATGTATTCTTTTATTCGTCACCGGCAGCACATACACGACAAACCGCACGTTCTCCTCTTTGACGAAATACCGCCGTTCGAGCACGTAAAACCTCGTGCCCGCCCCTTTATTTATCCACGACGCGCATTTCGCATCACGCCCCGTGACAGCTGTTCCGTCACAGCGCCTCGTGATGCGGGAATACCTTATTCGGCAGAGTTTGGTCAGGATGCGAATGGTGCTGGTGGGGTGGGACCAACAGTATCTGATACCCACACCGCCCATGATGCTCTGCGCGGGTGACCTTGATAGAGCATCCGCTGATGGGTGCTACCAAAATGGATGCAGCGTGGGTACCGCAAACTCCGAAGGATGCTGCCAATACGTAAAGTGAGAACAGAGTTATTGAATTTAAGAAAGCATATAGGCTAGCTGTTTACCTTTTTCTTCACCTGCAATTCCCAAATCTATCAGCGTGGGCACGTCTTCACTAGCGTTTATTCAGGCCTCAAAAGAGGCACGTGATGGCAGTATCAAATTCTGCAGCAGCTCAATCCTCACTGCAGGACGAGTCACAAGACTTGACTGGATGAGTTTTAAACACAGCAGTGTTGCATCATTTCATTTATGTGCACTTTAACATATCACAACCTTTTATGTTTATCTATTTGTAAATATCTGATTCTAGTTAATGCGACTTATATATTATGTGCATAATACATCCATCTTTAAATATTACCCATCGTTTCCTGTAATTGCACTTTTAACAAACCTATATCCTGCACTAGCTACTATTGCACTCCTGGTTAAACCTAACCTGCATTTTGTTACCTTGTACATGTGTAATGACAATGAAGTTGAATCTAATCTAAACAAATAGTGCTTTTGGTTAAATAATATAATAAGCTATATAATGGAGTTTGAGACTGGTTGTTACATTTTTAAAGGACGTTTTGTTTTAAAATTAATTTAGGAATATTCGTATGCTGTGTAAAAGAGATATAATAACATTTTTAATAAAACAAAACAAATTTTAAAAGATAATGTTTTAGACCAGGGGTGCCAAAGTTTTTTCTTATAAAGGGCCAAAAACAAAACTTGGTTGCGGGCTGTGGGACAAAGTTAAATATACCAAACTGTGTTACATTCGATTTGCCATAATTAATTTGCTAATTTATTTGCTAATATTAAAAAATAACTAGAAAATGTTGCTTTAAAAATATAAATTAATGATGCTGTATCAAATTTAACATTTTATAATTAATTTATTATAGTAAAAACATAAACAATCTCATTTTAAACACAATGTTTAACACACTAGTCGAGCTGCTCCTGCCTTTGCCTTGGTTTGCTTGCCAATGTTTTGTGCATAGTTCTCTATGATCTGACAGTATTTAAAAAGTCTGATTCAATTGAAACATTTCATTTTAATTGTCTCATTTTGTTGCTCCTCAATTAAGCAAAGTAACAACAAGTTACATTAAATTCGAAATGACGATCTCTCTCAGCGTCATTCGTCCCAGCCAACTCCCCATCATTCTTCCTCTCTTTTCATATGGGATGGCGGGCCAACAAAGGCTACAATGGGCCAACTTTGGCCCACAGGCCCTACTTTGGACACCCTTGTTTTAGACAAAAGTACATTTTTGCTGTGGTTACTAACTTATAAGGGTAATCTGTCAATGTCAGGTGGTATTATGTATAAATGTAGAAAAACCTAACATAACCTGCACATCATTACTTTTGATAGGGACAAAAATAACTAAAATATATGCTTACTCTTGTTTATATTAACTATGACCTTGTTAACTGCAACATATTTTGTCCTTTATCTTTGTAAAAAAAATTAAATAAAAATTTCCTTTTAAATTTCAGAAAATGTAATTATTTAGAATTATTTTTAGTGACACTTTCTTTCTACGAAGCTCATGTTTTTAATAAATATTAACTAAATGTATCTATAAAAATACAACAAACATTATAGTGTTATAATGACAGTTATAGCTATATAATAACAATTAATAATAGTATTAATACTTATGACCTACAGTAAAGCCATCAATGGTGCATTTACAACTGTATTATGTCCCGCAATAAGAATTTATAAGCCATTAGGTTCTTATCAACATTATAATACCATTTATTTGACAGTACAAATTCTGTTAACTTACTGAAGAGTCTGTAACTATAGCATAATAATGTATCAATGTATAGCAGACTGCATATTTATGAATGCAATCATGACTCACTAATATAAATCAGTATATGATTTAATATGAACATGTATATTGATAAATTTAACACATCACTAATACAGAAAGCTTTAATACCACTATTATAAATGTAGCTATAACCAGTGTTGGGGGGTAACGCATTACAAGTAACGCGAGTTATGTAATATTACTTTTCTAACTAACAAGTAAAGAAACGCATTACTTTTAAAAATTAATAATAAAAATTGAGTAGTTTATTTAAAAAATATAATGCAAGTTACTTTTAAGTTTAGTTAAAAAATTAGTCAATTAGTCTCTTTAAAAAAATAAATTGCTGAATTAAAGTGAACGTAGTCGTGTTAAATACTGCACGCAACTAGAGAATGCAGGAATAGGCAGAAAGGAAGATGGCAGAGCCTTACATTTCTGCAATGAAAGAAAAGGAAAAGAGGATTATCAGAATGGACAGTGATTTTACATAAGACAAAAAGTCAAAAGTAGCAAATACATTGCTTTAAACGTTCATTAATATGTGGCATGTATAGCTCTTGGGTCAGAAAGTTTTCTGAAGATAACAACATCTTCCTAATTCTACACTATAAAAAAAAATCCTTAATTTTACAGTTTATTTCCGGCAGCTGGGTGCTGGAAAAAAAACATAAAATAACGGCCGTTAAATTACATATAGTTACTGTAAAATAACAGAGGTTGAATTACAGAACTTTACCAGAAATTAAAATTTAAGGAAATTTCTGTAATTTAATGTCCGTTATTTTACAGTAAATTTCTGTAATTTAACGGCTGTTATTCTACATTTTTTTCCAACACCCAGCTGCCGAAAATAAACCATAAAATTACATTACATTACAATTACATAATTATTTTACAGTGTACATTAATTATTTTTATTTGTTTTTAAAGGTAAATGAAGGTTATACAGTTTGTGGTTAAGTGCAGAGCTCCTCTATTTAGAAAAAGAACCCTGTAAGTTCGAAAAGAGCTCAAGCCTCAGCCAGGTCAGAAAAAAAAGTAACTCAAAAGTAATGTAACACATTACTTACCATAAAAAGTAACTAAGTAAGAAACTAATTCCTTTTTTGGGGGAGTAACTCAGTATTGTAATGCAATACTTTCAAAAGTAACTTTCCCCTGTGCTGGGTAAGTTGGTATTTCTGTGTGGAGTTTGCATGTTCTCCCCTTGTTTGCGTGGGTTTCCACCGGGTGTTCTGGTTTCCCCCACAGTCCAAAGACATGCGCTATAGTTGAACTGGGTAACCTAAATTGGCCGTAGTGTATGTGTGTGAATGAGAGTGTATGGGTGTTTCCCAGTGATAAGTTGCAGTGGGAAGGGCATCCGCTGCGTAAAACATATGCTGGATAAGTTGGTGGTTCATTCCGTTGTGGCGACCCCTGATTAATAAAGGGACTAAGCTGAAAAGAAAAGGAATAAATGAATATTAGCAGTGGGATTAAAATAACAGTGATAATAGCATCAAAATAAAATAATACAGAATTACATATTGAGAAATTATATTTATACAGACTAAAACAACATACTGTACTAATTCTTTTATTTACAAAATATTTAATTAAAGAATAAGTGATCACAGTAAACCTTATAGCTTAAAATGACTGCAAGCTGGTAAAAATAAACTCTAAAATGTATTTTATTTCGAGTGTATGTTGAGTCAAATATTGACAAACCCACAGTTGTTTTTTGTGTAAATTTAAATCAATTGAAAAAATTTATCACAACCATTGGGTTTTTGCATAATGTTTGATCTAACATTGGGTTAATACAACCAAATATATTTTTTAAAAGTGTAATGACAGTATTTTGTGCCTGTGCTGTGATTCTTACAAAATCTTTTAATGTCATCTCATTCTAAATATTCTCTTGTTTTGTTATGTAAACTATTATTGAACTGAGTGACATTTAGGTTGATGTCCTCTATAAATCATATATAATCATTATTTTCTCATGCGGACAGATTGTAATGTGATTGTAAATGCATGCAAAATAGACACATTTGCAATAGAACGTTTAGAAACATTAAAAAAATAAATTAAAAAATATTTTAAAAATACTTTAATGAAAGCCTATTAACAAATAATGCATGTTACTGACTTTGTCTTTTGTACCGTGTACATTTTTCTAAATATTTCATATTTTTATAAAAAAAAGAAATAATGACTAATATATATATTTAGTTTTATATATATATATATATATATATATATATATATATATACAGTATACACATACAGTTGAAGTCGGAATTTTTAGCCCCCCTCTGAATTATTTTATTTTATTTATTTATTTATTTTTTTGATAGTCGACAGAACAAACCATCGTTATACAATGACTTGCCAAATTACCCTAACTTAAATAACCTAGTTAAGCCTTTAAATGTCACTAAGCAATACTAGTGTCTTGAAAAATATCTAGTAAAATATTATTTACTGTCATCATGGCAAAGATAAAAGAATTCAGTTATTACACTGAAAAAAATGGCTGTGATTTCAACAGTAAAAAAGCTACAGTAAAAATCCGTAACCTGGTTAACAGTATGTTTCCTTAATATATACGGCGAATAACCGTAAATTGACTTTCCCAGAATTCCCTGCATGGCAAATTACTTTTTATGCTTTTTGTTGACATTACTATGGATCTTTTTAGTTGTTTTCCCATCAGTTATGTACATTAGACATTTATGTTACATCTGTTTATGTTACAACAATGTTTATTTCATGACTTTAATTTTACGCGTGTTACCAATCTGGTGTTTAGTAGCTGTGTGAATGACACTGAGCACCTTCTATACACTGATACAATTTTCTGCTTGTGGGAAAAGATGTTTATGATAAGCATTGGTTCATTATTTAACTTTCTCATCACCACCTGCATATGGCTGTGTTAATGTTTATATCTGTGTAATAAAAGATGTGATGTGTAGATGTTGGTAATTCAAAATACAGACATATTACCTCTATAAATTAAACAAGTACGGTTAGTTAAAAGTTAATAAAAAACTGGATTTAAAAAAAAAGTGTGACTATATTTTAATTTATGATAAAAACAGGCATATAAAGTAATAAAAATCACAATCTCACGTGTTATGACTTTGTGTTCCAGGACGTGTTTAGACACCATAAAAGATACTTTTCTGCCATCGTCAGGACACAAAATGGTACTACACTATTAAAACTTCGAATAATTCAATAACACAAGCATCATAATAGTGCATCTGTTACATAATTCTCACAAAACGTGTGAAGATCACAGAAATAATTTCTATAAATAATTTCACATTTACCGACAATAGTTGATCATTAAAATTTCATAATGCAGACAGACACTACACTTAGAGACCTCTGTAGTCAATAGCTACTTAGTGCTTTACCTTTGGGAATAAGATGTTTAGTCAAAAAAAAGAAAAATCTGATCTACTGAATAATTATTTTGCCTTTGAAAGTCATATTTTCAAATAAAATTGTAGGTTACATTTATATCGTCCACAAGATGTAGTCAGTGATTAGATTTCACAAAGTTAAACAAGATCCCAGTTAATGAAATTTTAGGACTTTCATTATTCACACTAATCAGCTGAATCAAAAAATCTAATTTTAAATGAGATATATTTTAAAATCAGCAGCCTCCTTTTACAACACATATTGTTGGATTGTTCACTTATTTATTTTTATTTTTTATAAACACTATCTTTGTTTTTTGCTTTTTTAGAAACTTCTAACATGTACTTACGAAAACAAAACATACAAAATTATATAAATGATAATAATTACAATTACAAGTATATAAATAAATAAATGCCTGTACATACAGCACAGTGCATCCGGAAAGTATTCATAGCGCTTTACTTTTTCCACATTTTTTGTTACAGCCTTATACCAAAATGGATTAAATTCATTTATTTCCTCAAAATTCTTCACGCAATACCCCATAATGACAATGTGAAAAAAGAGTTTTTGAAATTATTGCAAATTTATTAAAATAAAAAACCTGAAAAAAATCACATGCACATAAGTATTCACAGCCTTTGCTCAATATGTTGTTGATGCACTTTTGGCAGCAATTACAGCCTCAAGTCTTTTTGAATATGATGCCACAAGCTTGGCACACCTGTCGTTTGGAATTTTTGCCCATTTCCTCTTTGCTTTAAGCTCTGTCAGGTTGGATGGGAAGCGACGGTGTACAGCCATTTTCAGATCTCTCCAGAGATGTTCAATAGGATTACGGTCTGGGCTCTGGCTGGGCCACTCAAGGACATTCACCAAGTTGTTGTGAAGCCACTCCATTGATATTTTGGTGGTGTGCTTTGGGTCATTGTCCTGCTAGAAGATGAACTTTCGCCCCAGTCTGAGGTCAAGAGCACTCTGATGCAAGTTTTCATTCATTAGGTCTCTGTACATTGCTGCATTCATCTTTCCCTCTATCCTGACTAGTCTTCCAGTTCCTGCTGCTAAAAAACATCCCCACAGCGTGATACTGCCACCACCATGCTTCATTGTAGGGATGGTATTAGCCTGGTAATGAGCAGTGCCTGGTTTTCTCCAAAAAGTTCAAGTTTAGTCTTATCAGACCAGAGAATTTAGTTTCTTATGGTTGGAGAGTCCTTCAGAGGCCTTTAGGCAAATTCCAGGTGGGGAGTGGCCTCCGTCTGGCCACTCTACCATACAGCCCTTATTGGTGGATTGCTGCACATATGGTTGTCCTTCTGTAAGGTTCTCCTCTCTCCACAGAAGAACGCTGGAGCTCAGACAAAGTGACCATCGGGTTATTGATCACCTCCCTGACTAAGGCCCTTCTCCCCCGTCCACTCAGCTTAGATGGCCGGCCAGCTCTAGGAAGAGTCCTGGTGGTTCCAAACATCTTCCACTTAAGGATGATGGAGGCCACTGTGCTCATTTGAACTTTCAGAGCAACATAAATGATTCTATATCCTTCCTCAGCCTTGTGCCTCGAGACAATCCTGTCTCGGAGGTCTACAGACAATTCCTTTGTCTTCATGCTTGGTTTGTTCTTTGACATGCACTGTCAACCCTGGGACCTTATATAGACAGGTGTATGCCTTTCAAGTCATGTTCAACTGAATTTACCACAGGTAAACTCCAATTAAGCTGCTGAAACATCTCAAGAATGATCAGTGGAAACAGAATGTACCTGAGCTCAATTTAGAGCTTCTTGCAAAGGCTGTGGGTACTTACATTTGACTTATCAGGTTTTTTATTTTTAATATATTAGCAACAATTTCAAAGAATCTTTTTTTACATTGTCATTTTGGGGTATTGTGTGGAGAATTTTGAGGAAATAAATTAATATAATCCATTTTGGAATAAGGCTGTAACATAAAAAAAAATGTGGAAAAAGTGAAGCGCTATGAATACTTTCCAGATCTACTGTACAGTATGCATATAATATAAAGGTATCAAAACAATGGTAAATGAATAACAGGTGATACCTGTCACGATATAGTTCGTTTGTGGGAACATCAGCAGGTGAACATACAGACACACAATTCATCAAGTCAATGGCAGAACTTTTAGTAAACACTATATAAGTGTTGAGTACTCGAAGACTCATAACAAGCAACATCCATGGAAGAAGAGGAGAAGACGAAGGAGCAAAGATGAGGACAACCATCCGACTTCAATACCGGCCGAGGAATGAAAGGATAAGGTGAGCTTTTATAGTGTCCTTGATGGCGATTGGTGAGGGAGGGCGATGATTGGGAGAGTATGAACGGGCCGTGGGTGTACCACAAGTTACATGTATATGGACAAAAGATTCATATCAGTTTCCATTTTTACTGTATGGTATTAAAAAGTAAATGTAGAATTGTAAAAGTATTTTATATGGAAATATATTGTATTTTTCAAATCCTACTCTCACTTTTTCCCTTCTCATTTAATGTATTTTAAAAGTGTATTGTCACAGTATATAATGGAAATCAATATATTTGCAATTATTGTTTATTCAAAATGTCAAAGTTGGTTTGAGTCAATCATGCTCTTCTAAACTTTTTGCAAGCCTTTGAACAAGCATAAAGAGTCGAGCCATTTATATTCAAAGCTATTCTCTCCTTTCCTTTGCTGTTTTTGCCCATAACCATTAAACATAAAACCTCTACTGTGGTTCACAGAACTGCAGCTGTGTTTTTGCTTCATGAATTATTGATTCTGTGCAGAAAGCATCATACTGTATTCATTCCTAAGAAGTCAAAACCCATAGTGTAAAATGCCTGTGTTGATGTTTTTATTAAAGACTGCCGTCACAAAACATGATGCAAAAGCGCACTCAATATTATATGACAGACACATTTAGATGAAAGGGCTACAATATTGTGTTGTGTAAGCCTCTTTAACAGAATAGGTGGTGTCACAGACCATATTGGGGTCATTTTTGGAGGCACCAGCTGGTGAGGTGGGCTGATGTCCCCTGGGTGCCTGACAGACACAGTGATGTGACCGGTAATCTTCATTCTTGTTGTGTTCCAAATTTACAGATTAGATTTTTGGATGTGAAATATCCTGAAAGATTTCACACTATGGCTGCATAGTAAAAGGATACTGTGTGTGGAGACGTATTATGTAAAGTATACTAATATTTATTTATTTATACGTCTCAAAGCGAAAGTTTACCACCAAATGAAAATTGTCATTGTTTAACTCACCCTGGCATTGTTCTATAAATATATCGCCTATAAATATATTAAATATATAGACATAAATGCTACGTGTGCCTTATATACAGTTGAAGTCAGAATTATTAGCTCCCCTATGCATTTTATTTTTATTTATATTTCCCAAATGATGTTTAACAGAGCAAGGAAATTATCACAGTATATCTGATAAAATTTATCTTCTGGAGAAAGTCTTATTTGTTTTATTTCGGCTATTATGGCCAATTAAAAAAAAACATTTTGGGCCAAAATTATTAGACCCTTTAAGCTATATATTTATTCGATAGTCTACAGAACAAACCATTGTTATACAATAACTTGCCTAATTACCCTAACCTGCCTAGTTAACCTAATTGTTTTAGTTAAGCCTTTAAATGTCACTTTAAGCTGTATAGAAGTGTCTTGAAAAATATCTAGTAAAATATTATTTCCTGTCATCATGGCAAAGATAAAATAAATCAGTTATTAGAAATGAATTATTAAAACTATTATGTTTAAAAATGTGTTAAAAAAATCTCTCCGTTAATTGGTGGAAAAATAAACACGGGAGCTAATAATTCTGACTTCAACTGTATGTATATAAATTGATCAAACCTTAAAAAGGATATCAGACTTCATCATTAAACTTAATTTTTTAATATTTCAGGCTTTACCGTTTTATCAAGTATGCTCATATTATTTAGCTGGTACCTAAATAGCCTATTTCATACATCATATTAACACTTAAACGGAGAAATAGCTTATAGAAATAAGTGCAGAGGAACTCCATTCTGTGACAATGTTATCACTTGATTTCATTTAAATTGAATTGATATTTCTGACAAATTTTAGTGGTTTACTCACCTGGACCTTCCTCACAACTTTAATGACACAATTATTGGAAACTTGGCGCCGAACTCTGACATAAAATGGCGGAATTTTAATATCTATTTTTTTGGTCACTTTAATAATGAGACGCGTGCTTATAATGCCGAGTTCAGACTACATGATTTTCAAAGTAGTCGTGTCACATATGTTTTCTCACTGCATGACTATCTGAGCTAGCGTTTTGTCGCTGCTTTGTTTACACTGCAGGATGGATCGACGACAG
Source organism: Danio tinwini (assembly GCA_903798205.1). NCBI lineage: Eukaryota > Metazoa > Chordata > Actinopteri > Cypriniformes > Danionidae > Danio > Danio tinwini. Next base: position 1,557,741 of record CAIGQZ010000253.1, on the reverse strand, counting down.
GTGGTTTTACACTGACTTTAAAATAGAAAGAATCGCTGACAACGTTGTCCTAACTACATCTCACAATCAAAAACCCGTAGAATATATTTTGATATTAACTACATAATGAGAACGAAGCCTTAAATAGGGTAGAAAATGTACATATTTGCTCACCTGGGTTTGAAAGGAATTAGTCATTTCAACTCGACTTTTGTTTTTCGACCCGGTTGTGGTTTTGCTCAGATGACATGTCAAACAGACACGAGTGCTCCTGCCAAATTTCTGCTAGTTTTTCCTCCATTTATTGGGTCCAAATTGAAAATAAGCACTTTTAACTTCTTCCCCAGCCTCCCACTGGCCTGCAGGTAATGCCGAGTTCAGACTGCAGGATTTTAGCCCTGATTTTGACTCGCCAACAGGTTTTGAGAAATCGCTGACAAATGCCTGAAATCACAGGCAAATCGCGAGTGACAACCACACGGTATGAACTGTCAAGGACGCGATATGAGAGAATCGCCGATGAGTCGCCGATACCCGTGACATATTTGGCATGCTAAACATCTGGAGCTGTCGGCGATGCAAATCATGCTGTGTGAAATGTGTTCTGATAGAAAATTACATCCGCGATCACCTACAGCCAATGAGAGAGCAGCATTCACTAGTGTGGTTATCTGCAGGCCAGCGGGAGGTTGGGGGAGAAACTAAAAGCGCTCATTTTCAGTTGATTTGAACCCAAGAAATGGAGGAAAAACTAGCGTAAAATTGGCACGAGCACTGTCATGTCATCTGATCAATGTTACAATCAAGTCGAAAAGTAAAAAAAGTTGAGAAGAGATTTTTAATTATCTTCAAAAGCCAGGTAAGCAACACAAGTTTCTAAAGCTAAAGCCTTCCCTGCTGAAAAATCCAGCTTAAACCAGCCTAAGATGGTTAGCTGGTTTTAGCTGGTCGACCAGCCTGGTTTTAAAGGGGTTTTGGCCATTTCCAGGCTGGTTTCCAGCCATTTCCAGACTGGTCTTAGCTGGTCAGGCAGGGAGTTGACCAGCTAAAACCAGCTTAACCAGCCAAAACCAGCTGTGTCCAGCTTAAACCAGGCCAAAACCCCTCTAAAACCAGGCTGGTCGACCAGCTAAAACCAGCCAACTAGCTTAGGCTGGTTTAAGCTGGATTTTTCAGCAGGGTTCTTTTTCCATTATGTAGTTAATAACGAATGATATATTACGTGATATATATTAGGTGACCTCGCATTGTTTCTATGTCACTTCTCACGTTTGTTTGGTTGTGAGAGACAAAGTTGTCCGATTCTTTTTATTTTAAAGTCATGCAGTGTGAACTCTCCTGTCGTCGATCCATCCTACAGTGTAAACACAGTGCCGACAGAACGCATTATTGTAAATACAAATAAGTATTTATGAAACAGTTGTTTTTAGAATTACGAGACCGTGTTTTACAGTGTCATTTACCAAATGTTTGAAATTGTCCCAGAGATCTTGTATTTGAGAGACATTTTATTCAATGGATGTCCAAAAAACCCACTTTTGTTAGTTGAAAACAATTACTTTATTTACAAACAATTAAATACATGCTCGTCTCAAGTTAAGCTTGTACATTTTGGCGCACAGGCATTAAAGACATGCCCAAACTTATTGTTAATAATGAGTAAAAATATAATATATACACATATATGCTATATACATCAATTATATGTAAATGATATGCGAGAGAAAAAAAAAAGAAGACTAATTAGTGCATTTGAATACAGATATACACCAAAGGCGAGATTAAGCTGATTTAACAGTTGGTTGATGCAGTTCAGTTTGAACTCACACAGACACACACACACACACACACACGCACACGCACACGCACATGCACATGCATAAATAAATCTGACTAGTCAGGTTGGACAATTATCAAATATGTAAAGTGTCCTTTGTTAAGAAGAGAAAAATATATATAATATATATAATAAAAAAATTCAGGCTATCTCTGTGTGTACATTTGGCCATCTAGTTAAAATGTTGAATCGATAAATGGGTTTTTAATAATAAAAAATACACAACCTAATAAATTCTTCCATATTTTGGGTTAAATTCACAACAATAATAATTACAAGCATTTAAAAACAGCTTCAAGTAAATATTCTAACACGTCCTATGAAACAAAATATTTTAGACCAATTAAATTTTATAATAAGCAGGAAAACCAACAAAATAAAATCAAGCTATCTGTAAAATTTCCTGCTGGTTATGAGAAATACTCTCTAAAAGACTTTCCAGCAAGCATTTTTTTTTTTTAAAAGATGTCTAATAGACATCAAAACATAGTCATCTTGTTTAAAACAAGGCTAAATTTGGGCTGTCGCTGAAAATCTAATAGACGTCTAAAAATAGGCTAAAACTAGACTAGTCATTAAATAAATAAATGACTATGAAATTAATGACTACACATATAAAGTCTGTCTAACTGTCTATTTGACAACTAGTCTAGTTTTGATGTCTATTAGATTTTCACTGACAGCCCATGTTTAGCTTTGTTTTAGCTAAGTTGTTTGCGTTTAGATATCTGTTAGACATCTATTAAACAAAAAATCGTTTGCTGGGTTATATCACATCCACAATCAGCAATAATCATTAAAAACTCAGTAAACATAGAAAACGTTAACCCAACATGACTCAATACAATGTATATAAATGTTACCGTAAATTCATAATTCAGCAATCAAACATAACACTGTTTCCCCATTGGATTTCAAAACATATCAACACATGCATGTACTGTATTAAAAACCCTTTCACATAACATGCATTCAGCATATGCACTCAGTTACATAACACACATTTTCATGTGCTTGTGTTTAAACACAAAAACAAGCATTATGTATTCTAAAATCAAGGGAGAGATAGAGACTAAATGAGAGCGCTTTTCAACTCCTTAATCTGCCTTTAAGCTATGTTGCCATGGACACCTCACTGTTTTCTTTCAGGTCCTAGTTTTCTGGCATGTGCGTACTGTATATGTACTGTATATAGACCCATAACAGCAGCCCACCTGCATACTTATTAGATTGATTATAAATATGATTTATTTCTCAACATTTCAAACCCTTAAATATACAAAAAAATCCATCATATGCATTTATTCAAAATTAAAGGTTACACTACAGCATGATGCATGCACAATCTTTAGTTTTCTATAATACAAATGTACAGACTAGGGCTGAACAAAATATCGTTTGAGCATCGATATTGCAATGTTTGTGTATAATAGTTACATCGTAGGATTAGATTATATATTAAGATAAATATATTTTTAGATATTAGATGTTGTTTACAGACAACCATGTTATTTTACATTTGATTGTTGAATTTCTGGTTAGACTCGCCAGAAAAACATAAAGCACTGTTTATTTATTTATTTATTTATTTTTGCTTGTAATTTATTACCATTAATGCAGATGCACTGCATAGAATAAGACTTGATCATCCCAATCGATCTGAATTAATGAAATATTTCCAAAAAGATTTCTGTTCAAATCATCTGGTAAAATTATATTCATATCGCAATATATATATATATATTTGAAGTCAGAATTATTAACCCCGCTTTGATTTTCTTTTTTAAATATTTCCTAAATGATGTTTAAGAGAGCAAGGAAATTTTGTGTCTAATAAAAAAAAAATTCTTCTGAAGAAAGTCTGATTTCTTTTATTTTGGCTAGAATAAATCAATTTTTAAAAACTCTTTTAAAGTCAAAATTATTAGCCTCTTTAAGCTATATTTTTTCCGATAGTCTACAGAACAAACCATTGCTATACAATGACTTGCCTACTGTAATTACCCTAACCTGCCTAGTTAACCAAATTGTTTTAGTTAAGCCTTTAAATGTCACTTTAAGCTGTATAGAAGTGTCTTGAAAAATATCTAGTAAAAAATTATTTGCTGTCATCATGGCAAAGATAAAATAAATCAATTATTAGAAATGAGTTATTAAAACTATGATGTTTAGAAATGTGTTGAAAATTTTTTTCTCTCCGTTAAACAGAAATTGAGGGAAAAAAAATAAACGGGGGCTAATAATTCAGGGGGGCTAATAATTCTGACTTTAACTGTATGTGTATACAGTATATATCCTCCGGGTGCTCCGGTTTCCCCCACAAAAACTTGTGGTATAGGTGAATTGGGTGGGCTAAATCGTCTGTAGTGTATGTATGTGAATGGGTGTATGTGGATGTTTCCCAGTGATGGGTTGCGGTTGGAAGAGCATCCACTGCGTAAAATGTGCTGCATAAGTTGGCGGCTCATTCCGCTGTGGCGACCCCAGATTATGAATGAATGAATGAATATATGTAACCCACTGGTCGTACAGCACCCAACTTGTTCTGAGCTGGGACCGAACCGGCCATTCTTTGTATGGGAGTCAGTTGCTCTAACAAGGAGGCTAAAGACCATGGCCTTTAGTATCTGTCGCTAGAGCACCTTTTGAGGTCAGAAGAGTGAGGTTTACCTGCATAGCACTTTGCAAGCTGGTATCCGTTACATATGTATATGAAACAAAAACAAAATATCACAATGTCAGATTTTTCATTTTTCCAATATCTTGCAGCCCTAGTACAGACTTTTTTTAGTATAAATAGTTTGTGATTTGCAAGACTTAAAACAGCACCTTTGCTTACAACAAGGTCATAACCATGTCTTGACCAAATAAGAGAGAATGTGTGCCTATGTAAATATTTAGGTTCCTACATTGACCATTAAAGTCAAATTTTACTCTTCTTATTTTTATATGTATATAGTACACTGTTAGCGATTTTTGTAAATTACACAGTATTTAATTCTATTATGAACTGTGTTTTACCGTAGGGCTATTATGCAGTATGTTGCTGTATTTTAAAGTTGCTTTGTGAAAATTACTGTATATTTTACAGTAAGGATATACATACAATTTTTTCATAAATACGTTTACAGCAAATTAAATGGTGCTGTAAATGTTAATACAGTATTTTTGCTGTAATCGATTTACAGTAAGTTACTGGCAAACTGCTGCCAGTAAGTTCCTGTAGATTTTACAGGAAATTGTTAACAGTGTAGCAGTTGTTATAAACAGTGTATCTGTGCACTGCTTTATTTTGTAGGAATTAATTTGCCTTCATAATCTTTTATCAAATACCAAAACCTTCACTCCACCTTGAAACACCTTTTTTCCACTTCTGGTCACATGGAATGCCTTTGGGGCGGGGTTATTAGGGCGTATCTCATTTCTGCTCTGCCTTCATCCATTTGTCAATCTCTTTTATTTTGTTAGCAACACCCATCTTCCAATGATCCAATCTGTTCCCAAAAGACAAAATCCTGCACCGTCCTACATTTTTTTTCTCATTTCAGGGTTGTTTCAACTGGATGCACTTCCGTTTCATAGTGACTTTAAACACTGAAATGTTGTGTTGAAATTATGTTTGCTATTCATAAACAGCTCCACTTTGTTTGATCTGTCCTTTTGACACCAAAAGACAGACCATTACTAATATTGAATAATTGAAGGACGGGCTTTGGCCGTTTCTAATTATTGAGACTAATGTCTTTTATAGTGATTACAGACTTTGTTTAGAAACAATTCTGGCATACATGTAAGCCTTTAAAACTTAATGCGGCGCCCATCCTGCCTAGGGTGAAACAAAGTGGTCTAATAAACCAAAGGAAAAATATGTTTGCACAAATATAAAAACAGTCCGCACCTCCTTTTAATGGAACAAGTGTAATCAATTGTTGTTATGGAGTTTTTTTTTTCTTTCATTAGTGTCTGGAATCATCAAAAACAAAAACACAGCATGGAGTTCAACCAGTCTGTTGACATCCTGAGTGCTTATTGATATGCTGTTTGCAATTCATAGCCACTTAAGCTAACAAAGTCCTTAGTAAAAGGTTCTTGGCCTATGTGTCTTCCTGTTCAGCTTTCCCATTTGGATTAATTTTTTGATCCTTAATGACAAGGGTCGAATGGATACTTGGTGACTCCGCCATGGAGCTCCACCATGGACTCACTCCAGGTGATGGCGTCTCCGGTGAGGTGGCTGGAGCAGGATGCTTGGTTGTAGATCTCGGTAGATGTGAGAACACGTGACCACAGCTGCAGATCTGACATCTCGCCCACAAAAGACTGAGTTGCATCGAAACGGCCGCCCAGAGTGTCCTGAATACAACAAGGTCAATGATTCAAACACTCACGCAGACTTATTCCATACTGATGCTAATCTGACTATGTCTGAAGGCTGAACACTTATGTTTATGCTAACAATTACCATAGATTAAAGGGTTATTTATCTAAAAAAAGACAATTCTGTTATTAATTACTCAATCTCATGTTCTTCCAAATTGTTGATACCTTTCGTCTTTTATTCATTTTTTATTCATCTTTAGGACAAGGATATTTGATATGTAATCGGAGAGCTCCATCATCCTCCATAGACAGTGATGATTCAGGTTAATTCAAAGTCCAAAAAAATACACCTAAAGAGACCTTCAGTGTTTCAATCACAATCTTATCAACCTACAAGAATACCTTTGTGCTTACATAAAACTAAAATTATGAATTTATTAAACAGTATCTTTTTAATGTCAGTATAGAGCAGAGGTGCTCAACCCTGTTCCTGGAGATCTACCTTCCTGCAGAGTTCAGCTCCAACACTGATTTAACACACCTGAACCAATTAATTAGGACCTGAACAGCACTTGATAATTACAAGCAGGTGTGTTTGATATGGGTTGCAACTGAAATCTGCAGGAAGGTAGATCTCAAGGAACAGGGTTGGCCACCCCTGGTATTCACCTTATTCTTTGCGTATGAGCGGGCGCAGCCATTTGAATCTTTTTGGCTCAAGACTTCCGGTCTCATTCACTTCCATTATTTTTTAGACATTAAAAACAGCTTGTTCTGCTGCTTGATGTTGCAAACTGATGTTTTTGGTACAGTTGGGACCATTGCTGTCTATGTAGGAATAGAGAGCTCTCGGATTTCATCTAAATACTGTTCATATATGCTTATACAGTATAAGCTTAAAGTTTGATTCAGTAAGACCATACCTGCTCCTGGCCAAGAATGAAGACTCCTCCTGGTTTAATGGGATGCCAGGGCGACAGATTCTCTCCAGTGCCCCTTTTTACCCCATCTTGATAAGCCTCCCACATACCATCACGTGTGGACCATGTTACACAGAGATGGTGCCATTTCCCGTCCGTCAGAGAAAGAGGAAGAGTGACTGCCTACAAGAGGGCAAAAACGATACATCTTTAAACTTTACAGTGTTTGGTAATTATAGTCAATGGAATTATGTCAAACATTCTTTAAAATATCTGTTTTTTTTTGCATATATTCATTCATTCATTCATTTTCCTTCAGTCCTTTATTCATCAGAGGTCGCCACAGAGGAATAAACCACCAACTTATCCAGCATATGTTTTACACAGCGGATGCCCTTCCAGCTGCAACCCAGTTCTGGGAAACATCCATAAACACTCAATCACACACATACACTACGACCAATTTAATTTATTCAATTCACCTGTACCACATGTCTTTGGACTGTGGGGGAAACTGGAGCACCCGGAGGAAATCTATGCTAACACGGGGAGAACATGCAAATTCCACACAGAAATGCCAACTGCCCTAGCCGGGACTCGAACCAGCGACCTTCTTGCTGTGAGGCGACAGTGCCAACCACTGAATCACAGTGTTGGCCCTTTCTGCATATATTTTAAAGGTTCTTTAAACTCCAAGCACCAAGAGTTAGTTTTCTTCCACTATGGCAGCCCATAAAAACACTTGGAGATATGTTGTGAACACAGAAAGAGGACAGTCTGAACATTAGCCTCTGCACACATGGAGTCTCCAACACCAACTGTAAGGGCTATAAATACTTGGATCAAGATCATTCGATTGCATCCTATGACGCAATAAAAACTAACTTTTTGACAGACCCATTCATTCTCAATGAACATGAAAACATATTTGAAAAAGTGCTTGCTATATCTCTGCAATGGTTTGTCATATTCAAACAAAACAATCTCCAATTTTAGCTTGTTAGCCATTTTGAATTGCTGTCAAATGCTGTATGTTATGAATGCATTGACATACCAAAATGTATCTTCAGAACCATACCCTGAAGGTACACAAACATTTCTGAGGCAGTGCCACTTAGTGGTAAAAAACACACACATACCAATTACATCATAACTGAACTTTCAGTCAAGTGTTTGAAATAAATCAAATCTTGATTTAATTTCAAATAATCGTGCAGCCATGGTAAGTTAAACAGTTGCTAAACTTCAACTGGGTTTGAATTTCTGGTTAGTAAGGATCCTTCATAAGTGGAGTTTATTTGTAAACTAATTTTTAGAGGATCATGTGCTTATGATTGCTTGCAGCTGCCCCGCATTATCCAATTGATTATTCACCAATCAGACGATTCCTATAAGATTACTTACTCTTGATTACTATAAGAGCCCTAGGTTCCACATCACAGACATCTTCGTTTTGAAGAATTCCCCCCTTCCACCCCTACTCCTCCTCCTTTTCTAGATGGGTGGCACGGTGGCCCAGTGGTTAGCACTGTTGCCTTACAGCAAGAACTTCTTAGTTCTGGCCATAAAAAAAAGCAAGCAGACGTTTTTGTGTGGAGTTTGCACATTCTCCCCGTGCTCGCGTGGGTTTCCTCCCACCATCCAAAAACATGCAACTTAAGTTAATTGACTAATCCAAATTAGCACCATAGACAGACTCTTAACGGGTAGCTATCTCTTAAAAGCTTATCTATATGTTCATTAGCTTCTACAGTAGGGGAGTTCTCGAGTTCTACCTAAACTCAAACTCCCCTCTCGCCTTACAACGGGAGGGAGCCCTGGGCTCGAGGATCTTTCGAGCTCAGAGCTCTCTCCCAGGACAGCATGCCAAACAAGCTTTATAATCAATCATCAGCTAAGTGTGAACTCTTAAAAGCAGTCTGATGAGAAACATTTCCAATTATTATCAATGTTGAAATTGCATCCTTGTGGAAACTGTTTTGTTCCAGAATTGTTTTTCTTTTTTGGGGGGTGAATTAAAGAGACCCCTTCGTTTGAATTAGAAATATTAATATTGGTTCCAGAGAGCTATTTAGAAGTGTAACAAATTTCCCAGTCATGTCCTTTCTGAAATTTTCAAGCTCCTTGACTAGAGACTCGACTGTGAGCTGCGAAGATGCAGGTTAGCCATTTTACTGCTTTCCTGACAGAAATGAGCATGTTGAACTTGGGTCTGCTGTTTGCCCCCTGTTCTCGTGGATTTGCTAATTTTAAGTGGATCATTTGAAAACTTGTACTTTGAATGAAAACAGAATGGTATATCTAAATTAGGATCTATTGTGAAGAAATTACATGTAATAATGCAGAGCTTAGTGCTCCTTCAAGCAAAGTGCATCTTCACCGCAGTCTGTGTGAAATCAAAATGTACAATATTTACTTAGCTAGCGCACATTGTTATTCCTAGGTGAACAAATAATCTTTACAAGTTAATCGACTGAAAATAAAGTTTGTTTTGGTAATCTTCAATCAACATACACTCAGCGGTCACTTTATTAGGTACACCTAAATAGTATTGGGTTGGACCCGTCTTTTGCCTTCAGAACTGCCTTAATCTTTTGTGGCACAGATTCAACAAGGTACAGGAAATATTCCTAAGAGATTTTGTACCATATTGATGTAATAGCATCACAAATCAGTTGCTGCAGATCATCTGTCCATGATGCGAATCTCCCGTTCCACCACATCCCAAAAGTGCTCTATTGGATTGAGATCTGGTGACTGTGGAGGTTATTTAAGTACAAGGAACTCATTGTCATTTTCAAGAAACCAGTCTTAGATGATTCGTGCTTTGACATGCATTATACTGCACTATGTACAATATAAACCCTTTTTTCCCCTCCAATTTTCACAATACCTTTGTAATCGCTTAAAAGTAAATTTAATTAATTTTAAAAATAGAAATAGAATTATGCAAAACTAGTTAGTTAGTTTTACAGTACTAAAATGTCTCACATGCGTAGTGGAAGTAAACGGCAAAAGGGGCGGATATCAATAGTGAAAATGTATTTATCAGAAAATGCTTACCAAATGTTTAATAAAAAAGCCTTAAATGTTTAGTTTACAATACCTGTATTTTAGTTTTACCACTTGCTTTGTATTATAGAACTTAATAATTAATGTTTATGAGATTATTTAAACATATGCTTTTAAATGATGATTCATGTTTTAATATGGAAATTATTCATAAAAACACTTTGCCTTTCCAGTAATATTTATTTTCATAGATATTGTAAGAACGAGTTGTCCAACACTTATGTACCTTTTTTATGAGAACATTTGTGTAACTTCATTTCAATTGTACCATAAAATATACAGAACTGTATCATTAGAGGTCTTTTCTGTACCATATAAGGTACAACTTTTACAATGGTACAAAACTGTTCCTTGAGTAACATTATTTGTACCACCATGTACCTTTTTTCTGAAAGTATAGTATTTGTTGTAAGAATCTGTACACTCTCAGAAATAAAGGTACGCGAGCTGTTACTGGGGTGGTACCTTTTAAAAGGTACACATTTTTACTTAAAGGGTCCATATTGGTACCTTAAAAGTATATATATGTACCTAAAAATATTAAGAGAAACACTTTTGTACTTTTTAGGTCCTAATATGTACCCTTAAGGTATTAATATGGACCTTTTAGGCACACATTTGTACCTTTTGAAAAGGTACCACCCCAGTGACAGCTCGTGTACCTTTATTTCTGGAAGTGTAGGCTTCACTATTTCAGCAGTAGTTATCTGACAGCATGTAAACAGTCCATCAGAGAGGAGATCTGTCTTATTTCAGTTAAAGAAAAAACAGTAGAATGTATTCACACGTCAGCCACAGATAAGCCATTAACTAATTAGACAGGATGAAGCAATTGGCTGGGAAGCCAAGAGAAAGAGACAGCTTTGCAGACTGTTGCAAGGACAGGACAAGGGCATCAGCAGGGTAAGTCTGTTGACCCTATTTTCTAACAACAAGACCCAACATTTCACCATTAATTAACAAATCACAGTTATTTTGTCTGGTGTTGTGACATGCTTCATGGTATAATTTTAAATCCACTTCTAAGCTACTGTATACGACCCCAGTATACTGAATCTAGGGCATGGATCTTTCATTATGTAATCACTGATTCTTTACCTTGTCATTTACCAGCAGCTCCATGGGATTGTTGCCCCACTCAATGAGGACGAGCTCGTTGGCTTGTCCCGGGACAGAGTAGGAGAACGGGGTTCCGAGGCCAGGACCCGAGCCTCCTTTCAACCAAAGACAGACGGTGAGGGCAAAGATCTCACTCAGAAGGGTGCGCTTGATTCGCCCGTACATGTAGTTGGTGCGCATCGGGAAGCCAATCTGAAAAGCGTCAGGATTCTTGGGCTTCTTATTTGATCCTGTTGGATGTGGAAATGAGGAAGGGTGAAACGGGATATTATTTCTTTTCTGAATTTCACAAAAAGCTCTTTTGAAAAAAAAAAAGGTTAGATCTCCTGTAGGAAGACTGTTTAACTCAATTTTGCAGTATCTGGACTTAAAGAATAGTTCACCCAAAAGTATTAATCATTATTTACCCACCCTCAAGTCAAATACATTTTGAAGAAAGCTGGAAATTGATTGACATTTGTAGTAGGAAAAAGAAGTATTATACAAAGTCAATGGTTACCGTTTTTGTACATTTTTCAAAATATCTTCTTTTGTGTTCAACAGACGAAAGTCAAACGATTTTGTGACAAGTTAAGAGTGACTAAATTATAGAATTTTTGGTTTTGGGTGAACTATTGCTTTATTCATTCATTCATTCATTCATTCATTCATTCATTTTCTTTCAGCTTACTCTTTTATCTATCAGGGGTTTGCCAGAGCAGAATGACCAGCCAAATATTCTGAGATATTTTTTATGCACCAGATGCCCTTCCAGAACTGGGAAACATTTATACACTCGTATTCACCCACACTCAGAGATACAACCCTTCAGAATTCTAGTATGACTAGAAAATATCAGCTAATTACAAGTTGCCTGTAGCTTTTATGGAGGTTTTCCATTTATTCACACTTTAACATAACTCTACAGGACCTTGTTCTCTGCTTTAATGACTTTTGAAGTTAAAAAGTTTAACAAAGTGACTTTTATTGACTTTTACTAAAGTATGGTGATTCAATACAATTCACATTGTTAAATTTAACCTTGTTAAAACTGAGTTAAATTTTGAGCCTCAAGATCAAGGTCACATGCAGTGTAAATAAATGGAAAACACCATTTAGATAGTTGGTTTAATTCTACCCTAAAATGTAATTTTTTAATTAAAACAATCATCTTACTGCTTTCCTATAGTTAAACAGTTGAGTTTTACTATTTTTTATATATTCAGCAGATCTCTGGGTCTGGCTAGAGCACTTTTACTATAGCTATAGCATAGATCATTGACACAGACTACTAGACCATTAGCATCTCACAATATATATATATATATATATATATATATATACATATCTATATACATATATATATATATATACATACATGTATAAATTTCCTATTTATTAATAATTCTTTTCTTTCCTTGAATCTTGTGGACTTACATCATGTACTAATACCGACAGAAAATGAAAAGTTACTATTTTTAGGGCAATATACTGTAGGAACTAAACTCTTATTCTGGCATAATAACCAGAGTTAGTTACCTAGCTGAGGACTATTTTCAGGGGTTGCATAATATCATTTCGTCAGCTCCAGCAAAGGTACGGCAGCAAATTGCTTGGAGTATTGAATAGTCGAGCTTTACATATTTAGTTTTAAAATTTTTGAGCAAGAAGCTAATGGTCTAATCTGGTTTAATGTTTTATGCTAAGATAAGCTAAAAGTGCTCACATTAGCTATAGTATCTGACTGCAGACACATGCAAATCAATATAGAGGGGTAGGGTTAGGGGTGGGAATAGTGTGCTCATTAAAGGCATGCATGTCTGACTGTGCATGTCTCAGCATGCATGCTTCTCCCCACTACACCCAGAGTACAGCTGAATGAATTCAAAAATTGTAAAAAAAAAAAAAAACTAAAAAAAAACTAAAAGTTGTTAATATTATTCTCTTTTTTTCCTAAAAATGTACACTATTTAGTTAGTTAATTGATTATGTGTAATACTTATTTGTTTATATTTCGTCACCTTAGAATTCTAAGGTTCTATCTGACATTTTTGTCAAAATTGAGTTATTCACTTATTAAATGACAATTTATAACATTATGGGATGTTTTTTGTAAAGTTGTTTACATTTTAAAACTTTTCATTTAAAAAACAAATAGGTTTTTATCTACAAAGTTGAACTCTAGCTTGGCTCTATGAGGTTCTTTCTGAGAGCCAATCAGCATTTCGAATGCATGCGCAAGGACCAATCAGGAATCAGCTTTCTGTCATTTCGCCAGACTGCCCCATTGACTCCATTGAGATGCGTGTGATGTTTTAGACGTTTTTTTGACATTGAGATGACATGTTTTATTTTACATTGTTGAAAATTAAACCAATATTTAAAAATTCATATATTAAATGTGAAATATTTTTATTTATGTATATATAGACTCATTTGCTCATTGTCTGTTTACTTTTAAAGTCTTTACATTTAATATTAGGTCTTGGAGGGCAAATATTAATTTAATTCATGGGGCATGTAATTGAATAAACATAATTCATATAAAGCATACAATTTAATAAAAAATAACATATTAATTAGATAAAATTAACATCTGCACTGGACAAAAATTTGTAGCACAGCCTTGTATGCTTCATTTGAACAAGAAAAATATTCATCCTAAAACATGAAAGAAATGTTATAGAAAGCAAAGATTTAACTTCCTCAAACATATTGTAACAGCACCAATTTATATGTATTTTTTTAATGTATTTCTTGAAAAGTATTGCTTGAAAAGTAATCACTTTTCAGAATTAAAAGGTTCTATCTGCATTTACCCTGTTTGTTTTACCCCAATTTGCAAATGTAAGAGAACTCTGACTATTTACATTTCAAATACATTTAAGGTCTCTGTCATGTTCATGTATGAAAGAGAACTGTTACATGCATACTCTTTGCTATATGGAATGCAAAAACTTTGAAGCTCAATATCTCAAAATCAATTAGAACGCAGATAGAACCTTATGATTTGTTTATAATTATTTGTTATAATTGTGATAGTTTATTTATTCATTCGTTTAATTTCCTTTAGCTTAGTACCTTATTTATCAGTAGTCACCAAAGCGGAATCAACCACCAAAATATTCTGGCATATGTTTTACGCATCGGATGCCCTTCCAGCCGCATCCCAGTACTGGGAAACACCCATACACTCCAATCACACACACTTATACACTATGGACATTTTTTTTTAGTCAATTCACTTATACTGCAAGTCTTTGGACTGTGGGGGAAACCGGAGCACTCTAGAGGAAACCCACGCCAACACGGGGAGAACATGCAAACTCCACACAGAAATGCCAACTAGCCCAGTCTGAACTCGAACCAACGACCTTCTTGCTGTGAGGCAACAGTGCTAACCACTGAGCCACCGTGCCGCCTTATATAATAATAATAACAATCATAATAATAATAATAACAACAAAAAATGGTTTAACTCAATGAAAGTTGTAAGATCAGCCTATTTTCAGGGCTTAATTTGTGCTGGAACACCTCTGAAATCTGATCCGGCACCTCATTTTTACTTCACTTTCTTCCAGGACTCCTCAACGCTCTTCACTGTCGTCCTTATCCAAAATGTGCATAAAAATAGGTGGATGGAAACGTAGCTACTAATTGCTTTGATCTGAACCAGTTGAAAAGAACCAAATGCAGTCATGTGACAAAATCCACATCACTCATTGGCCAGATGTTATTAAATGTATTTCCTAAACTGCTTTTCGATTGGTCAGAATTAACATGTGGGAAAATGAAAATGGAACTCCCGCAAGTAAACAAACCGGCAGACACAAAATGCCACTTTTTACTATGGAGATACAACTGTGCTGAATGATTGTATCCCTGGTCATAGTATATTATATAGTTTGTATACATCACGTTAGACAAAAACTATACATTTCGAGAATGAAGCACGGCTGTTCCTGGAAAACAGTGTTTTAATGCATTGCAAACGGCGAAGGCGCATCACAAGTCACTTCAGGAGAAGGCGTGAATTAATTTAGCTAAACTGCGACATGGTCATCTTCCGAAAATATTACCAACGATCCATCAGGTAATGTTTTCTCCCTCTTTCTCTGTTTAAAATTGTTGGTAAAGTGCTGTCAACAAATATTTTTCCTCCACCCTCAATAAGGTGGGACAGCACAGCGAACTACGGCAGCTGGATTAGTCCAAAAAGGTGCAGTACTTTTTGCTGTTGGGTCTGTTCTAGTTTGGATTATGTTCTCACCATAAAGGAACCGATCCAGGGTTCGTTTGAAAGCGTATCGAGACCTTTCTGTGGGTTTGGTCTGCTTTTGATGCACACTCTAGTGCGATTGCTACATTCACACCTGCCCAAACAAACCACACCCAGAGGGAAAACGAACTCTAGTGCAATTCACCCTTAAGGTGCTTTCACACATGTGAATCGATTAATTTGTTCCAAAACAGTGGTTAAAATTGTTACATTGTTGCTCTTTGTTCTTGGTGCAGTTCGCTTTCACGAAGGGGGGTGGTTTGGTGGTGTTTGACAGGGTGCGCGCGACATGTCTGAAGAGCTAGGAGAGATGTGGTGGGGAGGGGTGATGAGAAGGGTGCGCGACGTATTTGAGGACCGGGTGGGAGACGCGCGGTTTCCGGGATATTATCACTCGTTTGAGGGCATCCAAGAGTCACTGTGCATTTGCTGGAGACACCTGGAACTTCCGGGAGACTTTGGATGTCTGGAATGACCTTCCGTCCTACTCATAATTCTCTCTTCATATAGCCGTATGCCTATTACATATTTATAAAACATTGTGACATAGCCGGGCTCAGATCATATCGCTTTCTCACTACAATCGATCCGCTCCAGAGTTCATTTTCAATCAAGCCGAGACCACCTCATTCAGGCGGTCTCGGAGCGATTGCTTTGGCGCGGATCCGAACGAGATTGCCCAGTTCATATATACCAAACGAATCACGCTAACTGGGCAAACGTGCCAGATTATGGAACAAAAGGCTAGGTGTGAAAGCACCCTTACACTAATCCTACTGCTCTATCACTTTCATCATTACAGTAAATTCAGCTCTGTTTTGTGCTATTCTCTGGACACGTCACCTGCTTCAGGAGGTTTGTGGTGAATGTTGCTCAGCACTGCATCTAGTTTATTGATGGCTCCGCGGACAGGAGATCTTGACCCTGGTGGCTTGAAAGAGGTTGGTGGATGATGGACATTATCATCATTTCCATGGTGTCCATCATCATGGTGGCCATTGCCATGATGGCCATTGTCACTGTGACCAGTGCCTTGATGGCCATCATCATGATGATCGTCATGATGGTTGTTGTTAGGGTGACTGTCTTGGTGATTGTCATGGCCATTGTGATGATTGTCATGGTGATCATCATAGTGATCGTCGTGGTGGTCATCATGGTGATCGTCGTGGTGGTCGTCATGGTGGTCGCTGTGACGGTCGTAGTTATAACTGTAATGGTGGTTACGATGGCGGTTGGAGTGATGGTCGTCGTGGTGATTGTCATGGTTATTGTGATTGTCATCATGGTGGTTACTGGGGTGGTCAGTATGGTGGTAATCGTGGTCGTGGTGATCATAGTGACCGTAGTGACTGTCGTAATGATGATGAAGCTGTTCTTCCAGTGTGTTGATTTTGCGTTGCAGGAGGTCTCGCAATGAACTTGAATAGGAACTGGAGGAATTTCTAGCCTACAAAAATAAAGACAGGAAACAAAACATAAAGTATGGTTTGTTTAGTTAAGCATGAAACAAAATAAAACAAAATAAAAAATAAATAAAATGAATAAATAAATAAAAGAAAAGAAAACATTAAATAAAATACAAATAAAATAAATTAATTAAATAAATAATAATATAAATAAATAAAATAAATGAATGAAAATAAATGAATGAATAAATAAATAAAATAAAATGATAAAATAAATGAATAAAAAAAGTAAATAAAGTAAAAAATAAGTAAAAAAAAATTATAAATAAAAAATAACAAATAAATAAATAAAATTAAAAAATAATAAAATAAATAAATAAAATAATAAAATAAATAAATAAAAATAAATAAATAAACAAGTAAATAAATTTAATAATTAAATAAGTAAATAAAATAAATAAATAAGTAAATAGAATAAAATAATAAAATAAATGAATAAAAATGTATAAATGAATGAATAAATAAATAAATATATTAAATAAATAAATAAAATAAATGTTGAATTGCTGTTTGCATTGTTATTAAGGGTTAAAAATAAAAAAAGTTATACAGACTATAAAAAAAGCTGGGTTCCACAAAATTCCTTTATGTTGTTCCAACACAAATCAATTAAGTTAGCTTTACAAATTTAAGTGGATTGAACATAAAACAATTAAGTTATCCCAAAAAAACCTCAAGAATCGTGCTGATTCAGCTCATTTTAAATAAGCAGTTTGAACAAGCAGCAAACATATTTTTTGAGTGCACGGTATTACTTAGGGGTTATAAAATGTGTGAAACATATTATTTAATCAATCAACTTCCAGTCATGGACTTTAAAATCCAAACAGAGACTTTACTCTGTCAGAATCATTATAAAATATTAAAAGTCTAATTTTTTTCAAAAACAGACAAACCATAATCAGTGCTTAATTTGAGCCGGATCTTGCAGAATCCTGTTCTGGGAAATGTCAGATATTCATGTTTTGCATTCTAGTATTTATTTTAAATGATACAGCATTAACTTTTGCTTGGTGAATACTTGCATGTGTGTGTGAGAGAGAGAGATGGTGAGAAACCGTACGAGTCCGAGTGAAAAACAGCGAGCAAGGCACTGTGGATTGTGTAAGCGCACACACATAAAAAACACACTTTCGACAAATCCGCTTTCTTACATTTACAATCACTCTCATTGGTTGGTGATTATTGTTTCACGCCCAGTGAGCAGCGAAAACAAATATTGGCATAGTGGTCTACCTAAATAATATTTGTATTTTCAAAATGCCAGAGGCAGTCAAGCATATATTATTTGTTTTAAACCACGAGCAAATCTGATAATGAGCCTGATCAAGAGAAGATGAAACTGCGCCTCTGGATCAGGATAGCGGGAGGCAAAAGCAAAGCGATCTCAAGTCAGCCAGAAAACATGACGGAAGAGGTAACTGTGGGCTCTTCTTGAAGATTGGACTGAGGGAGTCATTTTTGCTTGGCACATAATAGTGAACTGAATGTCAGCGGTGTTAGTAAACTGGATATTGATGTTTCATACGATTTATGTTTGTAGCTACATGTTTGTTAGTTTTTTCACCCATTGTTCACCCATAATGTTATATTGCACAAAATAATTAAAGTCTGTTCAGAAATTTGATAATTTTTTTGTATTAATCACTTAGCAACTGCATGTTCGAGGAAAACTGAAATTGTGTGGTGGACGTCGGTCATGGTCACTGGCGGATTTAGGCATGGGAAATATTGGCGATCGCCCAGGGCGCCATCTTTCTGGGGACAGCAAGGGGAGACGGTGCAAAAAAAAAAAGTCCCCTAGTAAAAAAAGCATTGAGAAACGATTTACTTTATGCAAGTGTATTAATTTAGAGTGGCAATCCCAGAATAAAAACGTTCAAATTTGCCATCTTTTGCGCACGATTGTTGTTCTCTATGTGCAACCGAAACAACGCTGGTGAAAGCAAACTGATGCATGCGTGCAGAAAACCATTCCAGCGCGCCTCACACATGCTTCAGTGTGAATCCCAGTTGTTTGCATGCACGCCGATAAAATACACGCCACTTATGCGCCGTAAAGCCAAAGTATTATATAAAGTTTATATAATATGATGATGATGTTACTTTCACTAAGCATGGCTATAAAGCAGAAAGCAGGGATAAAGAGTTACGGAGGTAGGACTTCATAGCATTAATTCTCGGCCATCAGACAACAGATATTTATATAAAAAAAATTTTTTTGTATTCTATAGAATTGTCATGATTATTATTCATGCAAAAGATTCCTTAAGTAATCTTAGCATATCACTCCAGTTGTTACATTGTTTTCCAGTAACATTTAGATTTCTGTTATTTATTTAGAATAAAAATTGTATAATAATATTAATAATAATAATAATAATTGTATGTATTTATAATAAATATAAACAAATTGGGGCATCATGGTGGCACAGTGGGTAGCACAATCGCCTTACAGTAAGAAGGTCGCTGGTTCGAGCCCCGGCTGGGTCAGTAGGCATTTCTGTGTTGAGTTTGCATGTTCTCCCTGTGTTGGTATGGGTTTCCTCCGGGTGCTCCGGTTTCCCCCACAGTCCAAACACATGCGCTATAGGGGAATTGAATAAGCTAAACTGGCTGTAATGTATGTGTGTGAATAACAGTGTATGGGTGTTTCCCAGTGATGGGTTGCGGCTGGAAGGGCATTCACTGCGTAAAACATTTGCTGGATAAGTTGGCGGTTCATTCCACTGTGGCAACCCTTGATTAATAAAGGGACTAAGCTGAAAAGAAAATGAATGAATAAATAAATGAATGAATGAATAAATTGTTATATTTATTGAAAAATAAACCGTTTAAAGGGGGTGTATGGGGGTGTTCGCCCAGGGCGCCATTTAAACTAGAACCGCCACTGGTCACTGTAACTTTTATTTCTTAGTTTTGTTCCGGAACTTATTCATTTACAAATTAAGCACTGACCATAATGTAGGATTATAATAATTAATACTGAATATTAAGTTAATAAACATGTAAATGTAAAAACATAAATCAATCATTTTAAGTTATATCGATATTTAAAAATTATTGTTCTGTTTTACTGGATTTGTGTTATTGGATTTGTAAATCTTAAAACTCTCATTTTTGAATGGCAGTGTATTACCAGGGTTTCTGCAGGTTTCTTCAAGTCAAATTTTAGACTTTTTAAGACCCTTTTAAGACCATTATGAATGAAACTTTAGACTTACACAGGGCTAAACACTAAGGATTTTTCTAATGGTCTGGTTTCTGGCTTCTGTTAATAGTTTTTGTATTAATGGAAGATCATGTAAAGGGATGTGTGGGTTTAGTTTTCTTTTCCTATTTAGAGAAATTCATTTGGATAATTTGATTTGTGAATTGTATCTCTTTGCAATAAACTTAAATATAAGTTCTGAGATGGATTTTTGGTGTTTGAGTGTCGGCCCGATTGGCTAAATTTACTTGGACACAGAAAAATTAAGACCTGTTTGAAATTATTTAAAACATACAGCACAATATTTCAGTGAATTTAGGACCCAGCGGACACCCTGATTACGCTTAAAAAAATGCTGGGTTGTTGCGACCCAACACAAGGTGACATATGAACAACCCCCGCAATTGTAATTCAAATACAATTGAAAAATATAACCCAACTTTAACTTTGTCCATATTTGACCCAGTGTTGGATTATGGCAACCCGAAGTATTTTTAGAATGTAGACTTGTGTACAAATAAGCGTTATGATATCACAAGCTCAGCCTCCTTCCTCTGATTAG
This sequence comes from Danio tinwini, assembly GCA_903798205.1. Taxonomy (NCBI): domain Eukaryota; kingdom Metazoa; phylum Chordata; class Actinopteri; order Cypriniformes; family Danionidae; genus Danio; species Danio tinwini. Next base: position 1,536,994 of record CAIGQZ010000253.1, on the reverse strand, counting down.
TCACAGTAAATCCAGCTTTACTCAGCACCACAGCGTTCTGCGCTTAATGGCTCATCAAGGCAGATGGAGCTAATTGGCGATGGCAGTAACTCGCACATTGCAGAGCACCATCACCTGCGTGCTGTGTGTGCAGACTGCGCACTTCCTCTCCACCACAACAACACTTCATCAACAATGATGTTGAAGACACTTTGGGAGACATAAGCAATATTTGTTTGCGTTATAAAGTACTCAATTTAATTACAAGTCATAAGCCATACAATAGTGCACTAAAGATCAGTCAAAATATGAGAGTTTGCTAGCATGTCAGTGGTTTAACATTAAAATATGTTCAACCCAAGTGCATTGCATATGGTTATTTATATGAATGTTACTTTAGATTGTTTTAGTTGGAGTTTCTACCATTTAATTGTGTGCGTTCACAGAGAGGTAGGAATCTGGTTAAGATTTGACAGAAAATCTAAGCTAAATATCTGAACAAATTATATTTAAAATTTGAATTTGATATCTCCAAAAATTAGTTTGGTTGCAATACCAGACATCACCACCAGTTGACATTCAGTTTCTATTGGTGACCATACAAGGGCCCCCCATATCTGTTTATGTTTTGAGGAATATGAACTATATTTTTTCATACCTTTGACAATATTTGCAACATAGACATCAAATTATAAAGTATTATTGGTAGGGTGGTGGTATTTGAAGTGAAGTGACCTGAATTTAGTCTCTAAAAACTTTGTTTACCTGTGGATTGCTGTAGCAAAGTAATACTTTTACAACTCTTATGAGTATCCTTGTTACAAATCAGTATATAAATGTGTTCACCACCAGTTTTTATTGGTGACCATACAAGGACACTACTATATCTGTGTATGTTTTAAGGAATATGAACTATATTTTTTCATACCTTTGACAATATTTGCAATGTAGACATCAAATTCTAAAGTATTATTGGTGTATTGATGGTATTTGAAGTGAAGTGACTTGAGTTTAGTCTTTAAAAACTTTTGTTTACCTGTGGATTGCTGTAGCAAAGTAATGCTTTACAACTCTGATAAATATCTTTGTTTCAAATCAATGTATAACTTTTTTCTCAGTATCTTTAACCAAAAATAGTTACCAGATATGTAAACTAAAAATTTTAGTCTTTCAAGTTATATATAATTAGTTATGCATGCTTTATGTTTAGACTACAATATCGGCATTTAAATATAACTGTAAATGGTACAACAGCTTGAAGGATGACAGCAATTAGTTTTACATATCTTACTATTCCTACATAACAAAAAATAACAGTTATAAAGTATTTATTCAGAAGAGTTAGACATTTCCGACAATATATAGTTTGTCATTATTAAGCATTGCACAAAAGAACGTGACAGTTAAGTTAATTAAAATAAATGAAAGACTGTATTTCTCAATTACCTGTTGTTGGCATGGGAAGCCAATAAAGTGTATGTTAAAAAAACAGAAAACAACTTATGTCATGCTGAGACGTTGTCCTGAATACAGATCAGTCTGTGACATGTACAGTGGGCTAGAAATCTGATCTAAATATCAGTTAAACTTTTCAACTGTAGATTTCAGGCCTTAGTAAGTCATGATAATAAATAATGGGAATTAAAAATTCCATGATTTTCAAGGACAAACTACAAAAAGTGTTGCTTGCGTAAATATTCAAATTGAATCACATAAACTGTACATGTAATTTTGATTCTCATATAATAAAAAAAACAGTTGAAAGATGATTAATATGACGGGTTGGCATGTCATAAGCTGTAAAAAAAAAATTCATTCAGTTCATTCATGTCCCAACACAAATCAATTAAGGTAACTTTTTTTTAGTGTACACACTGCATCAAAGTACACTATACCATTCAAAGGTTTTGTTTAGAACTTATTAGGAATTATTCAGAAAGTATTACATTCATTTAGCAAGGATGCATTAATTTGATTAATACTGACATTAGATATATTAAAGATGGTAACTGTTTCTATTTAAAATGAATACTGTGGTGTGTATTTATCAAAGAATCATAATACTGTATAATAACAAAGAAATTACTAAGCACAACTTCAATAATAAGAAATATAACTATTTTTAACAGTGTAAAGACCAAGTTTTACTTCTGCATTTAGTATATCCTGTAGGTCTGGTGTAGCCTTCGCACAGTTGCATGCCCTTTGCCAACCCTTCAACACATGTTTAAAAAAAGTACATGCCAAGACGACATAGAGTCCAAAACCTGTGATTGGCTGGCTTTGTAAAGCTGTGATGATTGTAGGTGGGTTGAGAGCTGTGGGAGCAGAGCGAGTCTGGTGGTGTGAGTGTTTTAGGGTGCTTTCACACCTAGACTTTTGTTCCGGAATCTGGCGCGTTTGCCCAGTTAGCGCGGTTCGTTTGGCATATGTGAACAGGCCAATCGCGCTCGGACCCGCGCCAAAGCAATCGCTCCAAGACCGCCTGAATGAGGTGGTCTCGGCTTGATTGAAACGAACTCTGGAGCGGATCGATTGTAGTGAGAAAGCGATATGATCCGAGCCCAGCTATATCACAGTGTTTTATGAATATGTAATAGGCATACGGCTATATGAAGAGAGAATTATGAGTAGGGCGGGAGGTCATTCCAGACATCCCAAGTCTCCCGGAAGATCTGGGAGTGTTCTGCAAATGCACAGAGACTCCCGGATGCCTGCAAACGATTGATAATCTCCCTGAAATCGCACGTCTCCCTCCCGGTCCTCAAAATATGTTGCGCACGCTTCTCATCACCCCTCCCCACCGCATCCCTCCTCGCTCTTTAGACATGTCGCGCGCACCCTGTCAAACACCACCAAACCACCCCCGACAGCTTAGCGGGACTCTTCAAAATAAACCGTGAAACTCTGACCAATGTGCGGACAGTTTACTCACACGTGACTTGTTTTAGCTATTTTGGTCCGTTTAGAAACTTTGCCGTGTGAAAGCGAACCGCCCCAAGAACAAAGAACAACAATGTAACAATTTTAATCCCTGTTTCGGAACAAATCAATCGATTCACTAGTGTGAAAGCACCCTAACATATTATCGTGCCGGCAGCTAGCTCTCTGCAACTCTCACATGGTCACCCAATGAAGCTAAGCAGGGCTGCGCCTGGTCAGTACCTGGATGGAAGACCACATGGAAAGATGGGTTGCTACTGGAAGTGGTGTTAGTGAGACCAGCAGGAGGCACTTAACCTGCAATCTGTATGGGTCCTAACGCCTAAGTATATTAATGGGGACTCTATACTGCTCAGTGAGCGCCGTCTTTTGAATAAGATGTCAAACTGAGGTCCTGACTTTAAAAATACCAGGATGTCCTTCGAAAAAGAGTAGGGGTTAAACCCTTAAATTTAAAAGAAAAAAATTTCACTTTCCAAACTTTCAAATGGTAGCATGCATATACAGTATGTGTCAATCAAGCAAATCCTCCCACCTGCAGATTCTCCAACCTCTCCTTCAGGGCCTGCAGTGTCTTTCCAGTCTGCTCTGGAGAGAATCCCCCATGTTTGCCCAGATATGGAGATTTTCCTCTTTGATGGTCACTGCGATGCCCGTTTAAGGGGTAGTGTGGGTCAGCGTGGTGGCTGTCGTAGTGTTGTGAGGAATGCTGGGAGCCGTGATGTGAAGGGCCATGATGGTTGTCGTCATGATGTCCTCTCCCAAAGCTCTCGCAGAGAGTTAGTTTCGCTGTCAGCTCCCGAATGGTTTCACGCTGGTCCAAGATGGTCTCCTTCTGTTGCACAAGGCTCTCCCTCAGATGAAGGATGGTGGCTTTGGCCTCATCGGATATGCCATGTCGGCTACTACTACTGCTGTGACTACTTGGCAGACCACTAACTGGCCCATGATGGCCATTCCCATGGCTATTCCCATGTCCGTTGTTGTTTGGCAGACCACTAACTGGCCCATGATGTCCACTTAAATGTCCGTTGCTGTTTGGCAGGCCACTAACTGGCCCATGGTGTCCATTTCCATGTCCATTGCTGCTTGACCCATGGGAAGAGCCATGGGATGGCCCATGTGAAGCTCCATGTGAAGATCCATGTAAAGTCCCATGTGAAGCCCCACCTGGTGTAAAACAACTAGGATCTGCATCTGCAGGGATGGGAATGCAAACTAGTTTGGGTTGTGTTCCCCAATCATATTCCAAACCTGCCACACTACTTACTGCATCCAGCGGCAAGGAAAATAGTAGAAGAAGAAAGATGGAGCGAGAGGGTGGATACAGTCCTCGAGCAATCCCTTCCCATTTCATGTGTTCTGAGAAAGGCAGGGACATGATGGCATAATTTGTGTTTTTTAGCATGATCGTTTTCTTCTTTACAGAAGTGGGATGCACACCACGAAAATAGGTCATGGGAGAACAATCAACAGATTTAGAAATCCACAAGAAATGTCCAAAAAGTGCATTCTTCTTTGTTATGTGAGGTTATATCCACTTTCAGTGGTTATAAATCCATCAAACACTGACATTCTGGTGAACAAACTCCAGAGCAGGCCTGCTGACTGCTTTTTTTTTTTGCCCCAAGTTGATGAAATCTTTGGCACACCAGACCTCCAGTGTTTGGCAGTTAGGAGTAATCCTTTAATTTCCGGATCTTGTTCGTTTCCTCTGGTTCATCCCTGCAGATTAGAACAGAGATTTCCATCAGAATTTCCCAAACACAAACACGTTTGAGTGTATTTTCAGGGGTTCAAATAAAAAACCAAGCATGCAGTAGGATCACATATATCTCAGTTCTAATTACTGAGTCGATCCGTCAACAACGTGGCCTTGTTGAGCCAGACAAGCCCCTGAGGTGAATGATGCTAACAGCTGAAAACCCCCTCTGCTATTGTAATCAGATTACTGTTACTAGAACTTGATGTAAATGATGAGCGATGGCTTTTAAAATAATGGGAGCTGCCAAGCAATTTAGGAAGCTGGCAGCCAGAGGTGGCTAATGAAGGATGCAGAGGGAAAACGGCAAACTAATGCTACAGGGAGCACATCAGTCTGCTAGCGGGGGCAATATGAAGTTAACACATTACAAACAAAACAACTGCTGAGACATTGTTCTTTGTCAACTACGGAGTTGCTGTTTTGGAGGATTTTACTAAAGATTAGACGATTAGACAGATGTATAGACCATTTCAATGTTGTGATGTCACTGGCCCATGAACATTTCCTTCTTGTTATCAAACTATTTCATAACTGTAACAAGAGGCAATTCAATCATAACTTCATGTTAAAACAGCTATCATAACATTACTTATTAATATGTGGCTCTTTTTGGATTATCAAAATCTATAAAAATTAAAAATGTAAAACAGGAAATACGTTGGGATAGTTTTTGTTTACATCCCTCAAAATGGTCGACAGACAGACAGACAGACAGACAGAAAGACAGACAGACAGACAGACAGACAGACAGACAGACAGACAGACAGA
>CAIGQZ010000253.1:1513459-1531529 GCA_903798205.1 Danio tinwini | reverse complement strand
AGACAGACAGACAGACAGACAGACAGACAGACAGACAGACAGACAGACAGATAGACAGATCAAATAAATGATCAATAGTTTGAACAAATGATAGACCGAAAACATAAACAACAGTTTAAATAAATGATAGATCACAATAATGTTTGAACAAAAAAACTAATTACAGGTTAAACATATTAAATAACAGATTAAATCAAGGACATATCGAACAAATGTTAAAACAAACTAATGACAGATAGAAAAACAACAGATAAAAAGTAAATCCCTGCTGAAAAAACTAGCTTAAACCAGCCTAAGCTGGTTAGCTGGTTTTTAGCTGGTCGACCAGTCTGGCTTTAGAGGAGTTTTGGCCATTTCCAGGCTGGCTTCCAGTCATTTTCAGCCTGGTCTTAGCTGGTCAGGCTGGACAATGACCATCTTAAACCAGCTATAACCAGCGTGACTAGCCTGGTTTAAGCTGGACATAGCTGGTTTTGGCTGGGCTCCTAGCCTGGTCAAGCTGGTTTTAGCTGGTCATCTCCCAGCCTGACCAGCTAAGACCAGGCTGGAAATGGCTGTAAACCAGCCTGGAAATGGCCAAAACTCCTCTAAAACCAGGCTGGTCGACTAGCCTAAACCAGCTAACCAGCTAACCAGCTTAGGCTGGTTTAAGCAGTTTTTTTTTGTAGGGATGATAGGTCAATCAAATGGCAGCTCAAACTAATGATAAAATTAACAAACGGTGGGTCAAAAAAACGAATGTAAGGCCAGATCAAACAAACAAAAAAAATCAAACAAATGGTAAATTGAACAAGCGACATTTTAAACAAATGATAGACTACTTGAAAAATATTAACAAACTATAGATCCAACAAGAACAACAGGTCATACAAGCGACAGATTACATCTCAAATAAACAAATGATAAATATAGTTCAAACTAATGATAAAGCATACAAATTAACCTTTACTAAATAAAGGTACACTAGCTGTCACTACCTTTTCAAAGGGTAAAAATTTGTACCTAAAAGGTCCATATTAATACCTCAAGGGTACATATTAGTACCTTAAAAGTACAAAAGTGTTCCTCTTAAAATCTTTAGGTACTAATATATACTTTTGAGGTACCAATATGGACCCTTTAAGTACAAATGTGTACCTTTTGAAAAGGATCCACCCCAGTGACAGCTTGCGTACTTTTATTTCTGAGAGTGTACAGTAGCATGCATTTTGAGTGTGTAACAGAAGAGTATGCAAGCTTTGGGACAAACTAATTCCTCGTTAACAGATCATTGTGTTGCATAGTTATAAGCCCTGTCAATCATCCACACATCATCCACATTTCTGTCACATTTAATTTCCTATATTATTGGAGAAGCAGCAGCAGTTTAATCTCCCATTCACGAGTCTTTCCTGCAGGGAAATCTCCTCAGGTCTTTGGATAATGATGCATTCAGACGTTAATGTCCAAACATGTCTTTTTAGAAGTTCAGTATTGTTGTTGCAGATGAAATATAACAGAGTAAACACGATTTAAAGGGCACATAGGTTACCACTTTTTCCAGATTTAATATAAGTCTTTTGTGTCTTCAGAATGTGTCTGTAAAGTTTCAGCTCAAAACACCCATCAGATTTTTTTGCACACTGACAGGCACGTGGAATACCTTTCATAAGTTTCTGTTTTATAGCTCTGAGCAGCAGGTAATGTTTTTTGTGAACTGTGTCTTTAAGGCTAGTCCTTCACGCCCACCGTTTCCACGTGCCTGTCAGTGTGCATTAATCTTTTGGTTTGGTGACCGCACTCCTACGTCAAGTTGCGGTTGAGTTTAGGACTGGGTGAGTTTATATCACCCCAATATGACGGCCTATACATTATACCTACACATATTTCTGTCCAAACAGTTGAAAAGTAGATTTGTCACCATAGGTGCCCTTTAAATATTTTTTAGTTGGCTAAATATTAATTAACAGTCATACCAACATCTTTACTGAAGCCTCTCTACTTGACGGTTGGTCTCGCGCGTCCATCATGTTTGTAGTTTATTTACACTTTCACCTGAGTTTGTAGTTTTAATGGAATTCACGTCAAACGTGCAATGTACTGTGGGCATTATCAGCAGTTAGAGTATGGCCACTTCTACACTTAAAATTTTTACTGTAAATAGTAAACCTTCCGGGAACCTTTGGCACGTTATTTTCAACCTACTACAATTTGGGACATACTAATTATTTTTTCAAGTGTTTTTTGGGACGGATAGTCATTTTAACTGTTAACTTTATCAGTTTGAGCCTGAATCAGACAGAAAATGAAGAGGACACAGCTGAACCTCAAGCCTGCTCTCTAAAATAAAATCTGACAAGTGTCTTTCATATATATTCGGGTCATGAGCATGTGTAAGTAATATGAAACGTTCACATATCTTTTGCAGGAAAACAATAGTTTTAAAAAATGAATGGCAGGTCAAACAAAAAACAGATCGAATGAACAACATTGTAAGGGTGTATCCAGCTACAAGCTCAGCAACTAGCCTAACTACATTTTTCTGTAGCTTAAGTGTAGCTCACCTACTTCAGATACAATGCAGCGTTTCCAGTATCTAACTATGTTTTCCAGCAAGTAGCAGAGTAGCCTGACAACAGCTACGGTCCATTTATTAAACCTGCAGCATAGTCTTACAAGATCACGTACTATAATAGTGCATTACAGTCAACCATCTACTGGTATTCAAGATGGCTGTGGATCAAGAGGGGAGATCCATGGTTTAGCATGCCACTTGGACACACAAGTTGGAGACTAATCACCCAGGTGAGGGTGTCTGATGACCTGAAGCACCCGGAGGTTCATCATTGATGTGTCGCACTGCCTGATGTATTAAAGAAGGTAAAAATGCATTTGTTTATTAGTTTATAACAGTTTATCCAAAAAGTATTCTAACAGAAGGCAATTAACCTGAATTAGAAATGTTGTGCGAGAGCTTTGGTAGGAAAGGCTCTTACCAAAATGGAGGCGAATGTTACTTTTGTTTGCAGAAAACACCATGTGCATAATCTTAGTTAATTATTTTGTTATTGCAATGCTGTATTTGTTGCCGTTTTGTACTCTGACTCTTGACAGTCTGCGAATTTAGAAAACTGTGTAAAAATAGTACTAAATATTTTACTTGCAATAAATGTTCATTCATGTTTTTGCAGTTCACCCCATTTTGAAAATTTACATTTAATCAATTTTTTAGTATATATAGGCAATGTATTTTGGTGCATTTAAACAAAACAGATTTATTAAACAGATATATTTATTAAAATAATATTTTAGTCACCAAACATCTTTAGAAATAGAAAGATAATTCAATTAAATTCAAGCAAAATATTGCAAAAAAATTAACAACCTACAAAATTACTAATTAATATCAAAATTAATAACAAAATTAACTAAATAATTTACTTTTTTTGCTTCTTATAATTCTTCCTCTTTTTAAATTTGAATTTATTATTTTTCTATAACATATACATTTGGCTGTACTAGTTTTTGGACCATTATCGTAAGTTATTTTGTTAGATAAGCTCAAGATTTGGCTTCAGTACTTACTAATCTAATGTATACCCACAAATATAATATTGCATAGCTTCTAAGGGTGGGACAAGATCTCGTTGGACGAGATCTCGTGAGATTAAATCACGACGAGATTTCTCATCGAGGTGAAAAGTTGTTGGTGTGTTGAGATGTTATCATGATGGAGCGTGAGGGTGAAATTAACATTGAAGATTCGATGCAGGATTGAATTTAAATCAAGTAAATCAAGTGCTTTGCACATGTAACTGAGGCGACAGATGCTAGAGGCCATGGTCTTTAGCCTCCTTGTTAGAGCAACCAACTTCCATGCGAAAGGTCGCTGGTTCAATACCAGCTCAGATCGGGTTTGGTGATGTAGGACCGGCGGGGTTGCATTGGTGCCGTGACCCGGATGGGAGTGAGGTTTAGGGGGGTGAGTGTAACCGAGGCCAGCAAGTGCTGTGCAGGTAAACCTCACTCCTCTGACCTCTAAAGGTGCTCTCGCGACAGACGCTAGAGGCCATGGTCTTTAGCCTCCTTGTTAGAGCAACCAACTCCCATGCGGAAGGTCGCCGGTTCAATACCAGTTTGGAGCGGGTTTGGTGATGTAGGACTGGCGGGGTTGCATTGGTGCCGTGACCCGGATGGGAGTGAGGTTTAGGGGGGTGAGTGTAACGGAGGCCAGCTAGTAAATGCTGTGCAGGTAAACCTCACTCCTCTGACCTCTAAAGGTGCTCTAGCGACAGACGCAAGAGGCCATGGTCTTTAGCCTCCTTGTTAGAGCAACCGACTCCCATGCAGAAGGTTGCCGGTTCAATACCAGCTCAGTGCGGGTTGGGTGGTGTAGGACTGGCAGGGTTACACACACACCTGGTGAGGCTGGCCTCTGTGTTGCAGGTCACTTGGTTGGGTGGGCGGGTGTGAAGTAACAGCTTTTTTTTTTCACACCGGAGTTCAAAGGCTGCTGCGTTATTCATGTCCAAGCAGAGGCTGCAGCCACACAAATTAACCATGGACATTACCACGCGATGGAATGTAACTTTAGATGTGCTGAAAGTCCCGTTATTGAAGTGCAGTACAGATATGTTAACACCGAAATCAAACTATTAGGCTACCATCGTGTAAGACTTTTAGCTGCATTTTGCGATAGGACAGTCCACATGCTGTTTGACACAATACTCTCTGCACCTACACACATCTCTAAGCGTGCACACACATACTGAACTGCTGAAGACTCAACACACCCGCCTTCATTATTACCAAACACGTTTATGCTGTACAGAAAAGCAGACGTTTTCTTTTCCTGGTTCAAGTGACCAAATTCCACACAGGGACAAAAAAAAGCCTTTATATGTGTGATGTAGCACAAGTATTTAAGCATGTTCACGAGAGAGAAAGAGCGCACCATTGGCCACATAACCAACATAAAATAATACTGTTGCATATCACGTGCAGAAATCACGTCACAGACATTACATCAAGATGCCTACTGGTTTAAAAACGCGTAGATTAAAAGATAAATGTACAAGATTTTTGAGGGGTGTACTCATACTGTATATGCCAAGCATTGTACGCCTTTGCAGTAAAAAAAGTAGCTTCAATTTAACAAGCTACTTTTAGGAAGTAACTAAGCTACATCTATAAGCTACAGTTTCAGCTTCCCCTTCAACAGATTGAACTAATGCTACAGGAAGCACAGTCCACTAGAAGGGGCAATATGAAGTTAACAAACAAGGTTACGAACAGGTAAAACAAGTAACATCAAAATAAGTTACAAATTAAACAGAGTCGTTCTTTCAGTATCTAGGAGGACTGTCTGTGTAATAACATCAACAGTTTCATTCATTAATACAAAACTTTACATTTTTAAAAAGATCTATTTTTCTTCTTAAAGTGCACTAAAGGAGGTCAAACATTTTCATTAATGGCCCCTAACCTCTAGAATAGCCTTCCTGCTAATGTTCGAGGCCCAGACACACTTTCTCAGTTTAAAACTAGATTAAAGACTGATAAAGCATGTACACTATGCACCACATAAATGTAGGATGCGTGAGTGTGCTCCATGCAGGTGAGGGGGGTTGACAAACCACCTGAAGGATACGCTCTTCTTCTCTTTATGCACCAGGCACTTTGTTAGAAATACTTCCATGTTTTATATGTTTGTTTGTATAGCTAAGGATGTGTGAATGTGCTCCAAACAGTACAACTTAATACACGAATATACATCACCTATATACCATATAACTGCTGGTTAACTAATTATTTAATTAAAGTTATAAGTAACTAATAAAACAACTAATAACCTTAACTATTCTGATTTTGATTGTAATGTGCACCTTTTGCGAAGTTACTTTGAGACAATAATTATTCTGAAAAGTGCTACACATAGGATCTTGAATGGAGATGAGTTGAATTACCTTCAATCTGGAAGAGCCTTTCTGAGGATCTTTCACATTACAGCTAGGGGCTCTCCCTTTCGCGTCCCCAAGGTTTACCGTCTAATAGGATCTAAGCAAGGATTAAAGGCCACGGTGGATTGGCTTGGCATGCTTACGGTAGTCTCTTCCTGCAGTATTCCCTTGATCACATGTTTTGATGGGGTTGGGTCGCAGTCTGAGCCAGATCAGAAGCACTGTACCTACATGTGGCCAGCAGCCTCCTAAGAGGCTTGCCCAGTCCACCTGAATGTTTTCTCACGCTGTATGGCACGCCACCCCAGACAGATCACTAGACAGCTCATGGCATCCTCGTGTGACTAAGTGAGAATCTGAAAGATCAAGGTGACTGCAAAGGACACTTCGCCTGTCAGATTAGTTAGACTTGCAGCAAACCAGAAAAGACTTTACAGACTAGTCAGCTATATAATTAGGATCCACCAGAGTAGATATGTTTTTTTAAGGGCTTTTCACACAAAATGCATTCTTGTGTTAAATAAGGTGCAACATACTTACCATAATGGAGGGGTCTTAAGAAACTGCAAGGGTCTCAAGAAACACAACTCCTTAAATAGGATAGTTAATAAAAAATAAAATAAAGTCATCATTTAGTCACCAATAGTGTTGTGTTAATGTTTTATACCTTTTTTTTTTAAAGAAAAGTAACATTTTTTAAAATGTCCTTTACCAATCCATATAATGACAGTGAATAATGATCAGTATTAAAGGGATAGTTGACCCAAAATAAAAGTTTCTCAACATACTTAACAACTCATGTGGCTTCTGTTCTTCTGTTGAACACAAAATAAAATATCCTGAAGAATGCTGGAAAAAGCAGCGATTGACATCCACAGTTGGAACGAAAATGACTAGGAATTCAATAGCTGTTCCCTAGCTCAGCCTGCGGTGATGTGGTTACAGTCATCATCACCATTTTTTGGTTTATTTATTTTTGCTCATGAAACTTTCAGGATAGTATTATTTTGTGACTAAGTCAATAGTCTTCCGTCTTTTGTTCAAGGGTGTCTTGAGGTAATAAAATATACTTCCCACGCAAGATAGAGGGACATTCCATTAGCCTATGGGGATTTTATTTTGTGTGTAATTAATCCTAGGTTTCCTATTTTACATACATGTACAGTTGAAGTCAGCATTACTAGCCCCCCTTTGATTTTTTTTTCTTTTTTAAATATTTCCCAAATGATGTTTAACAGAGCAAGACAATTTTCACAGTATATTTGATCATATTTTTTCTTCTGGAGAAAATCTTCTTTTTTTATTTTGGCTAGAATAAAAGCAGTTTTTAATTTTTATGAACCATTTTAAGGTAAAAATTATTAGCCCCTTTAAGCAATTTTTTTTCTTGATAGTACAGTACAAAACATCATTATACAATAACTTGCCTAATTACCCTAACCTACCTAGTTAACCTCATTAACCTAGTTAAGGCTTTAAATGTCACTTTAAGCTGTATAGAAGTGTCTTGAAAAATATCTAGTACAATATTATTTATTGTCATCATGGCAAAGATAAAATAAATCCGCTATTACAAATGAGTTATTAAAACTATTATGCTTAGAAATGTGTTGAAAAAAAATCTACTCTCCGTTAAACAGAAATTGGGGGAAAAAATAAACAGGGGGGCTAATAAATCTGACTTCAATTGTAAATGTAACAAGTACACCCCACAGGAAAGAACCTCAAACAGGATGAAACAAATGGAGGATAATTAAAAATTAAAATGTGAATGTAAAAACTATCCCTTGAAGCTTATTTTCACTTGAGATATGCTGTATATTCCAAGTGTTTTAGGGTATTAACTAGGGTTCAATAAAAACTCCAAAAACCAAAATAGCTGACCTTGACTGTTGGCCACTGTACATGACTGCCTTCATAAGATATTAGCATGGCAGTTCACACTAACATGTCCAACAGTCACTGTATAGTGTTGGCCTTTATTACACGCACTACTATAAATCTTAATCCTATCTGGGTTATGGCACCATTGTAACCCCTCAGATTCTACTCGCGCTTTTCAAAGCAGGATTCAGATCTGCATTAAGGGAAAGAGCTTTACCCGCACAAACCTTGGTGTCTTTTATGCTAACCCCAAAAATCTCCCTCCCATCCTGGTTATGGCACCAATTAAATTCAACCTGGCAATTCTTTCAGCAAAAATTTGTTCATTGCCTATAGTTTGACACAAATAGAACCTTCTGCACTGTTAACAAGACTGAAAACTATGGCTACATTCATTACTGGCATGGCAGACAGATCAAGTAGCTGTTTGTGTCAGGTTATTTTCATTGACAAAATGAACACTGGACTAGGCTCACTGAAAAAACATACCTCGGCCTAAATTTTTGCGAAAATGCCTTTCTCCGGGTACATTTCATTGTACGTTTCAGATGACAAATCCACTAGAGTCACAGATTATATCTTAAGGTACGTTTTGCCGTCCATTTCAGGTAAACATCCCCGCACAAATGCATGTGAAGGCAGCTCTTGTCGTACAGGTCACCTAGCGAACCACTGACCTAAACTCAACCAACAGTAGCTATGTTTCGATCCAAAGATGCGAATTAAATTTATGCAAAAAACAGGGATATTGTATAAAAGACGTGCGAATAAAGCAGCATTTCCATTCGATGAGTAAAAGCGAACAAAATCGTCACTTCCTGATTAACTGGCGGCAAATATCAACAGTAAAAAGTGAATTGACTGTGGTAGAAGCTGCATGAATCTTTTCTTTATTTAATAAAAGACTTGTGCCTCAGAAGACAAATGCCGACATGCACTGCGAATATGAACATGAACGCGTGGTGAAGGCGTGAGACATGGAGCACAAACGCTCTTGATTCTGGAGGTAATTAGTAATATAATAACACTAATACTGAAATGGTTAAGGCGTTTTAGAATGACCAAAACAACATTTCAGATGTTTCACAGTGTGGTCAGCCTGCTGGTTTGTCCGTTCACACACATTTTTATCATCACATGATCTCTTATAACATAATCACACCCATACTGGAATTAGTTCGGTAAAAGTGATTCCATCGTAGTTTATATCCTACTCAGTTATGCGCACACATTTTTTATTTTATTTTATTTATGCGCATCTTGGCTTTTCCATTAACCGGTTTTTTATGTGCATGTTAAAGTGGATGGAAACGTAGCTAGTGTCTTCAAAAGCAAACGTAAGAGAACTGTGCACTGTGACCATGTAGTTTTAGCCTAATTTTACATTGCTTTTATCTCATACTATCTGGCCTCAGCTGCACCATTATATCATTCATTCATTCATTTTCTTTTCGGCTTAGTCCCTTTATTAATCTGGGGTCGCCACAGCGGAATGAACCGCCAACTTATCCAGCATATGTTTTACGCAGCAGATGCCCTTCCAGCCGCAACCCATCACTGGAAAACATCCACCCTCATTCACACACACACTCATACATTACGGTCAATTTCAACCCACGCAAACACGGGGAGAACATGAAATCTCCACACAGAAACGTCAGCTGACTCAGCCGAGGCTCGAATCAGCGACCTTCTTGCTGTGAGGCCAACGTGCTACCCACTGCGCCACCGTGTCGCCACACCATTATATCCTCATGGGAGAAACCTTTGTCCACAGTAGATGACATTATATTTTATATACACCATGCTGTACATGCCACAGCTTTAGGTCTGGATGTCCAGTACAGAGCACAATCAGGGCTTCCCAGAAACACCACATTTTGTGAAGTTTCACTATGAACATTTCCTCTCCTTGGTCTTTAAAAAAATGTCTGACATAAATTTAATGACCAGTCTTTTAAAATTACATTCTTATATCATTTAAATCTGACAATTAAGGCATTTCATTCCGCTGTGGCGACCTCTGATAAATCAGAGACTAAGCCAAAAGAAAATGAATTAATAAATGAAACTGACATAAATCATCAACTCAAAAAAAGTATTACGTGGTTTAAAATCAAAATACAGGACTTTGATTTCATAGACATC
Source organism: Danio tinwini (assembly GCA_903798205.1). Taxonomy (NCBI): domain Eukaryota; kingdom Metazoa; phylum Chordata; class Actinopteri; order Cypriniformes; family Danionidae; genus Danio; species Danio tinwini. Next base: position 1,521,558 of record CAIGQZ010000253.1, on the reverse strand, counting down.
CACTGCAGAGGACTCCAGGACACAAAGCATGTTTATCGAGAGGGGTCTGGATGCAGACCTGGTGCAGTGCAATCTGAGCTGCATCCAATGCTCCCCTAACCCTACCCGTCACAGTGACGTCACTCTCTCCATTGACTGCATTGTGTCTGACATTGCATCGCTGAGTGATGCAATCTCAGCTTGCATCATAAAGGCTGCATCCAGATACTATTGTGTTTATCATACATTTTAGCAGACAGAACAAGTAAATAGGGGAAAAAATTATATTTTATTTTTATTACTACTCCCATTATTGAACTTCATTTTTGTCACGTTACCATAAGAATGCAAAAAGTTTACAGATACATTGTCTACAATGGTAGATTCCTCTTATGCCCGTTATACACACATACTGCATAAAGCAAAATGAGACATCAAATAATTATAATATTTTTCATAACATTGTTATAATCATTTTAATACAAATGTTCTTTAGTGATTTTACTGAATTTAAGATTTTCTGCTTATTCATGTCAATTCATTTCACTTGATTTTTTATTCAAATGAATCCTGATGTTTTCTAAGGAGGACATCCCCTTACATTTAAATAAAATATCATTTATTCACTCATAATTTTTTCCTTCAGCTTAGTCCTTTTATTTATCAGGGGTCGCCACAGTGGAATGAACCACCAACTTATCCAGCATATGTTTTACACAGCGGATGCCCTTCCACTCACAACCCAGTAGTAGGAAACATCCAAACACTCTCGCATTCACACACATACACTAGGGGCAATTTAGCTTAATCAATTCACCTATGGCATATGTCTTTGAACTGTGGGGGAAATCAGAGCACCCGGGAACATGGGGAGAACATGCAAACTCCAGACAGAAACGCTGACTGACCCAGCTGGTTCTTAAAACAGTGACCTTCTTGCTGTGAGGGGACAGTGCTAACAGCTGAGCCACCCGTGAATAAAATATCATTTTTCTAAATTGTCAATTGAATCATTTTTCTTATGCTCTAAATAACATGAAAAATATATTTGTGAGATATTTTGTACTCTTACACATCAGTCATTTTTAACTACAATTATTAAAGGAACAGAGTTAAAGAAATTACTCTATAGAAAATAAGTAAACTTTGTCCCTTTCATTCATTCATTCATTCATTCATTTTCTTTTCGGCTTAGTCCCTTTATTCATCCGGGGTCACCACAGCGGAATGAACCGCTACCTTATCCAGCATATGTTTTACACAGCGGATGCCCTTCCAGCTGCAACCCATCACTGGGAAACACTCATACACTCTCAATCACACACATACACTATGGACAATTTAGCTTATTCAATTCACCTGTACCGCATGTCTTTGAACTATGGGGGAAACCGGAGCACCCCGAGTGCTTCGAACCCACTCGAACAAGGGGAGAACATGCAAACAGAAATGCCAACTGACCCAGCGCAGGCTCGAACCAGTGACCTTCTTGCTGTGAGGCGATTGTGCTACCCACTGTGCCACCGTGACGCTCTTTGATCTCAACTTAATTGTACGGATACTTACTGTAAATGAATCTGTTGAATCATTCATAGTCTGTTGGCTAGTTAAGTGTATAATTAGATAAAGCGAAGTGGACTGATGCTAAGCTCCTTAAATCTGTCTGTATCATGTCACAAACAGATGTCACGGATGCATTTGTACACATTATTAGCGCTTTAAAACAGTGGATTTCTTGTTAAACCACAGTCTAACTAACCAATGTCACATTGCAGCTATTATTTATTCAGCTTCCTGTGTTTCAGAAATGAACATGGTTGAGCATTTTATGTTGATTTTGCTTTAAGTTTATTTATTATTATTATTTTAGAAAAGAAAAAGAGTTGAGCGCATTTAAACATACAAACCACACAAAACAGTAATGCTGCTAATGCTTAAATCGCAAGCCAAAGCTACAGGTTTACATTGAAGAAGTTACGTTGGACCAAAAACATAAACAAACAATAGCATTTGACATCCAGACATTTAGCAAACCAATTAGTGTCCTTAGTATTAATAGGCGTTTCCAGGTCAGGCATATTGAGATCTGTTCACCTAAAGCTTCAGGTCAAAGCACTTCATTAGGTCCTGCGTGTGACCTCTTTGGAGACCTCATATTGAACTTACTGTAGCATGACCACACAATGTACACTGTAAAAAATGTTGGGTTCCACACTATTCCTTCATCTCGTTCAACGCAAATCAATTAAGTTAACTTAGTGATTTTTGCAATTTTAAGTTGATTGAACATAAAACAATTAAGTCATCCCTAAAAAATCCTCAAGAACTGTGGTTTTAGCTCATTTTAAATAAATAGTTTGAACAAGCACACTCTTAGGAATAAAGGTACGGGAGCTGTCACCGTTCCAAAAGGTAAAAATCTGTACCTTAAAGGTTCATATTAATTCCTTAAGGGAACATATTGGTACCTAAAAAGTACAAAAGTGTTACTCTTAAATTTTTTAGATACTAATATATACTTTTGAGGTACCAATATAAACCCTTTAAGTACAAATATGTACTTTTTGAAAAGGTACCACCCCAGTGACAGCTCGCGTACCTTTATTTCTGAAAGTGCAGCAAAAAATGTTTTTTGAGTGTATACTATATGAAATATCTAAGTAAAATGTATGCAATGTGTTGATGAAAACAATGCTGTAGAATAATGTTATCAAAAATAAACCCGGTCAGAAAAAGTGAAAAGGCTTAATTATTTCACAGTACTAAAATATGTCATGTATTACTCACTAACTTCACTGTAAAAAAATACTGGGTTCCACACAATTGTATTTTGTTGACACAACATGAAGGAATTAGGTTAACTTATTAGTTTTTGAAAAATGTAAGTGGATTAAACATAAAACGATTAGGTTTTCCCCAATAAAAACCTCAAGAATTGTGTTGTTTCGGCTCTTTTTAAAATAAGTAGTTTGAACAAACAGCAAACGTCATTTTTTTGGAGTGTTTCCTATGCCTTATTCCCTTCTTTATCAGGGGTTTCCACAGCAGAACGAAACACCAATTACTCTGGCATACTGTATGTGCAATGCAGCCCTTCCAGCCACAACCCAGCACTGAGGGTTGTACTAATATTACCTTTGTTATAATAGATCCTTTTTATTTCTTTATCTTTATATCATATTACACTGTAAAAAAAAGTGATTCATTAACTTAAAAAAGTGAGTAAAGTCATTGCCTTAAAATGATTAGGGAAATGAAGTTTGTGCATAATTATCAAGTTTCAATGGGTTTTAACTCACTTTTTAGAAGAAGCCAACTTGTTTCTTTAAAGGCAACATATTTATTGACTTTTTAAAGTAAAGTAAAACATTTTTTTACAGTGTACACTAACTTCCTCACAATTTACTCATGTTGTCCTAACACAAATCGATTAAGTTACTTAATTGTTTTACAAAACGGAAGTGGATTAAACATAGAACAATTAAGTTGTCCGCAAAGAATCACTCGTTTTAAAAAGTACTTTGAACAAGCAGCAATTTTTTTATGTACACTGTACATTTCTTTTTTTTGTAATTTTACGGTTTGTTTCCGGTAGCTGCAGTGCCGAAAAAAAAGTAAAATAATGGCCATTAAATTACAGAAATTTACTGTAAAATAACGGCCAATTTAAATTTCTGTAATTTAATGGCCATTATTTTACAGTAAATTTCTGTAAATTAACGGCTGTTATTTTATGGTTTATTTCTGGCACACCAGCTGCCGGAAATAAATCGTAAAATTACGTCTTTTTTTTACAGTGTAGGTGATATTTTACAGCAAAGGTTAATTTGATATTTTTAGTGCAAGAACTAACAATAAAATATTGATAATGATATTTTTAACATTAGTTTATGCACTTTGAACCTGCATGAAGAATTTTAGTTTTTACTAGCGTTAACAAGGAAGGAAAATACAATGAGAAGATACTAAGACTAATAAAATCTATAACTATAAACTATAGTTTATAAACAATAAATAATAAAAGCGTTCCTTTGTATTATAAATTATCATATAATCTTTAAAAGTATCATTTTCTTTTGACAAGTCTTCAATTCTTCAACAGCATATTTATATCATAGGCATAACACTGTTGTCTTTAAATTAAAATATTAATCACTACATTCATGTACTCTCAGAGTGTGAGACATTACATTGTACTGCTTAACATTGTAATAAACCAAACAATATATATAAATATTTGAAATATCTAGCATCACTGAATTTTTATCTATGAGCAAACAAAAATTCCACAAAGGAAGACATAGATTAGGTTTTCTTCTCTTTTTTGCAAGAGCAAACAAAGAAAGAAAAACAAGGAAGAAAAAAAGGTAATGCTCATATACATTTCCTAAGTAGAATACCAGTGTAAAGAACTACAGCTGAACGCACCTTAATCCAACAACAAAATGCCAAGCTTACATCACATTCCTTTAACAAAACTGAGTAACAATGGATAAGAATCATACCTGCTTAAAAGAAGATATAAAACAGCTGCATCAGAAAGTTTTTTGAAGGGAAAAAAAAGGTCCGTCAGCCGCAGTCAGTCTCAGAGTTGGGGCAAGTTAGTCCATTCCAAACACACTGATCAGATTGAGAAGGATTTGCTTTAGGGAGGATAAATTTAACTCTCTCCACTCCCTCCATCCCTCCCTCCTGTTTTCTTAACAGTCCTCTTTAATTTCACAGCTTTGAATGATGTGCTAAACATTACATTTCTGCAGCTTTTCCAACCATTTTGACATTAAAACCACTAGAATTTGCCTGATTTAAAGAGACAGTTCACCCAAAAACAAATAAACAAACTCAGCCACAGGTAATCCCAAACTTTTATGAGCTTTTTTTTCTTCCTCTTTTGTTGTTGTTGTTGAACACAAATGAAGATACTTTGTAGAATGTTGGAAACTGATAGCCATAAACTTCCATATTAGCAAAAAAATACTATGGCTACACGTTTGCTGCTTGTTTAAACTACTAATTTAAACTGCATGAGTTGAAACTACACAATTCTAAAGTTTTATTTTTTTTGGACAACTTAATTGTTTTACGTTCAATCCACTTAAACTTGTAAAAACGATTAAGTTAACATAATTAATTTGTGCTGGTTTCCCAGTGTTGGGTTGCAGCTGGAAGGGCATCTGCTGCATAAAACATATGCTGGATAAATTGCTGGTTCATTCTGCTGTGGCGACCCCTGATTAATATAGGGACTAAGCCGAAAAGAAAATGAATGAATTAATGATTTGTGTTGGGACGACATAAAGGAATTGTGAGGAATCTAGCATTTTTTACAGTGTATATGAGTTTCCAACATTCTTCAAAATACCTTCTTTTTAGGGTCTTGTTTATAGTCTCTGGGAGATGAAATGGAGTCTGAATAATGATTGGTCGCTCTATCACACATCATAGATTAGATATACTTAAACTAGAGAAGATTTTTAAGTCAGCAGACTAATTACTTTCAGTGTTGAGAGAGAGCAGGATAGCTACAGAAGCTGAAATAACTTTGTACAGAGTTGTTTCTGAGAGGAAAGTGAATTGAGTATTGAGCTGCCGTTATTATCTAGCGGTCATAAAGTCCCATGAGGTAAAGGGGTCTTATTGATTGTATTTTCTCTTAAAACGGTAAACAGCGATAAACACTACATAATACTCACCTAATCAGCTACTCCTAAGCACTGATCCAAGAGGTCATCATGTGACACATGGCTGGTAATTTAAGGCGCTGCCATTTAAAGCTATATTAAACTAATTTTGTATATGTCTTCAATGCAATATTTTGGTATGACAGTATCTTATTACAATTGTAGTATTTAATATTCTGAATTAGCTTCTAAAGATGATTCTAGTTTTAATGTCATTTTTAATTATTGGCTCTTTAAAGCTTGATGTTGCTGAGACTTTGTTTCATTATGTTGATGTACTTCCAATCGAAACAGAATATTGAGTAGGAGGCGGGGCTTTCTTTTTGAGCATCATTCCCTCATAGCAAACTAGCAGTAAGAGGGGTGTGGTTAAGAATATTGTGGCGGAAGTCATCAAACTGACATCAACTTTAAAGGACCACCACTGCAAATGATCAGACTTTTGATTGAAGATTACCAAAACAAACTTTTTTTTATTGCATAAGTGTTTACCTAAAAGATTTTTTTGTAAAAAAAATATAGCTTTTATTTATTTTTTGTTTAGTTTTAGACATTTTAGTACTTCAGATCAAACTTTAAGCTTTCTTTCTAATAATTTGTCTAGCATTATTTCAGTTAAAGAAAAGGTTCATAGCTTTAATTTAGATTTGTTTTCCCCAAAACACTACTACAACGCTACAAAGGTTTATGCCATTTTCCAACTGTAACTATTTTATTTAATTGCAGAAATTTTTGTGCTTATATTTATTTAATTTTATTGTTTTTAAGCTTTATTTCAGTAGATTTTAATTATTTTATTTTTTAAAAATTGAAAAAGTAAAATTTTTGGCTTATTTAATCAATATATATATATATATAAATCACAAATTTCTAAGACTGAAAAAAATATATACACTTTTCTTTTTTATTAGAATTAGTGATTTTAACAGTTTTACAACAATATAATTTCAGTTACGTAGCAAGGCACCATTTTTATTGTTTGTACTAAAATGTTTTTTTTCCTATTTATACTTAAGACCAGCATTTTTGTAATTATTTTATACTCATTATTTCAGATTTTTTTTTAACAATAACTCTACTAAAACTTTTTATGCAAGGTCCAGCTCCAGTTTACAGACTGGCTGTATTTAGCCATTAGGAGCGTTTCATACAGCCTCATAATTGTACTTAAGTATGTTTCATAATCCAGATCTCCACATGCGGCGCTTCACACTAATTGTGTTTGCCAGGGTGCTAAACTTGGTTGATCAAGTCACCGGTGACCCCGGTCAGCCTGGGTATGACATGCCCATAATAGAGTGTGCTCAGGTGACCTGCAAATAAAACCTGCTTGCCAACTCGCTTTGCCAACCTCAAACAAGAGATGCTGCCAATGTCCTATAAAAAAGAAAATTCTTTGTATCACATTTGCATATTTCACTGTACAAATGAAAAAATGGATTTGAATGTGAAAAATGAAAGCGGCTAACCATGATTTAATAGGCATCAGTCCTAAATCTATCCACATAAACAGACACACACACACACACACACACACACACACACACACACACACACACAGCTATGGGGATGTCTCATTTTTATACTGTACACACTGTAAATTGTATCCTTCTACCACAAACCCTTTAAACCTTTACAGGAAACATTTTGTATATTTACATTATCAAAATACTTAATTCTGTGTGATTTATGAGCCATTTTTCTCATTGGGAACAAAAAGAAAGTCCCCGTAAGGTCAAAATGAACTGGTATCACTTTACTTGTAGGGGTACTTGTCTATAAGGAATACAGGGTTTTTTTTTCTTCTCAGGTTCTGCAGGTTGCAATGTCCTGAATTTTCATTACCAACCTTAAGCCAATTGTAATAGTTTGTTTTAACTTAATTTGGAATTACCCCAACCAACACAGAGCCTGGGAGACCAGAGTGAGTGCTCCGACTTGCTCTATTGCTCTATTATGCTCTATGAGGCTGCATTTGTTTGATTAAACATACAAAAAAAAAAGTAATATTTTGAAATAATATTCCAACTTGACTTAAATATCATTATATATGTGATTTTTATATATTAATTTAAGTATGTGACTTATTAAACTTTATTCATTAGTCACATGATCGCTTAGGAATGCTTTTAACATGTTGATTTGCTGCTCCAAAAAACATTTATTATAATCAATGTAAAAAAAAATTTACTATTTATTATTTTTTGGAAACTTTTTTACCACAATAATTATATTTTTATGTATTTATTTGTTTGTTTATTAATTAATTAATTTGTTTATTTATTTGTATATAAACAATATAGGTCATCACTGTAAAAAATTATAATAAAGATTAAATTGCTGATTTAAAGTTAATTTCTTCAAAATCTTACCCTAAACCTTTGAATAATATTCTATCTATCTATCTATCTATCTATCTATCTATCTATCTATCTATCT
>CAIGQZ010000253.1:1490173-1513449 GCA_903798205.1 Danio tinwini | reverse complement strand
TCTATCTATCTATCTATCTATCTATCTATCTATCTATCTATCTATCTGTCTATCTGTCTATCTGTCTGTCTGTCTGTCTGTCTGTCTGTCTGTCTGTCTGTCTATAAAATAAAACATTTACTTATATTACGTTATTAATATTAAAATGTTAACTATTTAAAATGTGTTATTTACAGTTTTTCTCAGTGGCTTTGGTGCATTTCTCACAACACTATTTACATTTGCACAACAGTTAATGCATTTCTCAAAACAATTAGTACAAACTGCAAAACCTAGTGGATAACCTGCAAAAGTGTTTCACTTGCTCAAAATGGAAAGCTCATTCCTGAAAAGCAAGTATTGATGTCAATGAAAGTGTCAGTGTCATCAAAATGAAAAGTCCTGACAACATTGTTTATGAACAAGATAGTCAAAAGGCTTTGTCATGTTCACATCATGACAGTTTACTCTGTACATTTTTTCCAATGTAAAAAATAGGATTTTGGTGACACTTCCTGAAAATGCTCAAGACAGCACTATATACTATTTACACAGCCATTTGAAAACTACAGTAAAGTTAGACATCACTGCATTTAGTGAGGTATCTGAGTACAAGACACTGAATATGTATGTTTCACATTATTACTGCAGATGCTCTTTACAATTCAAATTTATTCACAGCATTGTGCAAAAGAATAAATACACCATTATTTACAACAAACATAAACTTCCTTTGTGTAGAGCTGTGCACAACTGCAAACAATAGTGCAGTAAATATTGGAACTGAACCTACAACATACACAGCTCTGTAAATCATTCATCAAATTGTTCTATTTAGAAGATATTTTCAGAAAAAAAAGATTTAAAGTTTTTAAATAAAATTTGCTTGACAGATTTTAACAACTAGTTCAACATTTTTGTATGTAATGACTCAAGTAATGAAATGAGGACTATTCGTTTTATATGGAATGACTATTCAGCGTTCACAAGTTTAGTGAATTTTGACTGACATGACATAAGCAAATGATAATGTTACAAACAGCACAGAGAGTTGTATGAAAGCAATTGATGCATGTCCAAAAGCATTTGCAATTTGCTGGAAGGAATGAGAAACTGCTACTATGATGTGCACAAATGACTAATTGTTTTGAGAAATGCATTAACTGTTGTGCAAATGTAAATAGTGTTGTGAGAAATGCACCAAAGCGACTGATAAAAACTGTAATAGGCTTTCTTTAATATATCCAGAAATAACCACAAAATAATTTTTTTTTAAAATGTACATTTTGAATAAATTTGGCAAATTTGAAGCAAAACTAAACCAAATAAATCATGTCACAGCTCCTCTGTCTAACCCTGGACACCAAAGCAGAAGATCTGGTTCTAATCTGGTGCTCAACGGCTGCTGAGATGCTCTCAAATAGCCTGCAGATCACCAATAATGCTCCAGATTGGGGCTTGTCCAAGTGAGGCATCTGCACATTCACTCCTAGTACATGGAGAGCTGCTTCCTGAGTGCTTTCTCTCTTAACTTTGGCCATGCGGGCAAGGTGAAACTACTTTAAATTGGATGAGCCAGTACTTCACACACATTGATGAAGAGCGAATTTGCTAAAGGGGAGAATCTTGTGTGTCTTCTGAGAGCCTGCCAACATCCGCAGTCACTCTTGAGTTAAAGTAAAGCACAGCCTATTAGATTGTGAAGAGACTGAAGCTTTGGCAAATGCACTCGGGGGAATAAAATGTATCAAATGGCGGAGACGAACTTAAGAACTTAAAGTGATGTCTGACATTTAATTAGATGAGATTACTGGTTCAATTATTTGGCTGTCGTAAATCTTGATAGTTCATCCAATTCAGATATTAAATATTAAAGGTGTAAAAACAAGTTTGTGATTATTGGGGCATCTTAAGGTGCTTTCACACCTGTCAATCGATTCTCTGGTTCCAAAACAGGGATTAAAATTGTTACAATGTTGCTCTTTGTTCTTGGTGTGGTTCGCTTTCACACAGCAAAGTTTCTAAATGGACCAAAAGAGCTAAAACAAGTCACGTGCCAATAAACTCTCCTCACATTGGTCAGAGTTTAAAGGTTTATTTTGATTAGAGTCCCGCTCAGCCATCATGCATCCTTATTTTAATTTATGATGATGAGCAATAATACATCATAAGCAAAAAGCTTTTCATTTTGAATAGTGACACGCACAGACGTCATCACCAAATATAAATCAGAGGTAAGACTTTCTCATACATAGCAGTTGACTTATGCTTAGGCCTTACATTATAGAGAGATAACAGATAAACCAAGACTGCAGTTCGGTCAATTTTCCTAAGGAATAAACAGCTCTAATAATAGTTAATAGTTACCATGTTTTCACTTTCGTATTTGACATGAAATGCACATTTACCTGTAGGAATGACATTCCGCCCTACCTATGCTGTAATTTTATCTTTATATTGCCATATGCCTATTACTTATCCATAAAATACTGTGATATAGCCTGGCTCAGATCGTATTGCTTTCTCACCACAATCGATCCGCTCCAAAGTTTATTTCAATCGAGCCGAGACCACCTCATTCAGGCGATCTCGGGTCGATTGTTTTGGCGTGGATCAGAGTGAGATTGCTGGATTCACATATGCCAAACGAACCGTGCTAACTGGGGAAACGTGCCAAGTTTTGAAAAAAAAAGTCTAGGTGTGAAAGCACCCTTAGAAGTCAAATACTTTGGTTAACTAAGTCCAAGTCCTCGACAAAGGCTTCATGCATTGACAATTGTCTTGTTCAATCCAGTACATCTTAATTGTTTTGTTCAATCCATTTAAATTTGCAAAAGGTTAACTTAATTCTTTCATGTTGTCCCAACACAAATCGATTGTGTGGAACCCAGAACTTTTTACAGTGTAGAGGGGAAAATACATACTTTTTAAATGGGATGGTTCTTGATATTCAATCACTTATGATCATTCCAACATGTTTTTAACTTTTAAGCTGCCTAAATATGGATTTTTGATGTCAAACAAGCACTCAAAAATATTTTTTGCACATTCAAACTACTTTTTTATCTAATTTTTTTATGTTCAATCCACAAAAATGAGTTAAAAGTGTTAAGTTACCTTAATCAATTTGTGTTGGCACAACATGAATTAATTGTGTGGAACCCTGCATTTTTTACAGTGTGGTCATTGTCAATAGACGGAGACAAAATCTAAAATGTTTCCCTCCAAAACATTTAAGCATTTTACCAATGCCCACACACCATGGTCTAAAACTGTTCCACATGCATTTAATTTATACCACAGTCATATATAAGCATTGCTTTTTCACAAGAACATAACACAATTTTATAATAAAATAATAACAACAACTCTATAACATACTGGATGGGAGACCACATGGGAAAGCTAGGTTGCTACCGGAAGTGGTGTTATTGAGGCCAGCAGACGGTGCTCAACCTGCAGTTTGTGTGGGTCCTAATGCCCCAGTATATTGATGGGGACTCTATACTGCTTAGTGAGCGGTGTCTTTCGGATGGGACATTAAACCGAGTTCCTGATTCTCTGTTGTCATTAAAAACCCCAGGATGTCCTTTGAAAAATAGTTGGGGTTTAACCCCAGCATCCTGGCCAAATTTGCCCACTGGCCTCTGTCTATTATGGCCTCCTGACCATCCCCTATCATTTAAAAAAATGTAGACAAATTATTGGCTCAATCCGCTGTGGCGACCCCTGATAAATCAGGGACTAAGCTGATGGAAAATGAATAAATGAAAAATTGTTGCTTTCCTAATGGTAATATTTTTTTATATATATATTCTTTTAATATTTGCACCTTAATTTGACTAGCATTTGACCCCAATTGAGGCATTTCGTGACAGTTTTGACCTTGGATAGAGCGATCTTGGGTGGAGTTAGTGAAAATAGCTTCTGCCAACAAGACGGGCTATTTACACTATTACACTATTTAAGTGCAAATATCCACTCTGTATTTTTTAGACTGTTGCGGTAATAAGACATTTAAAGACTTGTTTTGGAAAATGTAGAATTGTAAAAATGTAGGTAAATATTTTTTTTAATTAATGTAAACAACCGTGAAATTTGTTCATTTAAAACTATGTTTTTTGTTAAATAATACCAGATGACTTTGGATATTTCTAATTAAACTGCTGCCTACAGTATTGTAAGTTATCAGTTGAAGAGCTTCCGCCGCTGGTGTTGTGTAGTCATCCACTTACAGATGTAACTGATCCCTAATTAACAGCTCCTGCACTGATTTCTCCATCCGTATACTGCTTGACTTTTGCCTTTTAACTTTGATTACTTTTTATTGGCTACCTACAGTACACGCATTATGTGTGTTGAGGATTTCAGGAGAAAAGAATGGAGAGGAATAACATCAATGAGAATGACAGGGAAGCAGTATGGACAACTTTTTCACTGGCTGTAATCTCTTTATCTCTTTTTCTCCTGTGCGTCAGGACAAAGCTTAATACTCACAAGCACACACTTGGATGGCACACTAAGGCATTATGAAAACTGGGAAATTAACCTTTAGGGCTACTATTCATTTAGGCTGATCATCCCGAATTATGAGCAGAGTGGAAAAGGCAACTATTAATAATTTTTTTAAAGAATAGCTCATCCAGAATTGACAGCAATGTACTTTAATCAATCAATCAATCAATTAGTCAGTCAGTCAAATCAAATCAATATGTTTTGTTAACCACATGACACAGTTTGAGAGTATGTGGAGGAACTATGTCGTCACATTGTAGGCCAATCAGCTGCTAGCATAAAACTGGTTCCCTTGATAAAATCTTTATATAGGATTTTTCCATAGACTTTTCGCAGTTTGCAAATAATAAGCTCTGTGTTCAAACACTGTTCATAACACTTACATGTTTGTCAAACCGGATAACCCTCACACAATAATATAACTTTAATCATATTTTGATCTTAAATGCAAACGCAAGAACTAAAAAGCTAACATTAGGCTAACATTAGACTATACCTGTCAACCCTCCCTTTTTCCCGGGATTCTCCCGTATTTTAAAGTTCTATCCCGCTATCGTCCCGTAAAGGTATTTTTATTTTTGCCTTATGTCTGTTTTAGAGTTATGTTACAGGTCTTTAAAGGTTCAGGACACCCTGGAGTACTGTTTTTGTGAGTTTAACAGATTTGTGTGTGTTGAGCATCAATTAAGACAATGTTAGCACCTGTTAGCTTTAATTGTTGAGAAATCTGGATCATTTTGAGCTTTTGTCAAAAATCGGTGATGATCAAAATCGGTGATGTAGGGCGCATCTGCTAGTGGAGTGACGATGCATCAGTTTCTCATTATTATTCATAGCTGAGTTTTCTTATGCTATGAGAAGACCCTGCTTCTTAATTACTCATAAGAGCATGTGCTTTCTGAAGGCAAGGCAGACCTGCCAAGCTGTGAGACCCAATGACTGGGTGAGACCACATTGGCACATGGCACGAGTCAGATGTGTTTGTTTCCTTGATCCACAGGGTTTGTTGCATGTTTTTCCCCATGATTCAATCAGGGCTAATACAGCTAATTTTTTTTTATTTTTATTCAGACACATTGCCTATGCATGCTGCTGTGTTCACCTATGTTTAAAATCCTCCAGATTACCGGCAGGGTTAATGGTTGGAATAGACAGAGCAAGAGACCTGCTGCACTGCTATCCACTGTGTCTGTTTTAGACTAAGGGATAGAGAAGGAGAGAAGTCCTCCTCATTTAGATTAGATTAGATTCAACTTTATTGTCATCACACATGTACAAGTACAAGGAAACGAAATGTAGTTTAGGTCTAACCAGGAGTGCAATAGCAGCAAGTGCAGGATACAGGTATAAGTTATAAAGTGCAGTTATAGAAAAACTATGGTGATATTTACAAATGGATGTACTATGAACATTATATACAGATTGTGTTAGCTATGAACAGAGATTTACAATAGATGGATAAATGTACAGGTTGCTATTAATAATCAGAAGTGTGCAGATAGATAAACATAATTGCAAATGTATATGTACAGTGGATGTGTACATAATTTACAAATGTACATGTGCAGTGGGTATGTACAGTTCAAATAAATGAATCAGTGCAATGAATATGTGCAATTTTTAAATGTGCAAATGTTAAGTAGTGCAGTGATTATGATGAGTCTGAGTTATGAGGAGAGGAGAGTGGGGTGTATTAGGGGGGCAAAAAGTCAGTGGGGAGCAGAGTTCAAGAGGGAGACAGCTCTGGGGAAGAAGCTGTTCTTTAGTCTGCTGGTTTTTGTCCGGGGGACCCTGAAGCGCCTGCCAGAAGGCAGGAGAGAAAACAGTCTGTGAGCAGGGTGAGAGGAATCTTTAAGAATACTGCGTGCTCGGCGCAGACAGTGTTTCCTCTGGATGTCCTCTATGGCTGGCAGTGTGGTCCCTGTGATGCGTTGGGCAGTTTTCACCACCCGCTGCAGTGCCTAACGCTCCGCAACAGAGCAGCTTCCATACCAGACTGTGACACAGTTCGTCAGGATGCTTTCTATTGTGCAGCGGTAGAAGTTCACCAAGACGGCTGATGACAGCTGGTTCTTCTTAAGTTGCCTTAAGAAAAATAGGCCCTGTGAGCCTTCTTGACCAGGCTGGAGGTGTTGGTGGTCCAGGAAAGGTCCTTGGAGATGTGGGTCCCCAGGAACTTGAAGGATGATACAGGCTCGACGGCCATCCCATTGATGTAGATGGGATCATGTGAGCCTGTTTGTCCCTTCCTGAAGTCCACAATGAGCTCCTTGGTCTTGTCGGTGTTAAGGAGCAGATTATTGTTGGTGCACCACGTGGCCAGATGCTGTATCTCCTCCCTGTAGGCAGTCTCATCATTGTTGCTGATTAGACCAATCACTGTGGTGTCATCTGCAAATTTGATGATGGCGTTGGATCTGTTCACAGGCCTACAGTCGATGGTGAAAAGGGAGTAGAGGAAGGGGCTCAGCACACAGCCCTGTGGTACACCAGTGTTGAGTGTGACGGTGGTGGAGCAAATGTGGTCTGATCTAACATTCTGAGGTCTGTTAGTCAGAAAGTCCATAACCCAGTTACAGAGAGACGTGTCGATATCCAGGTCTCTAAGTTTGATCATTAACTTAGAGGGTATGACAGTGTTGAATGCTGAGCTGAAGTCAACAAACAGCATTCGTGCGTAAGTGTTTTTATTGTCCAGGTGTGTGAGTACAGAGTGCAGTGCTATGGAGACTGCATCTTCTGTGCTCCTGTTGCCACGGTAGGCAAACTGATGTGGGTCCAGTGTGGATGGCAGAGAGTCTTTCAGATGTGCCAGGACCAACCGCTCGAAGCACTTCATGATGATGGGTGTGAGTGCTACCGGGCGGTAGTCATTCAGGCATGTTGGGCTGGAGTGTTTCGGCACTGGCACAATAGAGGTGGTTTTAAAGCATGTTGGCACAGCTGCTAGGTTAAGGGACAGGTTGAAAATGTCTGTGAATACCCCAGCGAGCTGTTCTGCACATGCTTTGAGGACACGCCCAGAAATACCGTCTGGTCCAGCAGCCTTACGCACATTGATCTGACTCAGTGCGGTGTAGACTTCTGAGGAGGTGAGTGTAATGGGTGAGTGGTCGTTTGAGGAAGTGATCCTGATGTAGGGTTCATTATTGTCTCTTTCAAAGCGGGCATAAAAGTCATTAAGCTCGTTCAGGAAGGAGACATTTGTGACTGTGGGTGTGGAATGGCTGGGTTTGTAGTTGCTGATGGCCTGTATGCCCTGCCACATGCGCCGAGGATCAGAGTTGGAAAAGTGCTCCTCTAGCTTTAGCTTGTAGCAGTGCTTGGCCTTTTTGATGCCCCTCTTCAGATTAGCCCTGGAAGTGCTGTAGGCCTGTGCATCCCCTGATCTGAAGGCAGTGTTGCGTGCCTTCAGCAGGAGGCGCACCTCCTTGTTCATCCATGGCTTTTGATTTGGGTATGTGGTGATCTGTTTCTGGGTTGTAACACTGTCAATGGTGGTGTTGATGTATTCCAGAACAGAGGAAGTGTAGCTGTTAATGTCTGTGTGAGAGCCACATGTGGCCTGGGAAGCAAACATACTCCAGTCTGTGTGTTGAAACCTGTCCTGGAGTGTGGAGTCTACCTCCGCTGGCCACACTTTGATGGTTCTCACTGATGGCTTCACACGGTTGATGAGGGGTGAGTATCGGGGGGTGAGGAACAAAGAAAGGTGATCTGATTGACCCAGGTGGGGGAGGGGGGTAACAGCATAGGCTTCAGCCATGTTTGTGTATACCTGGTCCAAAGTCTTGTTTCCCCGTGTGTGACAGAAAATGTTTTGATGGAATTTGGGGAGCACTGTCTTTAAGTTTGAGTGATTAAAATCCCCCGCAACAATAAAAGCAGCCTCCGGGTGAGCAGTCTGTTGTTTGCTGATGGCTGCATGAAGTTCATTCATAGCAAGCTTTGCATCAGCATCGGGTGGAATATAAGCAGCGATTATAAAGGTGGAGGTGAACTCCCGTGGCAGATAAAACTGTCTGCATTTGACCATCAGAAATTCCAGGTTAACAGAGCAATGTCTCCCAACGATGACAGAGTTTGTGCACCACGCTTTGTTAATATAAATGCATAATCCTCCGCCTCGGGTCTTACCGGAGTCATCCGCCGCTCTGTCTGCTCGGAATGTCTGATGCTCAGTTAAAGATACAGCGTTGTCTGGTATCCCGCTGTTTAGCCATGTTTCTGTGAAAATCATGACATTACAGTTCCATAATCTTTTGCTGTGGTTGATGCGCAGTCTAATCTCATCCATTTTGTTCACCAGGGACCGTACATTGGCGAGGAAGATGCTGGGTAAAGAGAGCCGGTGTGGTGTTAGCTTTAGCTTAGCTCTTAGCCCGTATTTTCCCGTATTTTCAGTCTTTCTCTGAAGGGTGGCATTAAACACTAAAGAGCAGAGCCTTCCTATACGCAACCCATACTGCCAAACCACCAGAGGCCGCTCTTTGCTCTTAAATGTGAGTCCGTTCTGTGCTTTTGCTTTGTTTAGGCATGAAAACACTTTGAAATAAATAAAAAAAACAGCGGGATTCCCTTTCCTTTTATTACAGGTGCCGTCTCCCCTTCATATGCAATCCTCAAAACAGTCATATACTGTAGCGGTGCATGACTGTCGGCTGATGCGCTCCATAGTGATAAATATATGCTGTTTCCCAAACAGATTCTGTACACGCGATTTGAAACGGAGTCTGGGTTTTGGGTGCGTGTTTAAACAGATATAAACACATAATTAATAATAATAATATCTAAAGATGACGATCTTGGTAGGGGGTTTTTCAAACACAACTAATTTGTCCTAAATGAGCATAAAAAGTTAGGAAAGCAATCAAATGCTTTCTTTATAACGTTAGATGGCTGCATTTTTAAAGTGACACCTGTTATTTAATGTAATCAAACGAAAAAAAATCTTAATAAATAAGAGATTCATTCATTGCTCTTTAATCAGAATGTGTAAGTTATACAGTGAAGAAACGGCTAATGAGATTTGATAGCTTGATTTTATTTCATTATAATAGCTATTCATTTTAATAAACTGAACTGTTTGCTAATGTATTTGCTGCTGATGTATACTATTTATTTTTTCTTTTGTAAATACAAATAATAAAACATATTACTGACAATTAACTGTTTATTTACAACGAAACAGCTCCAAATCAACATATTTAGTAATTTGGGGATTTTTTAAGTGGGGTGGGGGGTGGTGGCGTCGGGGGAATCCCTTATTATGGTGGGCATTTATATCCGTTATTTTCACATCCCAATGTTGACAGGTATGATATAAACACTATTATATTTATAATGATATAACAAATTACGAATAGCATATGTAGCAGGGAATTCAATTGCTTACAGTTTATTTCTTTGCATTTTAACTTTGTAAACTATACAAAGAGTCTCCTCACGATTTGTGTCTCTTTTGTGAGCCAACTGACAGTTGTTCGCTCCCCTCTTTCTCGGCCATGCCCACTCCTCCCTCTGCTCAGCGCTCTACGCCCATCTCGAAGCATTTTTTGAAAAAATTCAGAGGTAGACCTGAACCGAATAAAGGGGGTTTCATGGCCCTTTAAAAAAAGATCTAATTGTTTTCCTTTGGAAATATGTTTCAGATTCCTACTATAAAATGTCTGAGTGTCAAAATTGGGATTAAAATTGAAATCGCATTATTGTTTGAGAAAATTGTGATAGGTTTTTATTTGCTTATTTCGCACACCCCTACTGTGTAACAGTTTAATTGTGTAGATGCAAGGAAAAAAATTAGAAAATGTGGTAATGTCTTTTTCATTCCTACTGTATTTTTAACTGTAAAATTCTGGCAACAACAAATGCCAATTTTTTGTTGTATATTTTACAGATTTGTTTTTACAGTGCACATTTCCTGACTTCCACATTTGCATGTGTATGAATGCAAGTCAGTGGGACAAAAAGACTATATTTTGTGTCGTATTTCTCCCCTCTATCTAATCTATGACCAATCCAAAACAGATCAACCCCCATAGTAAGCAGAGAAATATTTGCACAGCAGATTTCTGACCAATGTGAAAGGCAAAAAAAATTGGTTACATCAAATGATTGTGTGGGCATGTCTTGGTGTGAAAACTAAACACCTTTTGTGACAGAACTGAAGCCGACAGACAGCCTGTGTTTTATTTTGTGGACAGCTACTCAACTCCAGTCCCCTTATTTTGTTTTCAGTTTCAAATAAAAATGACTGTATGCATTAATAGATCATATGAGCAGAGTGCTATGTATTTTATTTTTAACTTCTAACCTTTATTTTGTGTTTCCAGTCTACTCCATGTCTGATCTGCAAAGAGGAAATTGCAGTTTTCAAGTCATACAATCTCAAGCTTCATTAAACATGATGTGGACTGCAAGATAAAAAAAATCCAAGTCATTAGACACGTACAGTGCTCAGCATAATTGTGTACATCCTATTTTGAAAATTAATATTTTGATCCATTTCTCAGTGAATATAGGCAATATATTTTGTTGCATTTAAACAAAACAGATTTATTAAACATATATATTTATTTAAATAATATTTAGTCACCAAACACCTTTAGAAATGGAAAGATAATACAATTAAATTTTGCAAAAACAATTACTACCTACAAAATTTCAACCTTTTTTTTTTGCTTCTTTTGATTTTTCCTCTTCTTAAATTTGTATTTAATATTTTTCTATAACATATAAATTTGGCTGTATCAGTTTTTGGACATTATCCTAAGTTATTTTGTTAGATAAGCTCCATATTTTGTTTCAGTACTGACAAATCTAATGTATATGCACAAATATAATATTGCATAGCTTCCTATTAAAAATATGAATTTAAAAGATAGATTTGTGAGGGGTGTACTTATATATGCTGAGCACTGTACATAGGAACAACAATAAATGCATAACTGTGCCTTTAAGAACATATGAAAAGTTTAGATCCAAAAATCTCTAAATGCTGTCTAATAACCTAAGCATTTTTCTCAGAGAAAGTGACAAATATGTTCTTTTCAATATCTTTAAAGTGAAATAAAAAACCTAAACATAGGAGGCTGAGGAAAAGGCTCATTTTCGGAGTGCATTTCTGATAGCCTTTACAGGTTTTTGCATCTGAACTCTTCATTTGCTTTACTGTAGTTGAAAGAATTTCTAAGGCACATTTGATCAGTAAATGAAGCAAAACAACAATATCAAAAATAATGCTAACACTTTAGTTTGGGTCACAATTCACAGTGTTAACAAACCATTAACTAATATTACTAGCTTAATAAACTACTAACTAGCTGTTTATTAATATTTAAGAAGGTAGAAGTTGGGTTTAGGTTTTGAGTAGAATTAGGCATGCAGAATAAGATCATATTTTATAACTACTTATGAACAGTTACTATCTTAATTAGGCAGGTAATAAACCATAGGGTGAATTGTAACCTAAAGTATTACCAAAATTAATATTAAACTTAAAATAAAATCACTATTGTTAAAATATAATCTTTACTGTCAAAAAAGTATTGCTAACAAATATTAAAATAAAAAAATAAACAAACAAACAAAAATGTTATCAAATTAAATAAATCTGAATTTTTACCCCAGTCTTCAGTGTCACATGATTCTTCAGAAGTAATTTCCAATGTTGATCGAGTATTAAAAAAAAATGTTTTATTATCAGAGATGGGAAGTAACAAAGTACAAATACTTCCTTACTGTACTTACAGTAAGTAGATTTTTTGGCTTGCAGTACTTTACTCCACTATTTATTTTTCTGACAACTTTTTACTTTTACTCCTTACATTTTTACACAAATATCTACTTTCTACTCCTTACAGTTTTTAAATCAGGCTCGTTACTTTCGTTTTCATGTGTTTGGTGGCGCAATCTATATTATTTCTTGTCATTGCACAATTCGTGCACCTTTTTGATGCTCTAATACTTTATAAAAACTTTATGCATTGAGATTTATTTCAGATGAGTTCATATTTCCTATTACATTTCCCATTAACATTTTTTTTTGACTATATGGTTTTACATTTAGGCATATTAATCTTCAATACATTTTTTAACAAATGTTACAACAACAAGTCAAGAGTAACTATTCTGGGCAATTCATGAATTAAAATATAATGCAAAAGATCCTGAATTTATTACATGAATAAAGGATCATGCACATGTTATGTAGGTTGTAGTCATGCCTGTGTATGTAGCTTTTGGCACAATACCCTGGAAAAACACACTAACATAATGGGTTACGTATTAGAGCTGCACGATTCTGGCTAAAATGAGAATCACGATTTTTTTTGCTTAAAATCAAGATCACGATTTTCTCACGATTCTGTAGATGTAAAATAAAGGTTAATATGAGTCGGTTATTATTATTGTTATTTCTTAAACATATGGCAAAACAACTATAATAATAATATTATGTGTAGCTCTACTGTTGGTTAAAATGCTAAATTTTGAATAGACTTTGAATACGTCCTGGTCATTAATGCACAGTAAAGTGATGACATCAGAATACAACTATTTATAATTCTGATGTTGAATTATTATGTTTGAGACATATGCTAATAATAATAACATTATTAGACCATTTATTCACTGGTAAAATCAGACATTGGTCATTAACAGATACCCTGCTACATTATATTCAACATCATATATAGGCTACAGTTGTTATACTGACACTGTTAAACAGTTCCTTTTATGCACAACTCTCCGTGTTCGCTATGAGAGAAAAACATATTACATGCTTGTGGTAATCATAACTGTTGGGTAATGCCCAATTTATGATGCCAGTTCTTCAATGTTGCTGACCACTTCAGCACTCTGATTAAGGAGTAGGAGTCAGGAGATTTTTCCACCTTTTATTATTAGCAAGGAGGTAGTTTTTTTGGCAATAACTTTACCCCGCACTGCACAATGTCTCACAGATGGAAATCGCGTCTCACTCAGATGACTCCGCATATAGCACTTCTCATATATGGACTCAAGTGCGCATCTACCGGAAGTTGCATCCTATATTCATAATATAAGCCCTTTACAGAACACTCAGTAAATCGTGTTACAGCCATAGTGTAAAGAATTTAGAACAGCCGCCCCCACATTTGAGCAGCGAATGTGCAAGTCAAGGGAATTCTTTAAAATTCTTTACTATCATCTTGAAAGGCTGGCAACTGGATGAGGCGGGCTACTGGCCTAGTGTATACTTTGCCTTGAACACTTATGTTTGCAGATCTTACACAACCATCATCACTGATAACAGTCTCTGTAACTTTGCCAATGGGCCACTGAGCCCTGGGCAATTGTGGGTCAACAATCAGAACCACTGAGCCCACTTTCATATTATCAGATGGGGTTTGCCACTTTTGGCGGGTCTGCAGTGTGGGCAAGTAATTTCTCGTAAACTGAGTCCAGAACTGATCAACGAGATTCTGACAATGGCGCCATCTGCGCCGTCCCATTTCACCTGAGGCATAAGTCACCTGTGGGAGTGACGCATCCCGCCGCCCCATGAGGAGAAGGTTTGGTGTAATGGGATCTGGATCTGCAATATCCGTGGAAGCATATCCAAGCGGTTTTGAGTTCAAAATGCCCTCTACCTCTACTAATACTGTAGTGAGGACATCTTCTGAGACAGACTGGCTACCAACTGCTGCCTGTAGAGCAGTCTTTATGGAGCGAACCTCTCGTTCCCAAGTGCCACCGAAATGTGGTGCATGAGGTGGGTTGAACTTGAATGTTATTTGGTGATCAGCTAGCCGCTCTTTTAATGGGGATTCCATGGCAGCAAAGGCTTCTCTTAGCTCTCGATCAGCCCCACGGAAGTTTGTGCCACAATCTGATCTAAGCTCCTTTGGTCTGCCACGTCTGGCTATGAATCGTCGCAAAGCAAGCAAAAAGGCGTCCACATCCATGGAGTTGAGGAGCTCAATGTGAACCGCTCTTGTTGTGAGACATTTAAAAATGACTCCCCAACGTTTCTCCACTCGTCTGCCTATTTTCACATGATATGGGCCAAAACAGTCTACTCCAGTAGAGTAGAATGGTGGACAGAGAATCCTGAGCCGCTCTGGTGGTAGGTCTGCCATTTTTGGTACTTTAGGCTGAGCTCTCCAGCGTTGGCATGATGAGCATTTAAGCTGGTGATGTTTAACAGCTTGCCGCCCCCTCAAGATCCAATATTGCCTCCGAAGTTCAGCGTACACTCTTTCTGTACCTGGGTGGAGCAGGCGCTCATCAAACTCTTTAATGAGAAGCTTTGTGGTTGGATGCTGTGGGTCTAATACTATAGGGTGAATTTCCTCAACATTTAGGCTTTCCAGCCTTCGTAATCGTCCTCCTACTCTGATTACCTCCATCACTGGATCCCACTCTGGAGCAAGACATCTTAATCGGCTGTGATTTGGTACAGGTTTGTGCATTTTGAGGGCTGCGGTCTCCTCAGGAAAGCTCTGAGCCTGACACCCTTTTAGTAGTACTGATTCTGCTGCGCGATAATCCTTGAGTTGAGCGTCTGCTTGACTATCTGTAGCCTTTCCATAGACCTGTCGAGTGGCTTCCACTAACTCTTTCCATGTATGAAAATGAGTGGCATCAGGAAGAGTATGATCTGGTACCACAGTCATTAGACAGCAGACGGTGGCACCCTTTAAATCAGGTAATCCTTCTGACCTTGATGGTTCAGGTCTTTTAGGCCAGTGCTCAGGACCCAGGTTTAGGAATGAGGGTCCCTGACTCCAGCGCCCAGGAATAGTAAAACTTAGGAGTGGTTTACCTCTGGTGATGTCATCTGCTGGGTTCTGCTGTGTGTCCACATAGCGCCAAGTACTATGTTCAGTCAGATCCTGAATTTCCGAGACCCGTGTTCCAACAAAAACTTTAAATCTACATGAATCGGACTGGAGCCACTCTAGTACAGTTGTAGAATCTGTCCATAAAACTGTCTGCTGGATTGTAAGGGTGATCTCCTCCTTCAGGAGCTTTGCCAGCTGTGCACCTGCTAAAGCAGCACATAACTCCAGCCGAGGTATGAATTTTTGCCTTTTAGGAGCAATTCGCGATCTGGCCATGACAAAAGTTGAATGAATAACATCTGCATACTCCACCAAGTAGGCTACAGCCCCATAAGCTCGTTCGGATGCGTCGCAGAACACATGTAGTTCGTACTGTTGTTGTGCATCATGGGGAATGGATGAGTAACAACGAGGTATGGTTATGTCGCTGAGATGTTTTAACTCATTCTCCCATGTGTCCCAGGCCCTGCTTAGATCTTGTGGTAGATTTGGGTCATCCCAATCTCGTTTTTTGGACCACAACTGTTGAATGAGCACCTTGGCTCGTGTGGTAAAAGGCACAATGAAGCCCAGTGGATCATACTGTGTGGCTAGTATTTGATAGGCTGTTCTCATTGTCAGGGTAGCATGTTCTATTGGACGATAGTGGTATCCCAGTGTGTCAGCAGCACAGTTCCACCTGAGGCCCAGAGTTGGTTCCATTGGGTCAGTTCTATTTTGTGCAAGCCACTGTTCTGCCGCTGAAGATCTTGCCTCAGTAGGTAGATGTGATATCACCGCTGGCTGGTTGCTAGCCCATTGTCTAAGGTCAAAGCCACCTGTAGCCAGTAGGCTTCGCAGTTGATCAACGGACACCCTGGCTTCCGATGTGGTGGGAAAGCTTGCTAGATAATTGTCCACATAGAGGCTTTGCTGGACTGTTTGTAGAGCACTTGGGTAGCTCTCTTAATTATTGCGAGCATGCTGTTGCACAGCAAAAATGGCACAACATGGGCTACTGGTTGTACCGAACGGCAAAACCTGCCATTCATATACATCTGGACAGTTCTCATAATGTAGATCTCTCCAAATGAAGCGGAGAAGAGGTCTGTCCTGAGGCAACAAGCGGACCTGATGGAACATTCCCCGGATATCTGCACTTACAGCCACATTGTATTGACGAAATCTCAAAAGAACGCCCAATAATGATGGGCCAAGTGCAGGCCCTGGGAGAAGCTGATCGTTCAGAGACTGACCCTGAAACCTGAATGAGCAATTGAAGACCAGTCTTGGTTTATCATTGTGACACACCAAGTGGTGGGGGATGTACCAGGCCTCCTTAGATTGGTTGACTTCTTCAGGACGAATTTTAGTGACATAGCCTGCTTTAATGAGCTTCTCAATCTCACGAGAGTAGATGGTGGCATTCTCTGGGTCTCTCTGGAGTTTCCTCTCAATACTTCTCAGAGTAGGCATGACAGATCGAGTCGTACTTGTTAGTGTAGGAGCACCAGGTTTGCGCAGGAGGGGGGTGGCATACCGCTGGACACCCTCCACATTAATTCGCTGTGTTTTGCATTCTAGAAGTTTGATCGCTTCTTGGTCTTCCCTGGACCGAACCACCAGTTTCTCATTTCGATAAGGCAAGATTTCGAGTTGCCATAACTTTTCAACATTTCGATAAAGCAAGTCATTGGGACAGGAGGCTGCTGTAAAAAGACACTGCTGTACTGAATTGTAGATTTGGGTGCCCTTCTCTGCCCCTTGTAATGCCCATCCAAGGGCTGTGTGTATTGCAACTGGGCCACCTTTGATTCCTCGGTGGACTGGCTTATCTGCTGTGATGAGATGGACATGATCTGATCCAATCAGTACTAGTGGGCGTACATTGTGGAAGGACTGTAGAGGAAGCCCTCTAAGGTGAGCATACAGCTTTTGAAGTCTCTGCACTGGATATGATTGCTCTACTAGATCCAAACCGGAAGCTGTGAAGGCGTCAAGTATCTGGAAACGCCTATTGGGTTCGCCTTTGGGGGAAATTTCCAGATTAATCTTGGATCCCGAAAGGTGGGTAACATCTGCTCGTACTGTGCGTAAAGTCAGTACTTCAGGTTCACCTTTCAACTGAAGCATCTGTGCAGCCATTGGTAAGACAATGGTTCGTTGCGCTCCATCGTCTAGTATAGCATAGGTTTCTACTGATTTGAACCTGCCATGTAGCAACACTGGAACCACTTTAAGAAGCACTCTACAGGTCACACTCGCAGGGGTGAGGTAAATACGACTCTCTGGCGTACCTGATGGGTTCGTTTGAGCATCGGGTGCGATGCGATGGAGCACTTGTAGATGTATTCTACCACAGTCACTGCATGGCTTTTTGAGGTTACACATCTCTGGTGCATGAAATCGTGCACATTTCCAGCATCGTCTTCCATCTGAAATCCACTTTTGAAGGTCTGCGACTGACTGCTCTTTGATCTTGTCGCAGCGTGTAATGTAATGTTCTTTACTACTGCAGAACAGACATTGTACCTTGAGTGGCTTCCTTTGTTTGTACTCTTTAGGATGGGTAGGGAGAGCAGTCTCGTTTGGGGCTGCACCCTGATAAAGTACTAAACTTGTCCCCTTTGTCCTAGCTTGAGTTTTCTCCTTTCCCATACTTGAAGGCCTTTCATGTTGGTAGCGTTGCACTAGTCGATTAGACAGCCGCTGCTGCTGTGCTTTGACTTGTAGCCACCCAGCAAAGTCCTGCAGATTATAAGGGTTCAGACTTAAGGCATTAAGTTTTCCCTGCTGTTGAAGGAACTCAATAAAGCCATCTCTAAGGTATTTTGGCAGCTTACTAAGCAAGCGGTCCACATGCGAGCAGCAGTTAAGCTCCATCCCTCTGGGTCCCTCTAGAGACAGCAACATACTGACCAGAAGATGAACTCTCAAGGCGAAACTCTGAAAGCTATGACCATCATTGGGCTTTACGTCTGGTGATGTGAGGATGGCAGCTATCTCACTTTGAGCCAGTTGATGTGGCTGACCATACTGTAATTGAAGTGCTTGCATAGCTGCTGAATAGGGATATGGATGATGCCTGCATGACTGCCCTATCATCTGAGCTTCAGGAAGTTTAAGATGACCTCCAGGAACAAGTTTGGTGATCCCTGGTCTAGGGGGTCGAATCGAGATTGCGATCATTTTTCGATTATTTGTGCAGCTCTATTATGTATGAGAGCTGCTAAAGAAAAAAAATTGTTTGCAGTCAAATACGATAAGTGTTTATTTTAGCAAAAGAAAATATATTTTCAATATATTTGCTAAAAAAAATTCTAATATAA
The DNA here is from genome assembly GCA_903798205.1 of Danio tinwini. Taxonomy (NCBI): domain Eukaryota; kingdom Metazoa; phylum Chordata; class Actinopteri; order Cypriniformes; family Danionidae; genus Danio; species Danio tinwini. The sequence continues at coordinate 1,494,821 of CAIGQZ010000253.1, read as the reverse complement.
AATTCCAAAAATGTAATATATTTTGGACAGAATTCATTGCAAAATGTAAGACATTGTTTATAAAGATATACATGTCTACAGAATAATTTTTAGAGTGTATGAACATGAATGGCAGCTGTTGTTTTTGATCCAAAAAAAAACATGAAGAATGTTGTGAGTTTGCATCAGGATGATGATACATGGTGGGATACCGGATTTGTACCTATAGTGAAACTAAAACATGAGTAATGGGTACATCTTACTTAAGTACATTTTGAGGCCATACTTACTTGAGTATAAAAGTGTAATCAGTATACTTCAACTTTTACCAGAGTCGTTTTAAACATGAGTATCGGTACTACTTGTGTAAAGGATTTGTGTACTTTTGCCATCTCTGTTTATTATCAGTGTTAAAAAGCATTCATACTGCCTAATATATTAAAACCTAATAATAATAATAAATATTAAAAGCATTTGTTAAAAAACAGATCTATTAATAAATATTAAACACATTTTTATTGTCACTTTTAATTAATTTAGTTCTTGTTGAATGAAATAAATAAATGTGTATTTATTTATGTACTTAACATTTATCCCATTCGTTGCCACCAGTGAAAACCATTTCAGGTACTACATAATTTAAATTTGAGACCCTTGTTATAGAGGATTAAATCTTTGACTCTGACAGCTAGTCTAAAAATAGGCAGATGCTATATTACACCTTGTTTAATAAACTGATTGAATTTCTGAAGACATGTAGACCTCTTTGTCTAGTGGCGCCACCTACTGGTCAGTGCCAGTAAAGCAGCAGGCTCTGTAGAGGTTAGTGAGTGCAAAAAGCAGAGCTATCGCCATGCTGAGCACATAAGACTGCAGCAAAGTGCCTGTCTCTTAGTCGCCCGCTCTCCTTTCTTGTCGATCTGATATGGCTACATAATACAACAGAGCACACCCATGTCAGCTCATCATAGATCCATTCAATGTACTGAATACAGATGTTGAAGCCTCAATCATCAGCAGCATACATTTGCAGGAATCATTCACCTGTCATGGTTTATTCACTGTGGCATTGTTACAAACATGTTTGACTTTTTTTTTTATAAAGATAATATTAGCTTCCATTTACTGTGATGGAGAAAAAGATGCAGTGATGCAAGTGAATGGTAATTAAACCTGTTATTCTGCCTATCATGCAGCCAAAATAATAATAGAATAAATGCTATTCTTATAAATAATCAATGTATTCTTATGAATAATAATAAATAATAACAATGCATGAATATCCCAGTACTGGGTTGGGGCTGGAAGGACATTCCCTGCGCAAAACATATGCCAAAGTAGTTGGTGGTTCATTCCGCTGTGGTGACCCCAGATAAATCAGGGACATAGCCGAAGGAAAATGAATGAAAGAATGAATGAATGAACAACACATGAATATGTAATGTCATTCAGATTCAAACTATTTTTATTTCTAAATGAACCAGTATCTGAGGTAGGAGTGTCCAAACTCGATCCTGGAGGGCAGGTGTCCTGCATATTGTAGTTCCAACCCCACTTAAACACACCTGAACCAGCTAATCAAGCTCTAGGTATAGAAACTTCTAGGCAGGTGTGTTGAAGGAAGTTGGAGCCCTCCAGGACCGTGTTTGGACACCCCTGATCTATGGCATAAAATGCATCTCGCTTTACATTTGAATGCACAACCTTTCAATAAGCCCAAAGTACATATATATAAGAGTTCAGACGCAAAACCCTCTAAATCCATCAGACCACTTTTCTTGTAAATGAGCAATTTCTATCAGGCTCCTATAATTAGGTTCAGAAGTTTAATTTTATAGATAATGATAAGGTTATTAGCTGGTGAATAAAATAACTTTTTTTCAAAAATGTCACTTTAGACAATTCTTTGGTTTCTTTTGCGTCAACATCAGCTAAATCCACTTGTGCTTTTTTTGTAAAAACATCTAAATCCACCATTGTGACAAGACCGTAATTAGTTGAAAAATTAGTAAAGATGCAATTGGAAATTATTTTACCAAACATAAAACACATTACACAAACCACCTAAGGCTAAAATTAAAAATACATAAATCTGTCAAGTAAGTGACGGTTCATTCTGCTGTGGTAACCCAAGATAAACCAGGAGCAGAAGGAAAATGAATGAATGAAATCTGTCAAGTAAAGGCATTAATCGATAACATTAAAATTGACATTAAATAAATCTTAACAATCTGTCATTTCTGATATTTAGAATTTAGATTTATTGCAAGTAGAGTAATGTAAACATTGCAAACATTGTAAACTAAACAATGTAGTGTAAAAACTTTGTGAAACATCAATATCTGTGCATTGTTCATGAATATAAAAAGCTTATCAGACGTATAAGTAATATTAATAATGTATAGTTTTATACATTATATTTATCTTTAAAAATAGCTTACATTAGCAAATAAAACACAAGGTAGGCCTACTGGGCAAAAAGGGGAGGTCTCTCAGACAATTTTAGAAGCTGTCATTCATACATTCTCACCATACTCAAAGTCTTGGTCTCTTGTTTCTTGTCAAAGCATGCACGTGGGATAAAAGAACAGCATCTTAACTTTGTCTTTTGTAAAATGGAGTTGCTGTTTAATGTAATAAATCAGACTCATTCAAAGTAGCATCACTGCACAAAAAAAAAAACTTTATGAATGCATGCTACACTTCCGACTGTACAATGAGTTTTGAGGTAAGGGATGTTTTTATTTGCCATTCAGTGACAGTCAGACAGGCTCACCCAATTGATCAAACTCCATCTATTAAAAGGCGGAATCAAACAGTGTCCTTATAAAAGCCGGCGTATCAGCGCGCTGTTACACTGAAAACACGTGATTCGATTTGCGCCTTCTGATTGATTTTCGGGACATAGCCGTTTTTGCTGTCAAAGCCAAGTGACATTTAGAGGCTTTTGCCAACAAACTGTTATTTCTTAATGCGCCGACGATGCGATTCAGATGATTTGAAGCAAAACTATTTGTTGAACATGTACTACGTGCCTAAAGCATTCGCTCAATGTCATTAGCTCATTTTTGGCGGAAGTGGTGTTTAGCAGCTTTTGCATCTGAACTTTTCATATTTATATATACATATACAAATGTGCAACCTTTCAAAATGAACACCTTATAAAAGAGCTTGAACACAGGCTCTAGACATGCACAACACATATTATGAGCCATAAGAATGTCTCAACCCAAGCTCATTGGAAATACGTGCTTCAGTTTACTTTTTTTTTTTTTTTTTTTTTTGCAAAATGTAAAATACATTGCTCCGGTAATGTTTTGTTTCATGTATCATAACACAAATCCACTAGAGGGTGCTGTTTACATTATTGCAAATCTGAAATACATTACTTGGGTATGTTTTAGTGTTATTTCAGACACACATCTCTTGAACACATAGATGAGAGGGCGAGGCTTGTCATTTAGATCTCAAACCTAAACCATTTCCCAAACCCAATATTGTTTTAAAAATCAAGTGTAAGAGAAAAGTGCACTGCCACTACAAAGATTTACATTGACTTTATGTTGTTTTTGTCTATTTTTTGGAACTGTGCTTTATTGGACTCGAACCTGATCACTTTGCATCACAATACCGTACAAATTGAGCTACCAAGCAAACTCATCACACCGAAAAAGATATGACACTGTAGATGGATCAGTCCCTGCAGAATTTTGTGAAGGAAAAAACCTGTTTTCTGAGACTATAATGACTGAAATATGAAAGACTTTGTACATTTTATGGCACTTAAAAAAATTATATATATACATACACATACACAGGCCAATGTGCTGAATTATAAATATTTTTAAAAAGGCACTATCCTTATTAATAAACTGCATACTTGCAATCTAAACAACTACATCCTCGCCTAAAAAAGCCTCAGAAGTGCATTATGTTGTCCAACAGCTGCAATATTTGTCAAACTGTAGTAAGCTTATTTCTCTGCTTGTCATGTGGACAGAGTAATAAACAAGGGTGAAGAGGCTTATGAGTGCTGATATTGCAGAATATCGCACAACTATCCGTCAATCTGGGGTGCGTTTCTGAAAACCACCGTTAGCCAACTAAAGTCGCAAGTTCCGTCGTTACAAACATTGTTTGTTGATTTGGCATTTCTCAAATCTGTCGTTCCAACGAACATTCGCAAACTGCATCGCAAACTTGTATACCTCTGGAACTGTAGTCAGAAACATAGTTCCTGGCTGTGTTCTATTCCCAGTTTTTCCCCCCTATGCCCTATTCGTTTAGAACATTCTAACATTTAAACTTGGAATGATAAAAAAATAAAAAGAATTAAAGTCATCACTCTTAGGTGTAATTTAGTTTCAAAGGATATTGACAATTGCGCTCTCTTCGCAGTGCACTTTGAAAACATTGATGTAATTTCGAACACAGCCGTGGCTCATGACGAAAGCTATATGTAATCTATTATTTAAAAGGGGAATTTACGTTACCTCTCCAAAGCTTGTGAAAACAAAAAATATAGCATACATTAATCGTTTAAATTTATAGTAGGTTACTTATTAAGAAATGTATCTGTACTTTATATGACATGAGCCTGTTGGTTAGAACATTTTTGCAGTGGTTTGCATGTCAAATTGTAAAAGTAGACTTTTCAAAAACTAAAAAA
>CAIGQZ010000253.1:1466870-1489773 GCA_903798205.1 Danio tinwini | reverse complement strand
TATATTTTATTTTTTTATTTTTTTTATTTTTTTGTGCATGTAAATCAATATAATTTGCACAAAGAAATGATGGGGTTTTTCTCTAAAGAACTTGTTACTCCACCCTGTTTAGTGCATCATTGTGAGCGTTTTATGTTATAACTAATGTGGTTCAAACGATGGATCTGCGACAGAGAAACTAAGGTTTTGGGAAACACTAGTCACTACATGGTTCTTTTTCCAAATGATGCATCATACTATGATAGTTCAGCCGAGAGTTACGTTGTTGTTTGGGAAACGCACCCCAGGAAAGCCGATTGACAGCTCTGTATATATTAAACATGTATATATTAAACACTTATCCATCTTTTGTGCTTCACTGTATTTAACACTTTCTTTTCACATTCAATCATGGTGTAGTATTGTATCAATACTCCATTCATATTTCACATTTCATATTTAATGCTACATTCTTCTTGTGTATATGAAAACTCACTAGTCAATTACGGTGCAATATTTTATCTATATTTTTTGCACTGTAAGGATTGCTCTAAATTCGCTGTAATAAATACTCAGTACATAGTACAGTGAAAATAAAGAATTTTGAATTTTCCATACTAGCACCAGACACAAAGCATGTATCGACATCTCAAGTCTTTACACACCGGCAAGCACATTCTAGCCATGAATACTATTTGCAAATACTAATGTTTTTGAATGTAAAACAATGCAGATGTCGCTCTGTGGTGCGATAAAGTCTAGATTGGATATGCTGCCGGCCGTAATTGTAATATGCACATAAATATAGCAGAATTTTTATGACACTCTATAACAATAATTAATATTTTTACAGTACTGTGACGGTTGAGCTTAGGGTTGGGGTGAGGGTACAATACAATACAAAATACAATTTATTGGGTAATTTAATAGATAACATAAATAATACTTGGTAAAACTACTGTTTCTAGGTTACTGTGACAGTTAGGTTTAGGGTTGGGGTGGGTAATAAAATACAATAAATGGGAAATTTAATAAATAACAAATTATTCTCTTTAACTTCCGGCCACAAATGTATCTGTTCTAGCAACAACCCTGTGGTGCAGCAGGAATTAAAACATTATCCCGACTTCCAAAAATATGTGGGAAATCTGTCCTAAATAAAAAAAAAAAAAAGAAAACTTCACATTATTTTGTAACAGCTGCTTGATTTTGCGTTAAATTAAGCAATCGCAGAATAACAAATTGTAACATTTTTATAGAAGGTTTTGTGTCTGATGTATGCATGAGCACATGCCAGTATACCATTGAAATATCTATCAAATTACATGATGTTTGTGTTACATCACATATGCAAAGGTAGTCTTAGATGCAGCGTTTTTACTGGCTGTTGTGCATTCACTAGCACTGTTGCCTCACAGCAAGAAGGTTGCTGGTTTGAGTCCCGGCTGGGCCAGTTGGCATTGTCACGGTTGTGGATCTATCTGTTCTTTTTTCTGTCACAAAGATATACACAGGAGACCCAAATGCAAGTGAATGCAAGATGATTTATTAAAGAGTCACAACTGGTATTGATCTCACCAGATAGTGTGGAGCAAGGGTGCTCACACCAGGAATACAACACGCTAAACAGCGGAAATAGTTCATCAGAGTAGCGGATTCGGGATGAAGTCTCTCACTGATATAGTTGTCAAGTGCAGGCAGTTGTAACAACATCAATGAAACGAAGACGTGCATAAGGTCCAAATATAACAGACTTATGGCAAAAACACCACCACCAGATAGAGCGAGAGCACCTAACAGGAAGCAGATACAGGAGTGAACAAACAACGGACTGATAATGCTATCTACAAAACACTGAAAAAATATGTAGGCGCGCGGTAAAGCGCAACAGCTGTGACTGATAGAAAACAGCTGAAAGATATGAGTGGTAACAAGACACGTGACGACCCAGCTGATGAATGTAAACACACACACACACACACACCACGCGGTGAAGATAAACCCAAACAAACTCACCCACTTCCTACACACACATGCAAAAAGACCAGATAGATTCACAACCGTGACAGGCATTTCTGTGTGGAGTTTGCATGTTCTCCCTGTGTTCGTGTGGGTGCTCTGGTTTCCCCCACAGCCCAAAGACATGCGCTACAAGTGAATTGGATGAACTAAATTGGCCATAGTGCGTAAATGTGAAAGTGTTTGGGTGTTTCCCAGTACTGGTTTGTGGCTGGAAAGGCATCTGCTGCGTAAAACATATGCCAGAATAGTTGGCAGTTTATTCCACTGTGGCGACCTCTGAAATAGAGACTAGGCCGAAGGAAAATGAATGAATGAATTATGTCATCAATAATATGCTAACAAAACATGAAGGGTTTCCCTAAAGAAATCAGGACAGAGAGCTGTCAAAATGTCACTATAGCCAATCAGAGTAGACTGCCGTTAAGACTGCTGTTAATTTTTGTGACTGAGCCCTTTATTTTTAATGATGTATTTCTTATCTATAAAAATATCTTTAAATATTATGCGAAGTTACATTTTTTTTAGCACAAATATGATTCCATAATAGAATGTGTAGGGGAACGCGGGGCACAAAGTAACGCGGGGTTAAATGTAACACAGAGTTTTAAGGTTTTTGCTCAGGGTTAACCATGACATGCTTCTGAGGTTTTCACCACAGTGTCGGCAGATTTCTTCCTGCCAATTATTGAAAATTTTTGGCAAAATTTAGATGAGAAACACAGGAGAAACCATTTTTGCAGCATAAAAGTATTTTTTATTAAAGTCAATTTTTTTTATTTTAATAAAATTGGTGTAAGAATGTACGTAAAATCTTATATTGTTGTGATCACTGCCTTCTAGGCTAAAAGATGAAACCATTTTGAAAGATGTATAAAACACACAGTGACTGCTAGCCAGTTTTGAGGAAAACATGACACAGTGGGGTTAGTTGTAACAGGGTGTTACAATTAAGCCACACACTGTTGGACACCAATTAAACTAACAAATTATTTTTTTAAATTGTAGTGTAATGTTGAGAACTTTTTAAATAATTTTTTTTTTATAGAAAATATTGTTTTAATAGAAAAAATATTTTATTGCTAATTATGCAAATAAATGCATTGTATAATAATAGATAAATTGATAATAATGCAAATAGATTCAAATGTGTTTATCCAATAAACACAAACATAAATAAACATACTGTGCTATGTAGAATAAAAAAGAAACGAGCCAATTACTGAGGAAATATAGCTACTATTTAAAGTAAACTGAATTTAAATTAATTGTGAGAAATCTGCCTTTATAAGCATGTGTTACAACTAACCCTCTGTCTGTTACAAGTAGGCATGGGCCGGTATAAGATTCTGACGGTATGATAACCTTGGATAAAAATATCACGGTTTCATGGTATCATGGTATTGTGATTACTGCTCTTAAATATATTCTTTTTAAATGTCTGTGTAAAAAACTAAAAGTTTTTTCCCCTTTGAATATATTTTATTTTGAGAAACATTCATAATATTTTGGAGCAGTAAACGTGCCAGGCCAAATAATAAAAATGAATCATTGACGTCTGCTGTCTTCATTAGTTTCAAAAACACCGATTTATTTACAATTTAAAATGGCATCTTTGGATATCTTTTCTGCTGGAGATGCTGTTGTTAAAAAATGTAAATAAAAAATCTTACACATACCTTAGGAACGGTATTAGAGAAAATTTTGGCGGTATGAAAACCTTGACTTTTCCAAATCGCGGTAAACCTTGAAAATGGTTATCGTCCCATGTCTAGTTACAACTTGCCTCGCAGGTGGGGTAAATAGTAACATTTTTACTCCTGGCATTTTTGGCAATACTGCACAGAAACCATAGGTCCGGAGATCATACTTTCACTGCTCATTTGTAAGAAAGACTTGTGTGTTGTTTGTAAAAAAAAAAAAAAAGGTTTATCTAACCCTATTACTTTGTTTATTATTTGACCAAAACCAAAAAGTGTTACTTTGTGCCAGCTCTCCCCTATCTATGTATTATTCATTCATTCTTTTTTTTTTGGCTTAGTCCCTTTATTAATCTGGGGTCGCCACAGCGGAATGAACCACCAACTTATCCAGCACATGTTTTACACAGCGGATGCCCTTCCAGCTGCAACCCATCACTGGGAAATCTATGTGTATTAATACACAGTAAAACCCAATAAGTTAAGGTCACTCAAATCATTTGAGGAAACCGATTGCAACAAAATCTAAATCTAAATGAGTACTGTGAACTATCCATTTAGTAAAATGAAGCAATTTGAGCACAGTAAAACCCAATTAAGGAAGAGAACTCAAACCAACTGAGTACTGTAAAACTCAATATGTTAAGTCAACTCAAACCGTTTGAGGAAACCGATTGCAACAAACCATTTGAGTTTAAAAACTAATCTATATAAGTACCGTGAACTTGCTCCATTTAAGTTGAAGTAATGACGTATTCAATAAACTCATTACCTTCAACACTGAGTTCAAAACTTTTTTCAAATGAGTAGAATTAAGATTCAGTAAATTTTGAGTTAGCTACACTCATTTAATTTGATAAAGTTGACTGTTGGGTTTTATAGTGTATCTATTTGTATTCATGCATATAAAGTCTACTTAAATCTATAGCAAAATATGACTTTTCAGTCTGATTTACTGTAATGATGTTTCGCCATGTCTTGGTATTGTGTTTCAAGCAAAATAATATGAATACGTATAAAAAGACTGTGTGTGTGTGTGTGTGTGTGTGTGTGTGTGTGTGTGTGTGTGTGTAAAACTGTCATTTGAAAAATATATAGCTGAACTCTTGTTGTGTACATAACAGGAATGAATGCAAGTGCGACAAATTAATTAGTGGAAAGTGTAAACGTTGAATATATGATTACGATTATGTCACAGCTTCATACCACCATCATTTTACAGTCGCCAAAGTGCATGAAATTAATTCACGGATGTCAAATGAATAAACAAGTGCCATCAGAGACATTGGAAAACACAAGTAAAAAAGGTCTGGCATCTTACAACCTTGATAAAAAGTTCATGAATAAATACAAATGCAAATGTGTTTGTTTTAAAGAACCCAGAACTGTACTGGCCTCTGGCCTCTCATGTACTGTATGTCCATGGTCATCATTCATTCGACAAGTCACCCATGACATCAAAAGAGGACTTCAAATTTGGCTAATACACATAACTCACTTTTGCATAGCGACTGTAAATAGCTATACTTAACAACCCTACTTAACTAGCTGTCAGTGAAATCTTGCATCAAGGACGTTTCTGTTTGTGTTCTTGGTAACCATTGCCCTATTCTCCATTTCCATTTGGTGAAAGCGACACTATTTACTTTTTATAATGTGCTATTGGTCTTATTGTAAATTGTTGGTCATATTAGTGTTTTTTATTTCCAAATAATTGTTGTCTTCAATATCTTAAATTGAATTACTTATTTAGAAGCCCCAGCCTTTCTACTGTGCAAAAAAACTATTAGCTAGCTATGAAATCATTGTTAGCAAATTTGCAAACTCCCGTTTTTATAAATGATCACACTTTTTTTTTTAAAAAGACTTTCATTCAGATAACAGATAAAATAAAACGTGCATATTTAAAAACTGGAGATTGCTTTAATGAAACCTCCAGATAAATAAAATAATAATATAAAAATAGCTTGATCTTTGCTTTGTTTCAGCAACTTTGTTAAATCAAGTACAAAAAATATATTAAATAAAATGCAATGCCATAAAACACAGTGAAACTAAATGCAGTAAAAGGAAATAAATATCATCTTAATAATTACAATGCAATAAAACAAATTACAATTAAATGATAAAGTGAACAATAAATTCACATGTAAACCGGATTTAAATTAAACAAATACTTACTAATTAATGCTATAAAAAAAATAAAATAAATAAAACAGATGTGCAATAATGTCTTAATGGTTTAGTATATGAATCTTTTAGTCATTTTAATCGTCTAAAATGATTAAAACGCAATAAAATAAAGGGCAATAAAAAAAAGTGGAATATAAGAAAGAGAAAAAGGAAGCAAAATAAAGTACAATAAAATTTAATTTACCTTTGCATGCAAATTCTTAAACCTGATTTAAATTAAACAAATAATTATTCATTAATACTATAAAAATAAAACAGATGTTTATTAACAATGTCTGAATGAAGGGCAACTATTTTACCTCTTTTAAAAAGATGTAAGATAAGCCTTTGGTGTCTCCAGAATGTGTCTGTAAAGTTTCAGCTTAAAATACCCATCAGATTATTTATTATATCATGTACAATTTGCTCGTTTAACACGTTGCCCGCTTAATACATTGTAGCTGTTTTTGTAGCCTGTGGCTTTAAATCTAAATGAGCTGCTTCTCTCCGCCCACCGCTTCGACGTGCGTGTCTGCTTCTCATGCATTAGGTCCATAGACTGTAAAAGATATGGACGTAGTATACGTGACGTGATGTCACCCATAGGTTTCTGAAGAACGCAAAAGAAGCTACAAGTAGGCGTGGCCAACCTTCGCCATTTTGTTCACGTGTCATCGCATTGACAGGGGATACCAAACAAGGGAAAATAGGTGGACAGTGAGCGGAGCTACAGACGCCTGCTAGCATTTTGCTTAGACAGGCTTTTCTTTGGGAGAAACGCTTAACACTTTATTACCTGCAACTCGTTTGTGTTCTGACCACATGGGCTTGGTTGTATACTATATCAAAAAGTGTTTAGTCTTTTAAAAAACACTGTTGTAATACATTGAGCCACTAAGCATTGTTCTTATGACGTTTTGCAGGAGGAAAATGCAAATTACTTCCAAATACTTCGAATATAGTCTGTGTTAGTAAATGCAAGGCTATTTATGAAATCGAGGCATAACACTGTATGACAACGTTTTAGACGACTGGTCAATAGCCTACAGCTAATCAATCTGTCAGATTCTGGAGTGCATTACAGTTCTAAAGAAAATTCGTAATGATAAATGATCTTATATAAAACAAATACATTTACAGACATGGTATAAGTATATAATTTAACTCACCTGGGAAATGGAGGTATGTGAGGCTGTGAGCACAATTAACTGCATACACACACAGCATGCCATATCATCTGATAATTGTAAGAAATAATTCTAAAAAGCAACTGACTGTGTAAAGCCACATAAAACAAAACAAAAATGCGATTAATATGCCGAGATCAGCGGCTGATCAGCCAGAATCAGCTAAGGTGAAGTGACAGCAACCAGAGAGACCTGTCACTCAAGTGGCCCAGCCCTTAATTATGCAGAATTAATACAACTTAATATAAACTAAATGGATGAGTTTTAAAAAAATTCACCGCCCTCACAGTTGTCATGAAGGGTAATAATAACTATATGAACCAAAATCGTTCTTTGTACCAAGCTGTAAACACCTTTTTTCTGCTGTAAAGTAGGCCATTTTAACAATGGGCTCAATAGAAATCTGCTCTATTACGGAGCCAGGACTAGCAGAATTTCAATGAATTGCAGTTTCAGTAACTTCTGTATTTGCTTTATGAGGGAGAGCGGGAGCTTGCTGCTTGGTTAGGTCAGATAAACAGCAGTCAGTGATAGAGATAGACATGGATGAAGCTGAAATAAGCTGAAATTTTTAAAATAAAAAATACCAAGTACATTTATTTGATGTAATTGTGGTGGAGTTTATTCAAGCCTTTCTGAAATGATGAGTCTCTCATACACACACACACACACACACACACACACACACACACACACACACATACACACACACACACACATATTAGCGTTTACTGACACCATGCAACAGTGGTGATTATAGCAGTTAAGAATTACAGTACATAGCGATTTTACTCTGTTTTAAAAACGTTTTAAATTAATTATTAAGGTCACAGAGAGTTTTAACATTTGTTTTAATCATAGTTTCTTTGCAAAAAATGTTCTGTGGACGCGTGTATACATGTTATTATGAAGACATGGCACCTGTCAATCAATTCGGTGGGCGGGGAAAACCGCACTCCTACGTCACTTTGCGCCTCAACATCACTGAGATTTGGTTTTAACGTCAGTAAATAAAAAAAAGAGACTTGTTGGGTTTATTTCACTCCAATATAGGCATGGGAAGATAACGGTTTTCAAGGTATACCGCGGTTTGGAAAAGTCAAGGTTTTAAAACCGCCAACATTTTCTGTAATACTGTCCCTAAGATATGTGAAAGATTTTTTATTTACATTTTTTTGTTAGTTTTTTTTAGGACAACAGTAACTTCAGCAGAAAAAAATATCCAAAGATGCCGTTTCAAATTGTAAAGAAATCTGTGTTTTGGAAACTAATGAAGACAGCAGAAGTCAATGATTGATTTGAATGATTTAGCCTGACATTTTTACTGTTCTAAAACATTATAAATGTTTCAAAAAATAAAATATATTGTTTTCAAAGGGGAGAAAAGGTTTTGTTTTTTACCCAGACATTTAAAAATAACTTATTTTTAGAGCAGTAATCACTGTACCGTGATACCGTGATATTTGTATACAACAAGGTTATCATACCATCATATTCTTATACCGGCCCATGCCTACTCCAATATGACTGCTAGCACACTATACATACAAACAGTTCCGTCTAAACAGCTTACAAAAGTTGATTTTCATCATAGGTGTCTTTAAAATAAAATGTAATAGAATAAAATGAAAAAGGAAACAAAATAAAGTACAATAAAATAGAATTTGCATTTACATATGAAACAAATAATTCTTCATTAATGTCATAAAATAAAATATAAATTTGTTGGTCCCATTTGTTGAAGTAGATTTTGTGAGAGAGACTCTTAAAGCCAATTTTCTGCATTGTAAAATTCTAAATAATTAAAATTCGATTACATAAATTGTGGTAAAATGCAATGCCTAAACTAAAATGAAATAAAGTCTGAATATTGTATTATGCCATCATGTAAAAGATTCATTCGTTGTGCTGTGCAAGCATTCTAAACCAGCCAATACACAAAGTAAACTGCTATGCCTGATACACTGACACTGAAACTGCTTTAGGATTCCAGGCCTCATTTTCCCAGAATTACCCTCACAGGCTCCCACACACACACACACGTATCCTATAACCTCAATTCTCGAGTGGGCTCCGCGCCATGCTTTTTAATGTCATTAACAGGTGGCTTTCTAAAATAGAATCAAGAAATGCTCATGCGTGTACTCACACACATAGCGACGCATGAGCAGATACAAACACTACACTGGCATAGAAACTCACTGAAACCTCTCAGACGCAGCAACAGCAATCATGAAGTAACAATTGACAGACAGATTCAGACCCGGTGCCAGCAATCCTAAAAAAAGAAAGTGAAAAAAAAAATCACTGATATCATTATGCCTGGACATGGGCGTGATCTTTTTCAGAAGCAAACAACCTCCCAACCCCCGATATGAGGAGTGTGTCATTTTCACGTACATCTTCTTTAAACCCCTGTGTTACGTACTTTTAGTCCGTCTCAGAAAAAAACCCTCTGCAAACCAGCCTACTGCACGTATTCAACACTTTGACAGGTCAGCTGCTTCTTTATCCTTGCTGTTTCAACAATGTTAAGCTACAATTAAAAGGCATAAGCTTTGGTTTTGTCGCCGCAACATTTTAATTCTTGTCAGTCTGCAGCTTATATGTTATGTTTCATGTGGCTGTCTCACTTTTTACACTAAATAATCAGGGCTGTTTTACATGTCTGGTTATTCCTCAAATGTGTTATTCTGGTTATCCATGAAAAATATTTAAGCTAGTACTTTATTTACACTAATTTAATGAAGCATAATCAGAACAGCGTGACATATTTTTAGATATATGATATGCTCCTGTTCTATATACAGAGTTTCTGCTACCACAGCAGCAATTGTGTAGTGTAAAACGCTATTAAATGTTTTATTTTAATCTGAATATTTACTTTTTAACATTACTATTGTAAGTCAGTGTTTTAATACGTTTTCAGAATTACTTAACATCAGATAAAACTAATACTAGTAGTTTTCCAACTTTATTATTATTATGACTGTATTAAGTATTATTCTTATTTATATGGGTGGTGCTGAAGGGTTTGTTGTGAACAATATGTGACTACATCACTGATCAGTGGACTACATTCAGAACAGAAAATGGCTGCAAACACTGACCATGGTTACCATTGTTTATATTGAGACAGAACTAACTTTTTAAAAAGAATACACACATTCACTTCAACTTGTAAGCATAATATGTCGAAAACATTTAAGGTTTTCTAGTCTCGTCACTTTCAGATATTAACTGCATTACACAAATAATGCTTTTTTTAATTAAAAATGGCGACATGTAAGGAAAAATTCAAGTGGTTTGCATTACTATAGTGTTACTGTATGTCTTTTAACTATTTTTATCATAAAACAGTGATAAATAATTATATGTTCCGCTTCTCAAATCTTACCTCATTCTCTTTCAACATCAACTGATACTTCACACTGACATGTTTACGTGAAGCGTAAGCCCCGCCTACTTTATTATCATTGGTCAACTCATTGGTCAACTCAGAGTGCAGCAGAGCAGACTCAAGGCTATTTCTTCATACATAAGAATAACATAACAATGCTGAGCGTACAGTAAGTGACTTCCATTAATGTCCAGACATATTCAGCATATTTTAGCCAGCAAAATTGGCAAAACAGTGAATATTTAAGATTATAAGGGTGCTTTCACATCTGTAGATGAAATGTTTTGTTCTGTAAAAGGGGTTAAAAAAGGCATTTGGAACAAAACAATCGATCTACAGACATAAAAGCACCCTAAAAATCTAAAATATTGACTATTTTGTCAATTTTGCTTGCTATAATATGATTTAATATATCGAGTTTTCACAGACGTCACTTTCTGTACGCTCAGCATCAAATAGTCTACATAAACATACATAAATACTGTGAAATAGCATTACCTGAGTCTTGTATCACATTATCCAGAAATCATTATGTGAATTTGGTGCTCAAGAAACCTTTTTTACCAGTATGCAGACAAGAGAAATGGGTAGCACTTTATTTTGATGGTCACGTTTGCACATTTTGTTGACTAAAAGTTGCATTGCAGCTACATGCCAATTACTTCTCAATTGAGTATTAGTAGATTGTCTGCTTAATATCTGCTGAAACTGCTCCTTTAACACATTTAACTAACTATAAGAAACTTTGCAACATGTCAACTTACACTAACCCTAACCTCAACCTAACAGTCTACTTACACTCTCAGAAATAAAGGTATGGAGCTGTCTCTGGGGCAGTACCTTTTTAATAAGCACATATTTGTGTAACCTCAAAGATGCTTTTTAGGTACATTGGGGAACTAATATGCGTCTTTGAGGTACTGTGGACTCTTTGGATACATATACAGTATGTATCTTTTGAAAAGATACTGGCCCAGTGACATCTCCTGTACCTTTATTTCTGAGAGTGTACAATCTATTGAGAATTAGTTGGCATGTAGATGCAATGTAAAATGCAACTTAAATTCAACAAAATGCATTAAAGAGACCACCAAAATAAAGTGATACCGAAAAAATTTATAGAAAGTGCAGTCTAAAGAGAAAGAAAGAGAGAAAAAAATTGAAATAATTGCCTGAATTGATCTAGTTATGATACTGCAATGTATTGAATCAAATTGCAATACAAAGCATATCATGAAATATTTGGCAATAACCAACATCCCGATTGAGTTAAACATTTTCATAAAACTTTTCATTTTGATTTTCTGATTCATCATATTCTTGATTTCTAGAGTAACCTGCCTGACCAGCCCATCATCTCATCATTTCCATCTTCGAGCTCTCAATGCCAGCATAAATGGCCAATGCCTCCAAGCATGCCTCAGCTGTCAATCAATTCTAAATGCCTTTATTATTAACATCCACAACTGCGTATTCTGATGAAGCCACTCTCACCTACATTACAAACACATTCGACTGAACTAGATTGATCTTGCTGGATTAATCTAACAGCATTAACTGTCTTTGCTTGCCTGAGTATTTGGATCTCAACCATCTAAGAAGACTTAATGTCCTTTCACAATACTCACTTATCTGGGTCTCATAAAAAAGAGAATCAATCATGTGGTCCACGTTCGTCGTGCAGGAGGAAGAGGTAAGGTCTGGGAACACCTCAGCTGGGGTCCACCAACCATCCGGAGGGCTCGAAGGATTTTTGGGATCACGAGGCAAAGGACGCAAGCGAAGACACAGAACACAATCCGGATCTGGCGATGGAATTAGCGAAAGCCAAGAAGGCAAAATCAAGCTTACGTTATTCCTGGCCATAACCGGCATCATGCTTACCATCCTCGGGGTGGGAACAGAGTTTTGGGTGGAACTTGCACCATCCAAGAGCTTCTATAACAATCAGACTTGTCTGGTAGCACATTACGGCTTATGGAAATGCTGCACCAAGACGATCGAGGTCTCAGATGTGGATCCAAAGCTGGAGGTCTGTGGGCCTTTGCATTTACAGGGAGGTAAGACTTTGGGGTGAAATGTCTGGAGAGTTTGAATTATGAATCATCTCTTAGAATAACATCACCTTGTGTGGATCCTATTATAGAATCCAATTGCACCTTCTTTAAGTTCTACACCACTGGAGAGAACATTGTCCTATTTCAGAAAACGCCAGAAAAGAGTGAGTCATCCCACATCCCCCTCTCTATCTTTAGATCTCATAGCACTAATGCTGCTTTCTTTGTGTCGTCACTGAGTGCTGACCACATATACACATTTCTCATCAAAATGTGATACTTAGATCTTGAGGAACAAAAGAGTATGAAGTAATGACATGAAGTCAATGAAATGAAGGTCTGAAACAATAACATTTCAACAGCAAATAGATTCATATGGTGTCTTCCAATTTGTGTTTAAAATTTTAATATTATTTTACTTCAGGGATTCATTTGTCAAAGGTTAGTTTCTGTCATCATTTACCCTTAAGTCATGTCAATTATTATACTTAAAGTCAGCATGAAAGAGAATTTAAAGTTGACCCTTTGTGCAAAAATCACTTTTAGAAGGGGTTTAAACAGTTGTGTGGTAACAGCGTGTGATTATAACCAGCTTCTGATGGTTAAAAATAATTATAAATTTTTTTTTTATAATCGCACTTCATAAAAACAGAAACACTTTGATTGACATTTTTCTTTAGTACGTGTCATCAGAGGGGGAAAGCCCCGCCCATTTGTGACAATCTCTCCCTCACTAGCATAGGACTTAGTCTTGTTGTTGATTCTGCCACTATGCTGACACACCCTCTTTTGAAAAGATAGCTGGGAGCACAACTTCATTTGAATTTAAAGTGACAGCGGTACAATTAGGATCAATGCCTACTCTGCCTGACAAAAATCTTATACAAATAATAACTTGACTTCTGGTAGATCATTTGGTATAAGAATAGGCTTATATGAAAGGTAAAGGCCTCAAGATTACACTTATTTTACCGAAATAAAATATGATCACGCCTTGATTTTTAATGATTTAATTAGGACAGTAAGGTCTGACTTTGCTTAGACAAAAGTCTTGTCACTTTACAGAAATAATGTACAGTATAGAATATAAAATCATGGTGCAGTGGGAAAATAATTAATAGTGTATGACTCCCATAAGCTTGGAGGACTGCATCCATACATCTCTGCAATGACTCAGATAACTTATAAATAAAGTCATCTGGAACGGCAAATAAAGCTTTCTTGCAGGACTACCAGAGTTCAAGTTTCTTTGGATTCATCTTTAATGCCTCTTCCATCTTACTCTAGACATGCTCAATAATGTTCATGCCTGGTGACTAGGCTGGCCAATACTGGAGCACCTTGGCCTTCTTTGCTTTCAGGAACTTTGATGTTGAGGCTGAAGTATGAGAAGAAGCGTCCCTCTCCTGTAGTTTGTAAAGTTATGGGCAGCACAAATGTCTTGATTCCTAAGGCTGTTGATGTTGCCATCCACTCTGCAGATCTCTCGCACGCCCCCATACTGAATGGAACCCCAAACCATGATTTTTACTTCACCAAACTTGACTGATTTCTTTGAGACTCTTGAGTATATGCGGGTTCCAATAGGTTTTCTGCAGTATTTGTGATGATTGGGATGCAGTTTAACAGATGATTAATGGGAAAAATCTACTTTCTGACACTTTTCCAAATGATTAACTAGAAGTCAAGTTATTATGTGTTGCTCTCAAAACTATAAGGGATAGTTTCAAAGAATTATAAAACAGACGCAAAATGAGTTGTTTTTTTGTGTTTTTTATTACTTTTAATAAAAAAGTATTTATTAATGATACTGTACATGTCGATTTTTTTTTTCAATGGTACATACTTTGCTGTCAATTACTGTAAATGTAATTTACTAATCTCGAAGATAAATAAACACTTTATTACTATTATTGCATTTCCTACTGTTAGTTAAGGGACTAACAACTAACAGAATCTTATTGTTTAGTGTTTCCCAACAGTCTAATGTTACTGCATGGGCAAATGGTCTACAAGTGTATCAATATAAAGACTGAATGATTATTATGTTTTGAAAATGTCATTAAAAAACTCCATCTGAGAGCTCAAGGCATCATGATTATGACTGAATCAAAAACGTATATTTTATTTTTATTATTTTTTCAAGTAGGCACTGTGAGTAATAAACATTTATGCATACATGTTAAAAATTGTCAGGATTTCTATGATTATTATAATGAATAAATAAATACATACATGAGCAAAACAAATGTTCCGGTTCTGTTAAAGTTCTGTTAAATCATGTGTGCTTTATAGCATCATATTATTGATGTTAACTGATGAAAATTACCCTTACCTTTCAGATCTGACAGTTGCATCAGCAATGTTTGCTCTTATTAGTCTTTTCCTGATGATGATGGGAGCGATCTGCATTATCATGGCAGTAAGCAAAGGTGTTCAGTTCTTCTTGAAGCCAGCTGCGGTTTGCTTTATATTGTCAGGTAAGTTTTTACTATGGACTAACTATTTACTATTATTATTTACTTTAAGTTCATCAAGGCACATTTTGTACATTTATGTGCAAAAAATGGCTTCAAAGGGGTGCTCCAGAGTGTATTTTAAAGGCTTGGTTGGGTTTATAATATGCAAAGCAACGCGTGCTAATGCTTCATTTGTAAAAAATCAGGTTATTTTTTCATATATTCTACTTTTTTAGAATTTAGATTATATACAGCTACTCAGCTAGCAGAAAAAATGACTGTGATTCACAGATCGGTTTTACGTCACAAGGAAATGCGCTGTGTAAATACTGTCAGTCAGAGTCATACCTGTCAACCCTCCCGTTTTTCCTGGGATACTCCCGTATTTTACAGTTCTATCCCGCTATCATCCCGCAAAGGTATTTTACCGTATTTCTCCCTTATTTTTTATCTTTCTCTGAAGGGTGGCAAATAAACATTAAGGAGCAGAGCCTCCCTATACGCAACCTTGCTCTTAAATGTGAGTCTGTTCTGCGCTTTCACTTTGTTTAGGCATGAAAACACTTTGAAATAAAAAAAAAAAAATGCCGGGATTACCTTTCCTTTTATTACAGGTGCCGTCTCCCCTTCATATGCAATCCACAAAACAGTCATATAGCGATGCATGACTGTCGGCTGACATGCTCCATAGTGATAAATAGAGGCTGTTTCTCAAACAGATTCTGTACATGCGATTTGAAACGGAGTCTGGGTTTTGGGTGCATGTTTAAACAGATATATACACATAATTAATTATAATAATATGTAAAGATGTTGATCTTGGTGGGTTTTTTTTTCAAACACAACTAATTTCACCCTAAATGAGCATAAAAAATAGAAAAGCAATCGAATGCTTTCTTTATAACGTTAGATGGTTGCATTTTTAAAGTGACACCTGTTATTTAATGTAATCAAACGAAAAAAATCTAAATAAATAAGAGATCCATTCATTGCTCTTTAATCAGAATGTGTAAGTTATACAGTGAAGAATATTATTAATTTTAATAAGCTGAACTGTTTGCTAATTTATTTGCTGATGATGTATACTATTTATTTTTGTCTTTTGTAAATAATTATTATAAAACATATTCCTGAACATTTAACTGTCTATTTACAATGAAACAGCCCCATATGAACATATTTAGTAGTTTGGGGATTTTTTAAAGGGGGGTCGAGGTAATTTCTTATTATGGTGGGCATATGCCTTGTTTTCACATCCCAATGTTGACAGGTATGGTCAGAGTAGCTGTTAGCCGTATCAGTTTAAGCCTGAATTAGACAAAAATGAAAAAAAAAAAAAAAACAGCTGAATGCTCTCTAAAATAAAATCTGACAAGTGTCTTTCACATATATTCAGATTAAGCATGTGTAGGTAATGTAAAACATTCACATATCTTTTGCGAGTTTATTACTTGAGATGTAGAACGCAGGAAAAGCGGCCGTATAGAGAGACACTGCAGCGCTGGTGAAGATTGTGTACAGCTGTTTGACGGATAAATATGAATTTGTAGCTAAATTGTTAACAGTGCCAAACAGCATTTCCTGTTGTTTACATCCTTGTTTACATTCTCGCTACAACATACCATTAACACTAGAAACTATGGTTGTGGCTCACAATCCATAGCTTTGTCTATCATGGTTGGAGCTGCTCTTTCTTTGAGGAGTTTTTAGCCGAATCCAGCACTGAACTGGGAGACATTCTAGAAGCTGTCCTTTGTCAAATGCTAGCTATATATATTTTTTTATAATTCCTTGGAACATAATTAATAATAAATTGTAAGCACTTCTGTCTTTGTGTCATGTCCTTTGGAAGCACAAATACAGAAACAGAACAAGCTCTGTGGAAATAGCAGCGTTTGGACGGCATTTTAGCTTTCTCTGCTACATTACAGCATTACAGTGCCTTTGGCTATGCCCCTTCGCTGCACGAGGTGAATGTGTGTAACCTGAAGTGTTTGTAATCTCACTAACCGGGATGTATTTTTTTGTAGTTCGTTTCTGAAGGCTTTGCTAAGCTAACTGTGTAAAAGTTAATGTCTCCCTTTGCATTGAACTTTGAGCATATTACAGTACATTCAGAGATGTTGTTTATGTTCACACAGCTACATTACACATGAACTAAAGTTTAAAATATGATATCGAAGTGGATCACCCCTTTAAATGCACTGTAAAAATGCAGAGTTTCAAACAATTCATTCATGTTGCACGAACACAAATTAAGTTAAATTAACAAATTTAAATGGATTGAACATAAAAACAATTAAGTTGTCCCAAATAAATCTCAAGAATTGTGTTGTTTCAGCTCATTTTAAATAGGTAGTTTAAACAAACAGCAACAATTCTATTTTTGGATGTGGTAAGATTGGTATTTTTTTCGTCAAACATTTTTATACTTAGTATTGTATAGTTATATACAATATGCAATATCATTATACAGTATGTTGTAACCTTTTAATCAGTTTAATGCATCCTTGCTGAATAATAATGATTTATTTCAGTTATATATTTTTAGTTTTAAATCACTTGTTTTGACCAAATTGATGAATGAAGCTGTAGCCTATAGTTATTTCATTATTTCTTCACAATACACATTTCTCCACCATTTCTATACACTCAATCATCCAAATAGAACATTGTGATTGTGGAAGAAAACTGCTTTTTTTAAACAAATGTTTGCCCAACAGAAAAGCAAAGTAATTCATCGACATAATTCACAGAGATGTGGATATGTTAAAAGGGGTTCACCCAAAAATAAAAATATTCTATTAATTTATCAATCTTTGGGCCATCTGAGAAGCAGATTTGACTATTTTTTGATCGAGTGGAACAATACAGAAGTTATTTTTAGTAAAAAACACATGGTCTTTGGTGATTATTACATTTCTAGCCAATCACTACCAGCCCTTTGAGAGTGAACAAAATATATACAAGCCAATAATAATAATACCATGTGAATCCTGACGATACATTGAGTATGTTTACATGGACAACTATAATCCAATTTTAATACGATTGACAATGCTCCGATTAAGAGTCTACCATGTAAACAGCTATTTTTGATTAATTTAATACGATTAAGGTCATGTGGCGACGCAGTGGCGCAGTAGGTAGTGCTGTCGCCTTACAGCAAGAAGGTCGCTGGTTCGAGCCTCGGCTGGGTCACTTGGCGATTCTGTGTGGAGTTTGCATGTTCTCCCTGCGTTCGCGTGGGTTTCCTCCGGGTGCTCCAGTTTCCCCCACAGTCCAAAGACATGTGGTACAGGTGAATTGGGTAGGCTAAATTGTCCGTAGTGTATGAGTGTGAATAAGTGTGCATCGATGTTTCCCAGAGATGGGTTGCGGCTGGAAGGGCATCCGCTGCATAAAACAAATGCTGGATAAGTTGGCGGTTCATTCCGCTGTGGCGACCCCGGATTAATAAGCCGAAAAGAAAATGAATGAATAAATGAATGAATAAATGATTACGGTCATATTTGGACTAAACAGAAATCGAATTAAGCCATGTGGAGTATGCCGATTTTAGTGGCATTATTGAAGTGCAGTACAGACATGTAAACACCTTAATAAACATCATGCAGCCATGTGTTTTCGCCGCATATTGCGACAGGATAGTCTACACACGTAACTGTTTGACACTATTCTCTGCACCTACCGAGTCAGAGAAGGACCACAGACACATACACCGCAAAATGCAGGGGGTTTGTCTGTCTCCCATTCGGTGTGCAATATCAAATTCCATTAAATCAACACTCTTCCAGCAGTTCATACTCGCATCCAATATCTCGTTTGTCACGAAGGCATGCATAAAATGTTCCTGAATGAAAGTGAAAGTGCCAAACTGCAGTTAAAGTCGACAAACTAAAAAAGAAACACCTGAAATTACATGAACCTCGGGAGAAAATGTGTATAGGGTGATGACGCAGTAATCAAATCATGTGCTACAACATGTAAAACAGGACCATGAAACACCTTAAACATATTATTGTCTTATTCTGATTAAGGCAAATAATTTGATTACTGATGTCCATGTAAATGTAGTCATTGAGGTGTTACAGTAAGAGTAAGAATTCCCGCTAACAACGTACAGTATGCTATTGCTATCGGTGTGTGCTAACACAAATCCTGACATGTTATTCCGAATAGATCTCTAATTAATTATTAATTAATTAATTGTATATTCACAATTTTTACTACAAAGCCAAAGTTAAGCTATGGTTTGTGTAGCAAAACAACTGTGAATTTGTGGTTATCATGGGCTGAATACACTCAAAAAAAATATACGTATATAGACCATTTCAATGTGGTCATGTCATTGGCCCGTGAACATTTCCTGCTTGTTATCAAACTATTTCATAACTGTAACAAGAGGCAATTCAATCATAGCTTAATGTTAAAACAGCTATCATAACATTACTTATTAATATGTGGCTCTTTTTGGATTCTTGGAAGCTATAGAAATAAAAAATGTAAAACAGGAAATACGTTGGGACCAATGTTTTTGTTTACCTCCCTCAAAATGGTCTATATTTTTGCTGCTTTTCAAACTACTTTACTACAACTACAAACTACTCTAAAATGAGCTGAATAAACACAATTCTTGAGTTTTTTTTGGGGACAACTTAATTGCTTTATGCTTAAATTTGTAAAAACAATTAAGTGAATTGAATCGATTTGAGTGGAATCCAGCATTTTTAATGTACAATAACCATGATTTTAAAAATAAAACCTTGGTTACTTCTGGTAAGGCCACTTAATATTAATTAGCATACATTCAGATGTTCCTTTTTCCTCTGTCTCTCAACAGGTGTCTTAATCTTCCTCGGCCTCATAGTTTTCCACCAGTCAGTGCTTTCATTTTTAGCAAGTGACCAAACCATACCTCTCCGGCATCAAATGTCGTGGTCGGTGACGTGTGTGGGCTGTGCTGGGGCCCTGGTGGTTGTCGCTGGAGCCTTGTTTTTGGTTCTTGCTCTTCCATACAGTCCGTGGGAAAAGTGCTTCCCTAAGAAGAACAGTGACATCTAGTGAAGTGGAGGTTAAATGCACTTACTCAACTTTACGCTGACCTTAATGTTCTGTACAGCCCATATAATTAATCCTGGGAAATATACAGCAGGAGGTTGGCCAGACATTATTGCAGATTATTACACTGGAACTGTTCTGTGATGGGATCATCCAGCTTAAATATAAAAATCCATATAAGCTCAAAACTACAGCATAACGGAATAGCTCGATAGCTCTTTTGGTGTAAAATGAATTGTGCTTTATTTTTGGTTGGACTATTCTTTTTATTAGTTCAGTCAATGTTTATAAATTGCATTTGACATTTGTCCTGTATGAAATAGATTTTTTTTGAAATGGTCAAATAAACCTTATTTTGGTTTAATTTGATTACAAATAAATCTTATTTAGGTTAAATATACGGTTGAAGTCAGAATTATTAGACCCACTTTGAATTTTATTTTTTTTTTTTTACTATTTCCCAAATGATGTTTAACAGAGCAAGGAAATTTTCACAGTATGTCGGATAATGTTTTTTTCTTCGTTGGAAAGTCTTATTTGTTTTATTTCAGCTAGAATAAAAGCAGTTTTAAATTTTTTTAAACCCATTTTAAGGTCAAAATTATTTTACCCTTTATGGTATTTTTTCCTATAGTCTACAGAACAAACCATCATTATACAATGATTTGCCTAATTACCCTGCCTAGTTAACCTAATTAATGCAGTAAAGACTTTAAATGTCACTTTAAGCTGTGTAAGTGTCTTGAAAATATCTAGTAAAATATTATTCGCTGTCATCATTAGAAATGAGTTATTAGAAATGAGTTATTAAAACTATTATGTTTAGAAATGTGTTGAAAAAAACCTCTCTGTTAAACAGAAATTGGAGAAAAAATAAACAGGGGGGCTAATAGTTCAGGGGGGCTAATAGTTCAGTCTTCTTAGGGCTATTAATTCTGACTTCAACTGTACATACTGTACCGATGTTGGGAATTGAGGTCCTGTTTCATTGAGTCTTTTCTGAAGATTAATTGTCTGAAGACGTTGTTATAATGTCTTATAAGATTTTATATCTACAAGCATGAACAAAAACATAACTGTACACTCACAGGTGTGACAACAATATTGAAAGACAGGAGTGCATTATCGAAATAATCAATTTGTGTGTGAACAGAACAGGACTCAATACTACCCAGGGCAATAGGATCTGGATGCAGCCTTTATGATGCAAGCTGAGATTGTATCACTCAACGATGCAATGTCAGACACAATGCACTCAATGTAATGAGTGATGTCACTGTGACAGGTAGGGTTAAGTGAGCGCATTAATGCAGCATTGGATGCAGCTCAGATTGCACTGCACCAGGTCTGCATCCAGACCCCTCTTACCCAGGTAGCAAAGAATTCTGGCCCAGATTTGGTATAAATCTGGCACAGCAGGCATTCATCCGGCACTAGCGTACAGCATGTGGGCCAAAAATGACCCTGGTTTGGCAGAGGTGGCACTGTTTTTAAGGCGGCACACAATACTTGGACCAGATGTACATTGTAGTATTTGGCCCAGATGTAAAAAATTCCACCAATCAGGTCGCTTCAAGAACGCCCATAGCAAGCTTAAAGCACAATGATTCATGGGTTCATAAATTTCATTGCAGTCGTCACCAACATATCTGGCCCAGTTCAGGCTTAGTTATGGGTTATTAACTTATCTGAGACTTGGCCCAGATATGATCCATGTTTGGCCCTTGTCTGGAAGCCCTTCACTGTGGCATGTGGGCCAAGCAAAAGCTGATTGTGTGGGCCAGGGCTGGGCCAGAGATATTTTGCTATGTGGGTACTGTCTTTGGTATCTTGACCAAATAATACAATAATTAAAGACGTATTATTTGGCTGTTTATACTAAACCACAATCAATGAAACAAAGGTATTGTCATCCTCGTCTGTTTGCCAGGATGTGTGTTTACTATGGACAACATTTGAACAACATAACATATTGCCATTAGAGTCAGGCACACGCATTGTATCACCAGTAGTAAATGTGCACCAGGACCTGATGCAATGGAAGAGTGGACATTTTTAAAGTCATTTTTTTACCATCTTTTGGTGAGCAAAAGTGTTCTTGTAGCTTCATATGGTTAAAGTAGACCCACTGAAGTCAGATGGAATAACTCAGTACCATTGCTGTCTATGAAGGATGAGGGAGTTCTTGCATTTCATCTAAAATATCTTCATTTATTTTCTAAACATGAACAAAGGACTCAATTGGAACTACATGAGGGTGAGTAATTAATAACAGAATTGACATTTTTGGGTGAACAAACCCTAAGGTATTTGGCCGAAAGAAAAACAGTTAATAATGCAGAAAAGAGGTGGTGGCTTATTTATTTTTAAGATAAAGCATTTGGGTTTTATGTTTGCTGTAAAAGCTTGTTGTTAAGACATGGTTCCTTTCTGCTATATGTCATACTAGTAGAATTAGGTTTTCAGTTTAGTTCTGTACACACTGAAATCATTTCTGTACCTGTATTTTCAGGATTAAACAACATAAAGTGAACTGACAACAGATTTTTTTACCAATGGCATACAGCAACAGAAGAAACCATTCTGTAGATACAATTCTGTATATGCTAAAATGAATGTGATTTACATATTATTAATAGTGTTTTTAGAGACAAAGAAGCATTGACGGTAACTTTGCATTCACAGGTAACAGGAATTACATTTACATTTATTCATCTATCAGCGTTTTTTAAAGAAGAACTTTAAATCACCAGAGTGCTGTAATATATACTGTAAGTGCCATGACAAGTCTAAGTTAGTTTAGCATTTTTTCCTATACATACATATAGTGCACACACACACACACACACACACACACACACACACACAC
>CAIGQZ010000253.1:1450314-1466770 GCA_903798205.1 Danio tinwini | reverse complement strand
ACACACACACACACACACACACACACACACACACGCATACATACATAGATAAATACATACATACATTTTTTAAGTTCACTCAACTGCACTTACCTACACTCAGAATTGCACAATGTTTTCCAGAAAACGTGGAGTTTTTATAAGAAAGTGTCTCGTGCATATGGAAAGGAAAAGATAGGCAGCATCTGAAATCACATATTTCTAATACTGTAGTATGCTAAAAACAGTATGCGCGCTAAGTAGTATGTCTGAATTTATAGAATTTGAAAAAAAGTATGCGAGAAATACCCGAATGACCTGAATTGCACATCCAATTCTGAAGCTAGTCTATCCCGTGATTCACTGCGAGAGAATTCATGAATAGCAGTGAAGCGATGCAACTGACGCAGGCAGGTCACATGTCAAAATGGCGGATGTAGTACGTCCAAGTTCCATTCATACTACTCACATACTGTATAGAACGTACATTTCTAACAGTCGAGTAGTCAATTCAAATTCAAATGCAGTACCTACTGAGCAGCAAGCGATTCATATGCAACCAGTGTGCCTCATGCAGGTGGTTTGTCAATCCCACTTACTGCATGGTACACTTAAAATTGCATAAACTTTAATAAGAGCAAGATTTAAGTTTTTATATTTATTCATTCATTCATTCATTGTCTTTTTCGGCTTAGTCTCTTTATTAATCAGGGGTCGCCACAGCGGAATGAACCGCCAACTTATCCAGCATATGTTTTACATAGAAGATGCCCTTCCAGGCACAACCCATAACTGGGAAAACACCCATACACTCTTGCATTCACACACATACACTGCGGCCAATTTAGCTTATTTAATTTACCTATAGCGCATGTCTTTGGACTGTGGGGGAAACCGGAGCGCCTGGAGGAAACCCATTCCAACATGGAGAGAACATGCAAACTCCACGCAGAAATGCCAACTGAACCAGCCAGGGCTTGAACCAGCGACCTTCTAGCTGTGAGGCGATCATGCTACGCACTGCGCCACCATGACGCCCCCTTTTATATTTATGTTTATGCATATTTTTCTGGTCTTGGCACTAAAGTATATCCTTAACATACCGTATAAACTTTACAGTTGTAAGTATCATAAATAAAGTTTATGTTTCACATTTAAGTTTATTCAGATATCATATTACTGAACCTAAAGTACAGCTAAAATATTTGTGTCACCCAGTTATTTTCCCATGGTGAAGGAAATAAGAGAACCACTTGATATACTTGATAGGGCTGCTTCAGATACACGAGTGAATTTATTTAGCTACAGTACGACGACACTGATTATCTATTAAGAGTTGTGCCTCTGACGTGAAACAACCACATTGACTATAACATTGCATATTTGAGAAGCAGCACGATTGGTTGTATCTTCATTTTAAAACTATAGCACTGTAAATACAAAAGACTACTTAAAGGAACACAAGTTGAAGTAGTGCACACTGTCAAACTGATATGAGTAAAAGCGAGACATGCCAGCTTTAACTGTGGAAATGTGTGGTCAGATTCACAGACAGAGGGCAGTTTAGTCCTTCAGGAGGATCTTCAGCCATATTGAGATTCTGTTTTTCTGTTTTTAATCAATGGTTTTAGTTTGTCATCCGATGATGCCAATGAAAAAACCCAGTCGATTCATAGAGCAGCCCTCTTCATCTGGAGGTGGTCGCTCGATGACAGCAAGAGATGAACTCAAATCAAAAGCATTAATTAAAAGCCCCTCATCTGCTGCTGCTGCTCCCGCTGCTTCCCATTGTGAAAACTGACACTGATGCTGATCTAGAATCAGTTATTGGAAGTGTTCGAGGAAAGCAGACCATAATAATGAGAAACTTTCATTGTTGGCTGCCTCTGGTGCATGACAGAAATAGCTTTCCAACTGAGTTGGGCCTGATTATGCAACAATCTGAAAAATGCGCTTGTTTAAATCTCAAACTTTGAGTGTTGGATTTTGTTTATTAATGAAAGCTTTATAAATGCTCACAATTTATTTTAAACTACAATTTTTGGTATTATCAATCCATTAAACTACTAAATAAATGCCTAATATTGTTGTTATTAATAGGTAGTACTTTGTAAGTAATAATTAACACCAAGGCTGCGTCTGAAATCGCCTACTCCTCAGTAGGTACTGCATCTGAATATTAATTTACTACTCGACTGTTAGAAAAGTACATTCTATACAGCATACAGTCAGTAGTATGAATGGAACCAAAGGGCATAGAATCACCAAGAGGCGACACTCTAGTGCGATTTGGGAAACAGCCACTAGATGGCGCGGCGGCCATTTTGAAATGAAAATTCCAATAGAACAACAGCATGTTATAAGTCTGTAAAATAAAGTATTAAAAGTGCTGATGATTGTGATAGTAAGTGTTGTATTGTCGTCTTTCAGGTTGTATCTCAGCTTTAATGCGCTTTTTAAATAAATAAATAAAAAACAAAAAGCAGCTGCTTGCCATCGCGACAGCAGTAAGAGCCAATGGACAGCTGACCACTTTCACTCTAAAATGGCGGAATCCAGGGCTGTTGCTGGGCGCTGCTGTTGCAATGGAACGTTCTATTGAGTGTCGCCTCTTGGTCATTCTAAGCTCTTTAATGGAACTCAGACGTACTGTATCCGCCATTTTGTTAACATCACGTGACCTACCCGCATCAGTTGCGTCGCTTCACTCTCATTCATGAATTTTCTTCAGGTGCATCATGGGATAGCATATCGTCCATCGGATGCGGTCTTCGGAATCTCGCTGGAAGTCGTAACTCATCTGGGTACTTCTCACATACTGTTTTTCGAATTGTATGAATTCGGACATACTACTGCCTTGCATACTGATTTTAGTGTACTATATAGTATGGAAGTATGCAATTTCGGACGCAGCCCAAGTTATAAGCCACTAGTTAATAAGTGAAGTGTTACCAAAATAATTTACATGATTATTTAAATTTGAATAGGCTACTGACTGTAATGTTGTCCAACACTACAAAAAAAGATACGAATTTCTGCCAATAATCACCTTTAAGGCTGGATTATACTTTTGCGTCGAGAGATCACCGTGACCCTTGGCGCGTCTTGCGTGAAGCTGTGCATTTATACTTCTGCATGCTGTTTGTGTTGCTCTGCAATGAACGACTCACTGACCAGACCAGTTCGAATCAGGCTTGGAAATTTGAGCTCCCAAATTGCTTCCAGCATCTAGATCTGGATAACAGTTATTCGACTGTTTCCCCCAATGCTCTGGCCGCAGCTGTTCGAGATGCTACAGCAATTTCGTAAATTATTAACCATCTAAACAATGAGGTTTTATAAAGTTTCGGCAGGATCTCTCCATCTCGAGACTTTTGAATGACCGATCATGTGATCTTGTGGCCATGTGTTCGCCCTCGGGACATTCTAATTGCAGCCAGATGGACAAATTCCATAAGACATGAGACAAAGAAAGCTCTGGCAATTAATGCATACGAATGAAAGACTTAAGAAAGACAATCTCTTAAATGTTAGAACTAAGGCAGATATAACATTTTGAATAACACGCTACAGGTTTCCTCATGTGCTGTGTTTATTCCAGCCTACCAGGTTAATAATGTGTTGTTTTACCCTTTTAACGGGTTAAAATGATCTGTGTGTGTCTGAAATGTTGGATGTTTGGTATTAAACCAAACCCCTTTTTATTTGCAATACATTGGTGTAAATGAAAAACTAGTAGAACGAACAGTATTCGTCTTGTAACATTTGATGTCAGATAGTTACAATCTTACCAGAGATTTTACCACGTGAAGTCTCTTGCAGTCAGTTAATGTTTGACTTGGCTACGCTGGTTACGCCTTTCATGGCAACTGCTCATTGGACGACAGTGCTGGAGGAACGGATCAGATCAGGTCACTTAAAAACTCACTGCAGCCCTAAAAACTTGCTTTTTGCATTAGCTGGCTTGCGCCTGCTGTTGCTTCTGCCCCCTTTCACCTGCCCGGACTCACCTGCCCGGACTGTGATTGGGTCACCATGAACTCTCCATGCAAACCTCTTGAGTTTCGGATCGCCAAAACTTCCGCAAACGAACTCTCAGCAGAGTCACGAGCGGAAATCCCAAAGACGTCACCGAAGCCACCCTATCAGGAGCACCGTGTGTTTCCTCAGGCCAGACTGGCGAGGCAAACTCCAGTCAAGAAGACTTCAACAAATTTGCAAGTAACACGAACAAATATTGTCTCTTGCTGATCGGGTGCATATGATCTTAAGCAGCTAAAGATAAGTCAAATCTCTGCTTTTGTGGTTTCTCAGGTGATTCTAAGATCTAGTCAAAAGTACTAGAATTAATTTGGGACGGCTGTTAACTCATTTTTGCATCTTCTGAACTGCCTCTGTGTGTATGTCTGAATGTGTGTGTGTGTGTGTTTGTTGTTTGTTTATTATGTAGTTAGCTTCATGTATCGTAGTGTAGCTCAATAAATCTTTGTTCTCCTTTTGTAAGAACTGTGTTCGTGTTTATGTGTTTCTAAGTCATTGCCTCAAGCTTTAGATCTTGTGACCATGCTAAAAGTTAACCCGATTCTGTGTTATGTTATTATCGTTGGCCATGAAAATAATATAAACAAAATTGGTAAAATACCGTATCTTTGCGGGACAAACGGTAGATAAAGTGTGAATCTTTTAATCTGATTCAATCTGACTCAATTGAGTCGAATCAATGATTCGAATCTTCAGGATTCGATTCATTGATATGAGCTAATTAATCCTTGATCGATCTTATAAGGTAGGTTGATCTCTTAAAGCAATAACACTTTTGAAACACTAGCTGG
The DNA here is from genome assembly GCA_903798205.1 of Danio tinwini. Lineage (NCBI taxonomy): Eukaryota > Metazoa > Chordata > Actinopteri > Cypriniformes > Danionidae > Danio > Danio tinwini. The sequence continues at coordinate 1,461,959 of CAIGQZ010000253.1, read as the reverse complement.
CAGTAGGTTTTTTTGTTCCTCTGTGTCGAGTTTCTTCTACCTTAATGTACAAGTAGCATTTTGAGGCGGGAACTGACGGACATATTACAACTTTAATCATAAAGTAAACACAAAACAACAGTTTCCATCTGGAGCTCTTTCACGAACTCCCCGGACTCCATCTGGACTCGACACTTGTAAGCACTCGTGCCAACGGGTTCTCACAGCTCTCACCCCCATCCACACTTGTCAGCCCTACCAAGCCGACCAATCACAGAGGTTACGCTACGCATTATTGCGATGTGTAGTTAAATTTTTTGAGAGGTGCGCAAGGTATGTGACCGCGCAAAGGCTGAGCCAGACCATACGCATGCGCTTGACCCACTGCAATGCGCATATGACACTTGAAAGTAAAGGGGGTCGCACACTGGAAGCGTTGCTTGGTGTTACATCACACAGCGCCATGCATTTTAGAATTCTAACATAGATTTGTATCAGGGTATGCACACTGGCGCCACAAGTTGGTGGCTGTCCGCAGCACCCAGCAACGACTCAAGACACTGTGCGCACACCGGATGTGCTGCTCAGCGCCATGCTGTAATGCGCATACAGTATGACAGTTGGAAGTAATGCACATCGAACACGCACATTCGCATGTTATTTAAAATAAAACTATTCTGATGTCGCTCTGTGGCACGTCAGAAATATGAACAGTGTCCTGAGTCATAGCTTACCGCTGCAGACAGCCGCCGGCTTATGGCGCCAGTGTGCATACCCTGATAGAAATCTATGTTTAGAATTCTAAAATGTATGGCACTGTGTGGCGCGGCTCGTCGCAGAGCAGTGCATCCAGTGTGCGACCCCTATTAAATGTGTTTATGCCTTTATTAAGATTTTCATGGTTATGTTTATTTTCACTGTCTCATTTAGGGAAACTCCTGAGATAAATAAGTTATATCTCTCAACTTTAATAATAAATATAAATAAAATGCTGGGCTTCCCACCTCCTTTATTCAGACGCAATGACTTCTGGGACTTCTCAAGGGAATTTTGCACTCAAGTCTGTATCGATGCACCCTCGACATCAACAACACCTCCAGGAACTTTCACGCGTCCTCCCTTCTTGCGGTCTTGAGTTTTGACACTGAACTTTGGCAGTTGATGATGACGTTACACAAGGACGCAACAACGCTGAAGAACACATACTGTATTGAGAAACAGCCAATGAGTGATATGTGATTGACGTTGTGATACAGTTGTACAATTTTTAAATGCAAGTTAAGTGTCTGCTGTAATATTTCAGATAGCTACTGTAAAAATAAAATGATGAAAAATAGGATAAATAATCTACCATCATCGTCCATCCAGTGTAACAGGTACATGCATTAATGCAAAAATAAAACACACTGATCATTTAAACACTTAATAAAGTGATCAATCTAAACTCTATTATACTTTTAATGAATAAAACCTAGCATAGTGGCAAAGTATAAACATTTAAACCATAATTAATTAGCATTTTGGAGCTGCACAGTGACCCATAAATAGGCTCTTTCAACACACGTGCAGCACATGCACTTCAGTATTTGTCAGATTTGTGCAATGACATCCATGCTGCAGCTGAGATTCTGTTGCCTATTTCCATCCATCCGTTTCACATGTTCGGCATGCTGTCTCGATATGCATAACTCCGCTTGCCAATCATCATAAGATCGTCATGTTCTGAATGCAGTTTTGATCTATAATTTAATACACACTAAGCACCTTTTCATTCTACCTTGTTTCTTTCATTCCCTGTCACAAGTCGTTTTCTATTTTGACCTGCTTCCAGATTTCCATCTCGCTGTTCATCCCACTCATCTCAGTTCCTCCCTCCTGCTTCCTCTAAATTTAGAGCGTGGCCAATCGCGCTCCAGAGGACCAAGCAACACAAACATGGATTAGAAGTGCACTTTCCTTCTCTCACAAACCTCTCATAGAAATAGTGAGCTGATTTTATTTACACCTAAACCTGGTCTGACTGCAGTACGGCGTGGGTGCTCCGCTTTGGTTACATATCAGGTATCTTTACCTTCAGTGTGACCTAAATAAATCTGCAGGCCTCACAGCAACTGAATCTTCTGATGAGTTACAGCTTGTTTACATTCAGCCTATCTTTAAACTTTGCCCTTGTTGCTTTGACCTTTGAAAACTCTTGAGCTTACAGTTCAGTCATGTACTTTCAGGAAGCTAATGATCGCTAACAGTATTCCAAGTCATGGAAACCTGATCCTAAAGACCACTAGAAACTGCTTGACAAGTGTCGTTTTCTTCTGATGAGGTATTTCTTTTAATAGCATTTGCTACTTGCTAATGCTAATCAGATTCATGTAGTATTAGAGAAAATTACATTTTTTAAATTCTACATTATGCTTGGTTTTACTTGAGATGGCGCATCTCATGAATGTGAATGAGATTTTATGCATGCTTATAACAACTGTCATTAAGTGTCATTCCCTCAGCTATGACATTTTAAATGCAAAGGTGACATTGTTTGTTATGACAACTTGACATAAACAAATACATCACAACTTGTTTTTGTCTTTGTCATGACAACTTGATATTACCGAGACAACATAACTTGTCATAAATCTGTCATAAACATGATTGTCAAAGTTGATTATTTAAAATAATGTGGGCAAACAGCTAACCGTTCAAACTTTCAAAAATTTCTATAATGATAAAGTATATATGTTTATAGTACTATAATGTAAATATGGTAAATGTTTGCCAAATTTACCAGTAGAGTGGTCTGAGTTTACATACTGCCACAAGCATTCAAACAGTGTGTTACAATGAGGCAGGGGGTGGATTCCATTCCGAAGGGCTGATCTCTATGTCTAAATCACTTCGGAGGGTCCCTCTGAAGGGATTAGAGCATAGGGATGAGCCCTTAAGAATTGAGTGGTGTGTGACACAAACAGATTCCCTGTGTAACAAAGGCCAGCTAGTGAAATGCTGTGCAGGTAAACCTCAAATCCTTGTTAAAGCAACCCATGCGGAGAGGCGGGCTTACATTGGTGCCGTGACCCGGAGGGAGTGAAGTTTAGGGGGCTGAGTGTAACAAAGGCCAGCTCGTGAAGTGCTGTACAGGTAAGCCTCAATCTTCTGACCTCTAAAAATGTGCCTTAGCGACAGACACTAGAAGCCATGGTCTTTAGGCTCCTTGTTAAAGCAACCAACTCCTATGCAGAGAGTCGTCAGTTCGATCCCAGCTTGTAGCTGGTTGGGTGGTGTAGGACCAGCGGTGGTTACACCAACTCAAAGTAATATTTCCCTAAGTGACCATTTGTCGTATTTTTCAGAATCCTAAATTCCAAAGGACCCTTCAGAGTGGCCAGTTTTGATCACTTCAGTTTAAAATGACATTTCAATATGGCGGCCATGATTTTTTTTTTTCACTCTGAAGAGCCCTTCGGAGGGTGATATATTTAGTTTGGAATGCACCAAGGGACTGAAAACTATGATGTTTTGTTATGTGAAAATATTTGTTAATATATGCTAAATATATAAATATGTGCTGCATTTTCCTTGCAATAAAATAATAAATGTCCAACTAAATTTACAGTAAAATCTGTATCTGACAATAATGATGTGGATAGTTGCCAGTTAAACTAAACCTGGTGTTCACTGCTCTGGAGTCTTAATGCTAAAAACCCAATTTTAGCTTTGGAGACACTGGTGTTGCTTTTAGTATAGACAAACTGAAAAGCAAACTTTTCAAAAAAGCTAAATATCATTCTCTGATTCAAGCAAACCTTTTCAAGCAAAAAGTTTTTCTCCCCTCTCGAACATAACCAAGCTAAAAAATGATAGAAAAATTATGGAAACATGTTGCCATTGGGATCCATGTTATAAAAAATAAGTAATCAGTCTCCGGCATACTTTAAATATATCCTCTTTTGTGTTAAACAGAAAAAAATAAACAAAACAAGGATCAATAATGAGCAAATGATAACAGAAATAAATATTTAGGTGAACTATCTTTTTCATAAGTTCACAGTTACGTTAATTAAATTGAAAACGCATATTTTGTTTGCCCTCAAAGGGAAGAATTTTTTGGCCATATACAAAGTCTAAACCCAACCCAGAGATGAATTAGGTTGTTTACTTAATTCATTAATTTAAACCCTGGGTTAATTACCTCAACCATCATTTAAAGGCACGATAGTAAATATAAAATAGCAGTAAAATTCCCCTAAAACCACTACTAGCGCAATGAAATACAGTATATATCTGCAGAAGTGTATGTGCTTACATTATCCCAAATTCTTCCAACAATGTTTCAATTTAGAGAAATCTGCATTTTAAATCTGCATTTTAAATCAGTCTGTCTTGCATCGGCTGTCAATGGTGTCCTTTCCGGTTAGCCTTAGGAAATGGTTTTACTTTTGTTGAAAGCATGAAAGCAAAACTGCACATCTAGCTAGAGAGAGATGCTGAAACTGCATATGTTTTATTAGACAGTTGATTAACTGTCTGATTAACTGTAACCAGGAAGAACAAAGAGACGGGATATTAAATGGAGAGAAATGCACAGTAGCTGTAAACACTATGCTATTTGTAAATGAAGATGAAATGATGAAACAAAGCATTATAATTCCTGCAATAATCAATAAAATCTTGCAAACCAGCTTAATTATCATTGTAAACTTGTTAAGTGCAATGAAGATTCATTTTGGAAAGTAAAATTAAAGAAAAAAACAAAACAACTAAAATTAAAGTACAAACATACATAGACAAAGATGTAGATAAATGATGTGAGGTGATGTATGAACAAAGTATAAGACTGACATCAGAGTTTTTCCATATTTTGGCACAGATACGTTTATACCTGTAATAGTACTAAAAATGCTGAATCCTATTGCTTACAGTATTAAAAAAATTATTTGTGTATTTTTAAAGTGTAATACACAGTGCTATTTTTATAATTATTGTTAGAACTTCTACATTGTAAAACCCAGAAAGTTAAAGGTAACTCAAACCATTTGAGGAAAACGATTGCAACAAACCATTTAAGTAAAAAAAAATCCTAATGAGTACTGTCAACTTAATCCATTTGAGTATATGAAGCAATTTGAGCACAGTAAAACCCAATAAATGAAGAGAACTCAAACCAACTGAATACTGTAAATCCCAATAAGGCAACTCAAACCTTTGAGGAAACCGATTGCAACAAATCATTTGAGTAAAAAAAACTGATCTACATCAGTACAATGAACTAACTCCAGTTGAGTTGAAGTAATGAAGTATTTAATTACAGTTTTTTTTCTGATAGCTTAGGCACATTTTTTGTAACTATTGGCTATTTTTGCAAAACTCTACACACCAATAAGAAAACCCTTCACCAAATCTGCAAAACATTTTAGTTCTCTTGCAAAAGCTAATAAACCTTGCTAAACTCTTCAAAACTTCGTAAAAATTGTATTTTTTGTATCAAACATTTAACACAAGCCATCACATTAAAAAACACACACTGTGCCAACTACACACTGATAGAATGAATAAAAACTACATCTGGCTTTTGCCTTCTCTGAGCACAAACTAGGTTATGTCAGCTTGAGGTCAAACCTTTCTCATAGTTCTGTAAACCTACAGGAATCCAAACTTCAAGAGCTGGTGTTTATTTACACACATCAAAACAACTACAAGTGTTTTTCCAAATCAAAGCACAAAACAGTAATTTCCACTAAGAAAAAAAAATCTGACTAAATTGTGTCATTAGCTTTCACATGTGACAGTGTGCCAGACAGTTGGCAAAGTAGTGTAAATAATAGCAATATATGTGTATAGCTTTGCTATGAGTGTGTTGATCATTTGGAAATTCAGTGTAAAGCACTGAGTTGTGTTTACAGTTCTGCAAAAAGAGTGCTGTGCAGTGGATTGTACCTACAATTTTGCAGAGTGTATGTTACAAAATTGCAAACTTAGTGCAAAGCAGTGTTTGTGCTTTCAATTTTGCTAACTCAGTGAGTGGTTTTGCTGTAAGAATGAATCGTTTTATAAATTGTGCTATGAGAATCTCGGTTAGGGTTTAGGCATTCAGAAAGAAAATGTAACTCGTTACCTTCAACACTTTCAAAACTTCAAGTTCAAAACTTTTTTTCTAATGAGTAGAATTAACTTTCAGTAAATTTTGAGTTCACTACACTCATTTCATTTGATAAAGTTGACTGTTGGGTTTAACAGAGTATTGGATTGCAGATGTGTATATAATTGCTGCTGTTTGTGTTCTGTATCAATGGTTTGGTCTGGACAGGAGCTCTGCTGGTGTACATTCAAACTGCAACTCAGACTGATGACAGCACTCTTCAGTAGATGCACAGGTGCCATTTTATTGCCTGGCACTTCTCTAAAAGGTATGTACAGTAAGGAAGCCTTAATGTTGGTGTGAATGGACATATGCACACACAACAAGGCCCCCCTTTTTTAATAAAAGTAAACGTGAGCCTCCAGAGAATTGTCTATTTCAGTCACGTCCTTCCCTTGAGCTAGACGCAGACGTGAATGCATTGCAATTACTCTATTTGTGTGTGTGTTTGTGTGTGTGTGTGTGTGTGTGTGTGTGTGTGTGTGTGTGTGTGTGTGTGTGTGTGTGTGTGTGTGTGTCTCCTGTAGGCTTGTGTAGGGTGTTGGGCTTACTACCTAGACAACATCGTAAGATTCTCACTCACAATGCTGATTTTTGTTTAGATAAGTTTGTCAAAGTTGGCCAAAAAAAAGGCAGCAACTTTACAAAAAAAATTTAGAAATATACTGTACCATGCCGCAACTATTCACTATATTTGGTTTGGCTACACCTTGCTAGCTTTTGCCTTTAAATATTTAAATTCTTCATGGCACAAATTCAACAAGGTACTGGGAAAATGTCATTAGAGATTTTGGTCCATATTGAACTAGCATGACACAACTGCTGCTGATTTGTTGGCTGCAGCTCTCTGGTGCGAATGGACTGGATTGGATTGAGATCTATTATGTTGTAGTTTTGGGACATGGTCGATTATCCTGCTTGAAGTAGTCATGACAAGATCGGTAAACTGATCATGATGTGATGAATGTGATCAAAAACAATACTCAGGTAGACTGTAGTGTTTACATGTTGCTCAATTGGTCCTTAAGGGACTGAAATGTGTCATAAATATCCCCCACACCATTACACCTCCAGTAGCTTGATTGGTTGATAATAAGGAGGACGTTTTCACCCAGAGAATTGCTGCTTTCTGGGTATTTTCTCTTTTTAGACCATTCTCTGTAAACCCTAGAGATTGTTGTGTATGAAAAGTCTATTAGATCAGCAGGTTCCCGTCTTGCATAAGCAACCATGCTAATTCAAAGTCACTTACATCTAAATGCATTGAAATAATGCCATGTGACTGATTGATTAGGCATTTGTGTTAAGTAAGGGATAATGTACATAGCAGAAAAAAGTCTGACAGGCTTACACAAAGAGGAGGGCTGTTGTTTAAGACTGAACAGCTTTACAGTGCATAAACAACCAGCTACTGTAGATGTACAGCAGTTATTGCAAGGCCCAATAGTGTCTGGCTAGACACATGAGACATGACTCAATAAAGCCAGGGATGTCACTGGGAAAGGTAGGGTTAGATGTACACATAAAAAGCATGCATGTCTTGAGAGTTTGTAACCCTCTGGTTCTACACCACCCAACCTGCTCCAAGCTGGAATCAAACCAGCGATTCTTTGCATTAGAGTCAGTTGCTCTAACAAGGAGTCTAAAGACCATGGCCTCTAGCATCTGTTGCTAGAGAGTCAGAGGAGTGAGGTTTACCTGCACAGCACTTCACTAGCTGGCCTCCGTTACACTCACCCCCCTAAACCTCAGTCCCATACAGGTCATGCACCAGAGTAACCTGTGGTCCTTCACCATCCAACCTGCCCCGAGCTGAGATCGAACCGGCAATTCTTTGCATGGGAGTCAGTTGCTCTAACAAGTAGGCTAAAGATCATGGCCTCTAGCGTCTGTTGCTAGAGCACCTTTTGAGAGTCAGAGGAGTGAGGTTTACCTGCATAGCACTTCACTAGCTGGCCTCCGTTACACTCACCCTCCTAAATCTCATTCCCATCATGGTCACAGCACCAGGGTAACCTGTGGTCCTTCACCATCCAACCTGCTCCGAGCTGGAATCAAAAAGCAGTTCTTTGCATGGGAGTTAGTTGCTCTAACAAAGAGGCTAAAGACCATGGCCTTTAGCGTCTGTTGCTAGAGCATCTTTTAGAGGTCAGAGGAGTGAGGTTTACCTGCACAGCACTTCACTAGCTGGCCTCCGTTACACTCACCCTCCTAAACCTCACTCCTATCCGGGTCACGGCACCAGTGTAACCCGTGGTCCTCCACGGAGCGAACCAGCAATTCTTTGCATGGGAGTCAGTTGCTCTAACGAGGAGGCTAAAGACCATGGCCTATATTTTTCAGTGTATTATTTAGCAACAAAATGGCACCAAACAGTGGACAGCGAGCATGAGAGAAAAGTATGTAAATATTTTTATGAATATGTACTCACTAAACAAGTGACACATAAGCATTTAAATGTTTTTTTATGAATATATACATACTTACTAGGGTTTGCACAGACTAGTCGACTAATCAACTGGTTGACTTTAATGCTCTGCTATGACACTTTTTGATTGACATCAACTAGTCATGCTGTGCAGATCACCTGGTTTTTAACCTGAACAACATGGCAGCCTTACACACGAAGGTAGGTTCGAATGAAACTGCCTTCGGATTATTGAAAGGTTTTTTATTGTTGTTGCTGTTGCATTGTTAGTAGAACGTGCAGAGATCAATGTGTTGACTGCATGTATTTTGCACTAAAATTAGCCTCTGCTAATGTTGCATTGTTAACTAAATGAACAGTGTTGACAGTGCATGTGCTTTGCCCTAAAATTTGTCATTTTTTCCCGCAAATTAATTTAGCAAATTGTGGCATGTTGCAAAATATTTCCATCTAGTGTTTCATTGATGACATCACCAACGACTAGGCCCAATCCCAATTCTATTTTTGTAAGAAATTACTAATTTGTGCATCTCCTTACTTTGGTGTGCAGTCATGCTGCCGTTGTAGATGGTGTATTCTGGTAAATTTTCTTACCCCTTGGTTTTGAGTGTGGTCCTGAAAAATCTCAGTTTCAAGTGCTATCTAGCCCTTTCCCCTTAGTCCTACGCCTTCAAGCTAAAGAGAATTGGGGCACCCCTACCCCTTCACGTAATTGCGCAAAACAAGGGGTAGGGGTAAGGGGAAAGGCTAAGGGGTAGAATTGGGATTTGGGAGAATTGGGACTCTACTTTAGTAACATAAAAATCAACTTAAAAAAATTTAAGAAAAGTCTAAGAAAATGGTTGAATGCAGCCTACACTAACCTTTGTATTATTCAGTCACAACATGGCGCCTAACAGTCAAGAACAGCAGCGTAACAGATAAGCATGTAAATAATTATATAAATACAAACTCAATAATGGTCAAGATGATTCAAGATGAAGCTACTGTGTGAGTTTCAGCGATTATTACCTGGGAATAACATACCTTGGAATGTTGGGACTGACCAATCAGCATCAATTATTTCTTAGACAGGGGCGGACTGGGACCAAAATTCAGCCCTGGTAAGCGATCACCAACTTAAGAGCGGGGACAGGGGGTGTTAAAAAATGGTCTGGCCCTTCTGGCATTTGCCAAAATTGCCAGAATTGCTAGATGGCCAGTCCGCCCCTGTTCAAAGTTGTGTAATTGGAACGAGTTAACATAAATATCAGAATAGCCCTACCTTCTAAAGTGGCCTATGAATTTAGTCCTTTAACCCTTTAACTGCCAATGTAACTGCCTGCTTGACAGTTTGGCATAAGTTACCATTAAAACTAAAAACACAGGAACAGAACTTTAAGTTATTGGCAAAAAATTCTTAGAGTGGACGTTCAATGGTTAAATTAAGTTAGAAATAAATAAGTTGAAATTGAAAACATTGTGGTTAATTGATACATACAGTGGGTTGGTGCTGTGTAAAACCAAAATTTTTATAGTGCCTATGAATTTCATATTCCCAGTGAATTCCCTTTCTCTATGCTTGTTTCCCTTAATACACTTGTCAGATATTATACGACCCTGTCCTAATAAAGTCAAAAATGAATCTTAAAATTAATATAATCTAAATTATTTTAGTTTTTTATATGTACATGTTATGTGCTGCTTTATTAGCTTAGCAAAATGCTAACATCCAGGAATATGTGCGTTATACTATATTAGATACCTACTGAGGCACTGTCTATTAAAGTAATGCAAATAATGTCTAATGGTTTTCTTAAAAGAAATCTGCCCTTCATTGATGTGCTGTAAAATAATAATTAGAGGAAGAGCATCTCTTTGTTATGTAAAAATATGTGCGCATATCAAATTTCTCACTAGTCCTCTGGGTGTTGATGATGACCTTCCCTTTGACCCTTCTCTGTCATCCCCAATCCATCTGCATGAGCACATACACGCGACGCACACAAAGCCAAAAGGCAGAGCATTATGAATATATCATATATTAGATATGAATCATGCATACAAAGTTACAAATAAACATGAAAATAATATGCTGCAGCCAAAGCTGCTAACAGTATGCACATAGATCTGTTTTACACATTCATAGAATATATCATATTTTTATTTTTACCAAAAAAGTTTTTCCACACACACGCACACACAATTTGATATAGATTTGTATATATATTCATAATATACTATATATTTTTTGTCTTTTCTGGTGAGGTTTTTTAGGTATACGTATTGCTCCCCTGGAACGAATGCCTTTCACGTCTGCATTCTGTCCTTTTTTTGACTCGAAAGCAGTTCGTTATAATTGTTATCCCATCGTAACAATATTAAGACTGTTAATATGATAAATAAATCAAATATATTTATATGAAGACTTAACTACTTGTACACTTACGGTTACGATGAAAAATTCCACAGATCTAAATATTATCAATCTTTGTAAAAACAAAAAAAAAAAAGAAAATGTTTTAATAATATTCATCACACTCTCGCAGAACTGACACATGCTTGACACTTATTGAATGACATCATGAAATATAGTGTCAACATGTGCAAGAAAATATCACAGTTTGAGTTCGTTTATCGAAAGGAAATGGAAAACTGTGGACAAATAAAAATGTAGAATATCAGCAGTAACAATTACCATGGTAAAATAATGAAAAAAACGACAACTATACTGGAATGCTAAATAAGTAACAGGTGTAAACCTGATGATAAAGCACTGGAATTGAAAGAGCTCGAAGAACCGAAAGATCACCATCACACACATCAAGTATTTCAACATGAATCAATAAGAAGTGCGGATGGAATTCTGTTACTCAAGTCACCATGTTCAACAAAACGCAAATGGAGAGAAAAAAAGAGGATGTATTGCCTTCGTGTTCGCCTCTTCGCCATCGCCTTCTTTTATTTCTCAGCCCTTTTTTTCTCTCCCGTTCTCCCTCTTCCCGCTTCTCTTCACAATCATTTGGGATTTTGTTACACTGGTGTTGTTCTCCTATTGAGAGTGTTAGTGTTTGAACTGTCTCCTTTTCCCAGTCGATCTAAGGTTCCCAGTCCTCGATCCCTCTCCAT
>CAIGQZ010000253.1:1430720-1445314 GCA_903798205.1 Danio tinwini | reverse complement strand
GACGTTGGTTCACGGATGAACCTTTACCGCTGTTTGGCGTGCCGTATTCTGGTGTGAGCATTCTTGCCCCACTCTATATCTGGTGAGATCAATACCAGTTGTGACTCTTTAAATAAATCATCTTGTTTTCACTTGCATTTGGGTCTCCTGTGTATATATTTGTGATATATATATTTACATAGATTAGTTTTTTTTTCATCTAGATAAATCTCACTGTAATCTTGGAATTAATCTAAATTATTCTAGATTAAAATGGCTCATTTGAATTCTGCTGAAGGCATTCAGAATACAGTATGTGTGCTACCCAAATAATGTAAGTAAGTAAAGTAAGTCTTTGAGAACGGGTTTCTCAAGTCAGGTGGCGCATTAGACCAGGGGCTCATCTCCTGTTTCCAAAATGCATCACAAACTGCTTGAGAAACTGTTCTACTATGATAATTGGTGATGAAAATAAATTATGTTTAATAAAAAGTACTTGTGTTTATTAACTGTTTATTTAGTTAAACATGAGTTCAATGAGTTAAACATGAACTGAAGGCCTACATAAGCTCAAAACAGCGATGTTTGATTACCTTAATCCGACTAAAGTCATAACTGAACTAAACAGAAATGGAATTAAGGACGTGGAGTATGCATATATTAGTGGCATTATTGAAGTAAACACCACAATCAAACTATTACCATCATGTAGGACTTTGCGCCATATTCTCAGACAAGATCCACACACGCTACTGTCAGTAAAGAACCGCACACACACACACACACACACACAAACACACACACACACACACACACACACACACACACACACACACACACAAAAATGTGGAAGTTTTTTCTTTCCATTCGGCGTGCGTTATTAAATTCCATAACACTCTCACCAGTCCTTATTCCTTATTTGCATGCATCTAATACCTCAGTTTGTCAGGGGGCATGAATGAAACGTTCACGAGTGAAGGTAAAATGTCCGAACTGCAGTTAAAGCCACCCAAAATTACAGGAAACTCTTACATGAAAGCACTTCACGTAAACACCTTAATTATATTATTGTCTATTAAGGCAAATAACTTACAGATGTCCATGTAAGCGTAGTCAGTAGTGTCTTCAAAGTAAGTGAAAGATCAAGAAGGGCATCCTGCTGATTTGATTCAGAAGGGCACTTTTTTGTCTGACGTCTCACCGTTTTACCTTTTATTCACCGTCATTTATTTTAAAAAGCACCCGCTCCATTTTATTTGTATGTTTTACTCGAACGCATAAACTCTACAGGTGCCTGATAGCTAGATGTGGAGCTAACATTAATCACAGTCACTCTAGTAAACTGCATCCATGTTAGCACATCACGTTTGATGTGGTAATTTCACAGGTAAATACACACAGGTTCGAAGACTCGTTCTCGCCTCCTACAGTGCAATTCGGCCAGGTATACATCTGCGATAAAATACCAAGGTGAAAGTCATCATAGCTTGCGTAGAATAGACCCAGCTCCCAACCCAACTTTGAGTATAGATTAACGGCAATATATTTTTTATCGCCCGATAAGAGTCTTGCGTTAGCGCAGCACATTAATGCCGATAACGGCCCACCACTAATATACAATTTAAATTTTTTTATTTATTTTGGAAACAAATTTTATTCTTGGGCGTCATGGTGGGCAAGCTGGCATTTCTGTGTAGAGTTTGCATGTTCTCCCTATGTTGGCGTGGGTTTCCTCCAGGTGCTCCAGTTTACCCCACAGTCCAAAGACTTGCGCTATAGGTGAATTAGATAAACTAAATTGGCAGTAGTGTATCTGCATGAATGAGTGTATGGATGTTTCCCAACACTGGATTTCAGTTGGAAGGGCATCCGCTGTTTAAACATATGCTGAATAAGTTGGTGGTTCATTCCGCTGTGGCGACCCCTGATAAATGAAGGGACTAAGCTGAAGGAAATTGAATGAATGAATGAATGAATGGCTTATTATGTGTTTTTTATATTAACTATTACAATTATTTTCATCATAAACCCTCTACTTCACCATAATGCTTTGCAACTGAATTATTATTGCAATAAACATTATATAAAAAATATTAAAACATATGGATCCAAAATGCAAAAAAAAAATATTGATGATATCAAATACCCTCAAAAATATAATTATTTTTGCACTGAACAAAGCAGAGAACTGAAGTGAGCACTATTATAAGTGGAAATGACTTGTTTTTGTCTGGTGTGATTATGCTGCACAGCACCTTTGACCTGCCATGACTCACTGCATAATCACAGCCACTGACATGCAGTCCTCTGGGTTTCTAATGCAACTGAATAAAAAAAAATACATACAGTGTGAGTTTGTTTAAAACCTGTCTCCAGAGACCAGTGTGCTGTTAAATCAACCAGCTGAACATGAGCAGCACTGCAGTGCCCATTGGAGGCAACAGATTTGGAGGCAGCACTTCTTACAGTGCTGTTGAGGACTGTAGAGTAACCTTAAAGCTGGACAGTGAAACCAGTTTGTGATAAAAGGTTTGACTCTGTGGTCTAGATTATGCTCCTCTGTAAAATATGAATGTACCTGTATAAAGACTACAGAATACACAAGACGTCACTCATAGTCACATAGTTTTGAATGGGGAAAAACATAAAGAGCAATATGGCCACTCTAGTGGTGGAAGCCCCACCTTCAAGTAAAGGAGCCAAACATCAATTACTTTAGACTGAAGATTCTACAACGGAGGGGCTCAGTACAGACTAGGGTTGTCATGATACTGGAATTTGGTACCAGTCGGTCCTGAAACACAGGCTGTGTTTGAAACTAAGGTACTAGTTTGTTTAATTTCTGAGCTACAAAACAAAGCAAAACTGAAATTAAGTGATTCAATTAAATGTGAATTTATCTAAACCTAATACTCAAATAGTAGGTACTGCATCTGAATTTAAATTTACTACTTCACCGTAAGAAAAGTACATTCTATACAGTATGAATGTGAGTAGTATGAATGGAACTACTGTACATCTGCCATTTTGTCATGAACATGTGACCTACCTGTGTCAGTTGCGTCACTTCACTCCCATTCATAAATTCTCTTGCAGTGCATTATGGGATAGGGTAGCGTCCATCAGATACACACTTGAGACATTCAGACATACTACTCAGCTCACATACTGTTTTTGGCATACTATATAGTATAGAGGTGTGCGATTTCAGACGCAGTCAACTGAAACAGGAACTTGAGCATTTTAAAGTCATGTCGTTCAGCTGGTTTGTCTATAAGCTGAGATACGAACGATCCTCTGATGAATCGCAGCTTTAAAACTCTCCAGTGTCCCAGTATCTGTGTTTACACTCAGTAAACAGCAGTGAGTTTCACAGTCATTTCTGAACCCAATGGCAAATTAGTAGTGTTTAAGAATGTGCTTGACATCGCTGAAATGTTAGCGGGAAATGGATATTTTTAAAGTCTCAGTATCGATTGGTACTGAATTCCAGTATAGTGACAACCATACAACAGCTTTTGCAGCATCATTGTTATGAGCACTCTGGGGTTGGCAAAACTGTTGCAAAATAAAGTTGAGAGAAAACATTCTCTGGTTTTGTAATCTATATGTAACGAAGGCAACGTACAGTCAGTCCCATCTGATCTCATGAATTAATCCAAATCACACGACAGCAATTACCTGAACTCTCATGAACTTGTAAATAAAGAGGCCGCTGGCATTTTGGGAGGTGATTTGCCATCAAGAATAAGTTTGGAATTACTTCAGAAAACCAGCCCGATCGGATGTGGCATTATTCAGAGGAAGATAATGTGAACACATAACATGTAAGTTATTCTTTGACAGTTGTTACTTATTAAGAGGGTGATGTGTGATCCAGTAAAGAATTGGTTGTTATAGACTGACGATTCTCTGGGGGAATAGCATGCCCAGCCATATGTGTATATACACAACACTTCTGTCTGGTTCTTGAATTTGACTGGCTGATAGCTGTGCAATATTCTGCAAATAACAGCACTCATACAGCCTCTTCACCCTTCACCTTTGTGTATTACTCCGCCCACATACAGCAATAAGCAGAGGACACTCTATAGTTTGACAAATATGGCTGCTGTTGGACAACATAATGCACTTTTGAGGCTTTTTAGTTAAGAATGTAGTTGTTTAGATTGCAACTATGCAGTTTATTTATAAGGAAGTGCCTATTTTAAAATATTTATAATTTTGAAATTTCAGTGGGTCGTCTGCCATCAGCCTCTCTGAGCAGAGTCAAAGAAGTGATGGTCGACATTCAGCCACAAGATGGCAACAGAAGCCCCATAATAAGTACTTAGAGGGAGAAAAACTCAACGTTTTCTCAACCTAAGTTTCAAAACAGCAGAACAAATCATTATAAATCAGGTAAGTGACATTTTAAGTTGATCTCTCTTTTGTATTTTGTGGTGCTCTATTAATACCACAGAAACTGTAGTGTTTACTTTACTTGGGCTTTTTCAGGGTTAATTATTGTGATATCCTGATTGCAACAGAGGAATACTAGGAAATCTCTGTAGACTGATGGCATTTCATGCCGTTCAGCCTTATAATCTTAAAATGTGAGCAAAAAATCACCTGTTTTGTCATCACTTCAGATATTACGCTAGAGAATAATTTAAATATTAGCTCTAAAGTGACGATGGTAAATACTGTTCTGATGGTCAGCTGCAGATGTGAATGAGGGATGGAAGTACATGTAGTTCCTTGTACAAACGGGGTTTTAAGACTGTCTGTGTTTGATTTTCTTTTTATATACAGTACATGCCGTCAAACTGTTGTATAAACAATATCACATGAGTAGCAGTGTGATATGGCTGTATATCGGCACTGGTGGAGGGCACAACGCACGCCTCCCACCAGTGCCAATATACAGCCATATCACACTGCTACTCATGTGATATTGCTCATAAATATCTCACTTCACTAGTGACTGAGTAACAGTAATATGTTAGGCTAGGCATTCATTATGACATTCATTAAAATGGTCAAATTTGATACACTGATCTTTCTATTTACCAAAAAAATCCTGAATAAAATATTCACAAAATATAAAAATATAAAGCAGCACAACCATTTTCAGTATTATTAATAATAATAATAATAATAATAATAATATTAATAATAATAATAATAATTCTCTTTTGTAAAGTCATTTAAATGCAGCCTTTTTTTCAAAAGCATTACAAATCTTACTGACCTTAAACTATCTAAGATCATAAAGTAGTTATAAATTAAACTTCTCCTCCAAATAAAGCATATTAAAAGGCACTGGTCTTAAATGCAAACCTTAAATCCAACTATTTGCCCTTCTTCACTATAAAACTTCCATTAATGACTTTGTCAGACTGCACAGGTTGAGCCCTCCTTCACGCATCATTTCCTCCTTACATTCACACATGGCCCAATCCTTCGCCCCCTCACACAGACCCAGCCGTTCGCTCACCCTCCAGGCAGCAGATCCTCCAGAGACCGGAGTGGGTGAGGGCTCCCGGGTCCTTCTTGTCCTTGTTGTGTGGGTCGTCCTGAGAGGAGTTGGCAGTGCTGTTGCAGATGAAGGCGCGAGCGTACAGCCAGTAGTCTGTGCCGATGGCCACGGTCATCAAGGCGAAGGCTGCAAACGCTCCAACGGTGGTGAGAAGCACCTGAATCCCTCGCTCGCACCACACCATTGCTGAAATCAGGGACAGTAAGTAAGGAATAATTGATAATGATTAATTTATTTAATACAGAACAATGCATTCTTTTTTAATAATTCTATGTGTCGGAAGGCGGCATGGTGGCTCAGTGGTTAGCACTGTTGCCTTACAAGAAGAAGGTCGCTAGTTAGAGTTCCAGCTGGGTCAGTTGGCATTTCTATATAGAGTTTGCATGTTTTCCCCAGGTTCGAGTGGGTTTTCTCCGGGTGTTCCGGTTTCCCCCACAGTCCAAGTACATGTAGTATACAGTAGGTGAATTGAATAAGCTAAATTGGCCGAAGTGTATGAGTGTTTGAATGAGTGTATGGGTGTTTTCCAATACTGGGTTGTTGCTGGAAGGGTATCTGCTGCATAAAACATATGCTGGAATAGTTGGCAGTTCATTCTGCTGTGGCAACCTCGAATAAATAAAATGTATGAATGAATGTATCGGATTATTCTGCTTATACTGTACTCCACATACTGTATTACATTTACACTCAAGACATTGTTCAGATGTTGTATTTCAAGATATTTGACTGTTTTCGGTCCTCAAACAGCTGATTAGTTTCTTACACATTTCACGCAAAGCCTTTTGTTTGTTTTGATTTGATTTTAATCTGTTGTAGGCTGTGTTTTAGCAGAATAGCAGAATCATTCGGCGTAGTGATATGGAACTAATGCAGTCAAGACCTGCTCAGAATTACTTTAGCTGTGCTTTTATCTGAAAATAACTGCACATCTTTGATTGTTCATCAGCCAGTTCATCAGAATCAAGCATTCAACACTATTGTAGCATAAAGGTGACATATTTTGACCCATTTCAAAATTTTCTGATGGGTTTCAATCAACCTGTTAATGCACATTTTGAAGTATTGTATGGGATAAGAAACATAGAAATGGCAAATTTCGAATAAAATTTTGGGTAATTAATTTTTTATGATCGCTTGAGGTGGTTTTGGACTTGTGCAAAAAAAGGGTTAAAGCGAATAATGGGAGATGGAAATACATTTGCCACATGAACTCTTCCCTAGCAAATATTACACCCACATGACTCCATTATGCTTTGTTTACTGTTGGTTACTAGGTTACCAATACTACAGTCATCCGCTCTAACAAATAGAAATATGCCTAATTTGCATTTCTTTTTATGGATTTTATGCTAGGATGGAATAAGCAGAATCATTAGCCTTTCACACAGTAATACTGGTAAATATCTGGAAATTGTACGAATCAACTTTAGCGGTAAATTCAAAAAAGTGCTGTTCACACAGACAAGGGTGTTCCAGAATTCTTCCATTCACACATCCACTTCAAAAATACCGATAAATTCTGACATCCTTAACCAGAACTGACCTCTAAACGGCTGTGCTTGTATTTGTGAACATAATAGGGGTCAGACTGTTGTTAATGGTTTCACTTTTATGTAAAGCTTAAGCTTTTATGCAGCTACTTTTGTCCCAGTGACATCCAAAGCAGAAGCGCAAACTGCAGCTAAATGCTTACAAATTTGACGACATTACAAATTCTGTGGATGGATAAGTATTAAGAACAACTTCAGTGTAAACATATGGAGCATTCACAACACGTTCACATGTTGTGATTTACTCACCAGAGCACTCCTTCACAAGCACGAGCACCATGCTACTGAATGCAAGGCTAGCAGTTAAACTCACAGTGGTTTGTCATAAGCATTTTATCGATAATTTTTTCCACATCTGGTATTAATAATGAACATAGAAACGTTATCTGACTAACAACTATCAGCTAAATGTGTCTGGAGAAGTATTTAAAAGCTTTTATTTTCATAAACAGTGTGGATGTGAATGTGTCTGAATGGTCTGATTGGCTGGAGTAGTCGTCTTATATCAACGCGTTCTAAGTGTGAACACACTCTTTCAGGGAATTTTCCTTCTTTGCATTCCAGCAAATTACCGGTAATGTTACAACTTCTCCTTCCAGAAATTTGCCGGAACAAATTTACCGGTATTTTCAAAAAGGGCCTGTTCACACATGATCCCTTTCCGGAAAATTGCTGGTATAGTTTTTCAGAAAAGTCTGTATGTGTGAAAGGGGCTAATGACTTCCAAAGTATTTAAATTTCTTATTTTGGAAGTCAATGGTTACAGGTTATTAACATTTTTCTAAATACCTTCTTTTGTGTTTATACTCTCATAAAGGTATACTTGAGGGTGCAAAAAGAGTGAGTACATTTGAATTTCTTTAATTTTTAAGCTAACAGTTGACTTCATAATTTACATAATTTAGATTGAAAGACAGCACCTTTTGAGTGTATGCTATTTTTAAAAATACAGAGTAAATTATTAGTGTACTATTGGTTTATTTCATCTTAATTTTTGTGTCTACTGGTTAGTGTAAATGTTTCACTAACATTTGTTTTTATGATCTGAGTGGCATGAAAGTAACAATCAAATACACAGTTTAACATTCATTTTACAAAATGAATTTTTACAATTTTTACAATTATTTTACAGCTCAGAACCAATTAACCCAGGCTCATTCTGGAAATGTAGCCCTATATACATTTCTGGAGATCAAAAAAATATGTCCCAGGAGCTATGTTTTTTTTTTGCAGTTTTTGTTTTTGCAAAACTGCTGTGTATGCATTTGAGATCTTAAATTTCTCTTGCGAGTGCCATTTGCACCTGCTCTTCTCATGCAAAGGCCGCTGTCGACTGACTGACTCACTGACTGACCAACCAACCAATTAACCCTCCCACCCCCTTCCCTAAACCCAACTGATAGTGTTTTAAAAAAGCACCGACTGACCAGCACCCACTCACTTCCCTAAACCCAACTAAAAGTGTTTTGAAAAGCGATCCAAAAAAGAAAAGCCCATTTTTACCATGTTTTCCAATATTAACATTCTCTTCCTGTTATTTACTTGTTTATTTTATTTTTTGGCTTTTGTTTTCGTCTTACTTGCTTTCTAGAACCGTTCTTTGCAGGAATCGAACCCCATTGTCGTGGTCAACTCCTCTCTGCGTCTCAACTCCGCTGACGTACATGGTAAGCTACTGGTCAAACTGGTAACAGCGGGCAAGTTGTCCATATAGAGGTAAGCAGTCAGCTGGTAAGCGCGAAAAGGATCATTGTCATACAACCCCGTAGCATTCGTTTTAAAGACAAAATGCAGTCATACGTGCCACTGTCTACATAATTTGCGATCTCCAGTAATGTATATAAGGCTACATTTTCAGAATGAGCCTATGTTGAATTAAGTGGTGGTTTATTTCACGGTGGTGACTGCTGATAAATCTAAGACTAAGCTGAAAGAAAATGAATGAATGAGAACCAATTAAGAAGATAAAGCAGAAAACTAAAAGAACTCAATGAACCTTGAGCAACCAACACTTCAGGAACATCTGAAGACATCTGCGAGAAAGTTTGACTGAAAATGTTGGTGGAAGCAGACTATCAAAAAATATGACAACCAATGTGATAACAGCGCCGGCGGCCATTAATGAGATCTGATTACCTGGAGGAATGTGTCTTGCCTTCCCATCCATCCCTGCAGCTCTCCAAGCCTAGTCACTAAAGATTGAGCCGACCAGAACGTCCAAGCAGCAGCATCCATCGACTGTTATCCCTCGCTCTTTCTTCCCCCTCTTTCCTCTCTCTCTCTTTCTTTCTTTCTCTCTCTCTCTCCCCCTGTTCTCCTGCCCGTGGGTGGGTGTAGATTTTCTAGGTTTCGCTGCTTTTCTCCTCTCAGAAAGATTTCATGGCAGGAATCCTACCGCTTCTCCTCCTGAAGAGAAACAAACAATGAGAACAGAAACAAGGTTTAAAAAAACACACCTCAAGCTTGCACTATTTCCATTACAGTATCATTATCATGACAGCAATGCGCTTTACATGTATGTCATCCGAGAGGAGATAGTTACGTCGCACATACATCCGTGCGAGGAGCGAGAGATATATAAAGAAAAAGAGAATAGAAAGCAAGACAGAGCGTGCGCCATCCCGTCGCCATGGCAACAGCGCATTCTGAAGTGGAGAACAGAACAGGATGGTGTGTGTGATGTTGGTGAGTGAGGTGATGCCAGTCTGTATGTGTGTGTCTGTGTGTTCATGATAACATACCTAGTGGTTTGGCACTGTCATGGATGTCCAGAATGCACCTGGCTTCGATCAGCAGTGTTTTGAGTGATGCGTTAATGACATGCGGAGCGAGGACAGCTGATCTGTCCCCCTGTGACGAGCTCAGACTCTAATAGGCGGTTACTTAGTGTTCTGTTCTGTTCTGCAATTGTCGTCAGTCCTGATCATTCTCAGAAAACAGGATGCCAAATTGTCAAAAAAAAAAGAGAAGGCTGCCAGGAAGTTACACTGTTTAGAATAAAGTTAAAGCAAAATAAATAAATAGTCTAATGTAGAAATACTGTATATAGATAAAAGGTTATCATGCATATACTAATAATTAAGAATAAATCCTGGACACTAAAAAATATCATGTTTCATATCATTCGATATCGATAATTATTTAATATTTTTAAACAATTCATTTAGGAATATTAGTATTTTTTATTTAACCACTTTATTATAATTTACCAACATTACTAAGGCAGTTTTAATAGTCAAAAACAAAAATATTATAGTAAAAAAAACTAAAATATTACTAAGGTAAATAGTTTTAATAGTCAAAAAACAAAATATGGATATTTTCTCAATATCGATAAAACTTTTTTTGATATTAACAATGGTGTTCGGTCAATAAATATTGATAGCGATTTTATCGCCCAGCCCTGTACTATACAATTATTATGCCACAAGCATTCCTCACTTCTATATTACAATGCAATTGATGCATTATTACATTTCTAATGATATAAATATATTTTGAAAACAATGCTATAACAAGATGTAATACAAGAGGTCAAATCCCGGACGAGCTCCCACGTATAACCCACCGGTCCTATTACACATATCCTATTTTGAGCTGGGATCGAACCGACAATTCTTTGTATGGGAGTTGGTTGCTCTAACAAGGAGGCTAAAGACCATGGCCTCTAGCGTCTGACACACCCTTTAAGATCAGAGGAGTGAGGTTTACCTGCATAGCACTTCGCTAGCTGGCCTCAATTACATATATTTACATTGCAATACAATAAATTTACATTGTAAATTATTAATTATTATTATTATTAAATATATATGTTATAGATAACAACATTGAAAATAAAATAAATGCATGAAAGTTCTGATTCATTCATTTTCTTTTCGGCTTAGTCCCTTTATTAATCTGGGGTCGCCACAGTGGAATAAACCGCCAACTTATCCAGCATATGTTTTACACACCGGATGCCCTTTCAACTGCAACTTATCACTGGGAAACACCCATACACTAGCATTCACACCCATACACTACGGCCAAATTTAGCTTTTTCAATTCACCTAGCGCATGTGTTTGGTCTTTTGGGGGAAACTGGAGCACCCGGAGGAAACCCACATGAACACAGGGAGAACATGCAAACTCCACACAGAAATGACAACTGACCCAGCCGAGGCTCGGTTGTCTCACAGCGTGACCTTCTTGCTGTGAGGCAACAGTGCTACCCGCTGTGCCACCGCACCACCCTGCATGAAAGTTATGGTTTCTTTAATTGATTTCTGTTGTGGTTTCTTAAATTGATTTGAATTGTTCTTCAAATTCTCTCATCCATATTATGCATACAATTGATTAAATAAAATGATCATAATAACAATTTATATTATTTTTACTATTATTATTATTTATATTATTATTATTATCAACATTATTATTATTATTATACATCATATAAACAATTATATTTTTCAAAGATTAAGTTAATGCTATAACTGGAAATTTTATTGAAAATACATACATCTACTTTTCCCCCCTTTATTTTGCTTTCCGGCAAATATGAAGGCCTTCCTATGGTCACATATTCCTCAAGTTTGTGGAGAAAAGACAAGCCAAGAGGTTCAATGATACATATGAATGAACATCTCCAGGGCACAAATGGCCTCCCGCACAAAACATTCCCATTTTACGAAACAGGGCAACCATGTGTCATGTCTGATAATATATGAAACTACAGAGCTTCAGCGCCTTGCAGGAATGCCTGAAGTCATACAACACATCTCATACAACAGGAAAACATACAAAACCAACAATTACATTTAAAATTAAGACTCATACGATCTTAATATTGCTGTTGTCATACAGGAATTAAGTGACTGCATATTTTTTCATCAAAACACATTAGGCTAATGAATGAACCCATCAAACAATTTTGTGTTTAATAGGCATCTAAACGTAGACAGCTTGGCTAAAACAAGGCTAAACTTGGGCTGTCAGTGAAAATCTAATAGACATCTAAGAATCGCCCAAAACTAGACTAGTCGTTAAATAGCCAGATTAGAGAGACATTATATGTGTATATATGTTCATTTCTGTTTATTTGACGACTAGTTTTGGCCTATTCTTAGACGTCTATTAAGATTTTTACTGACTGAAATTGTTTAGCCAAGATGACTATGTTTATACGTCTATTAGACATCTAATTGACATCTTAAAAAAAATGCTTGCTGGAAATGAATGAATGAATGAATGAATGAATGAATGAATGAATGCTAACAAGCATCCAGTGATGGTCGTAATATAATATACGTGACTCCTGAATAAATGTAATTTAAATTGTCAAGCGCCAATTAACATCCCATAGGACTTGGTTGAATAGGTCACTAGTGCAACACGTAGCGATGATGTTGCTGTGCCAGGAGACCTTCAGCAAATCAATGATTTGTTGTTTTGATATTAAAGACGGTGATAAAACATAAACCCGATGACTGATTTCCCGATGCCATCAAAATGACTGACAGATGCTGCTCAAGAGACCGATACTAAGCGTTCAGTCCGCGCGCGCATCTCATTGAGCTCGCGCATCTGCCATCGAGGCGCATTTACAGTTTTCACAATATCCAACACCTGAATAACAGCACAAACACACAAATAATCCTAACAGTTTTGAATAAATCGCTTGGATAGCCAAGCAAGCGTCAAGTAAAAGCGCCCGCATCACTTCAGGTTAATTTTTACGATTATAATTTCGAGTATTCTATAAAGCATATATGTAAAATACTCTTATAAAAGGTGTCAAATAATCTGAATATGCGAGTGTTTGATGTATTCTCACCTTACCTTTGCAGTTTCGACATGTATCCCTGTTGCTTGTCGGTCGTAATTCTCTGAGGCGGTTCTGGAGAGGCGGTGAATGAGGGGGCGTTCAGAGACAGTTGTGTTCATGTGAATAAACGATGCTGAAGCAGGAATTAGCCGACAGGACTTGCTTAATATTGATCAACAGACAAATCACAGTTCTCTAAGAGCAGATCTGCGGGATGACAGAACCGAACTAATTCAACAAAGGGTATGGATTCTGTCAGGGTGAAGAATGGACTGGTTATATTGGTTGTTTGTGTTATACTTAGTCTAAAAGATTATTATTTTATTTACCTTATCCAGATTAGATATTTTATTAGCTTTTTCCCCTCACAATCTTATTTTCATTTGTGAAAAAAAGGGTAGCCAGTGTCCTGACATTTTATCCTACCCATCATGCTACCAACACTGTATTTAAATAGTTCTGAGGTTGGGGTTGTGAATTAGGTAGGGCTTACAGCTTCATATCACACTACTCCACATTAAAATTAACACTGGTAGCAAAGTCTGATGCGTAGCATATTGTGTCATCAAAATGTACTATATCTACTTTTTGAATGGGAGGTAGGACAAATCGGCAGAACACCGCTATGAAGTATATTCACTCTTAAATGCAACTCCAAGATCATTAATCACAACAGTTAAAGCACACACTGTAGAAATGCAATGTTACACACAATTCCTTCATGTTGTGCCAACACAAATTGATTTGTTGTTTTTTTTCCAAATGTAAGTTTATGTTAAAAAAATGTATGCAAATATGCAGAGAAAAAGAAGTGAGTTGATATGTAATAGTGAAATAAAATGATATATACAAATAAAAAAACATTTTAGCACAACTTGGGGTCAAATATGGACAAGTTCACCTGTTGGGTTACATGCATTGAGATGAAAAAGAAAATGAGCTGAAAATATTAAGAATAAAATAAATAGGGTGACATGGTGGCTTAGTGGGTATGTTGCCTCACAGCAAGAAGGTCGCTGGTTCGAGCCCATTGCAATCTCTGCAAGTTTGCATGTTCTCCCCGTGTTCGCGTGGGTTTTTTCCGGGTGCTCCGGTTTCCCCCACAGTCCAAAGACATGTAGTGGTGAATTAAATAAACTAAAATGGCCGTAGTGAATGTGTGTGAATGCAAGAGTGGTTGTGGCTGTAAAACATATGCTGGACAAGTTAGCGGTTAATTCTGCTGTGGCGACCTCTGATTAATAAAGGGACTAAGCCGAAAAGAAAAATGAATCAATGAATCAATGAATGAATACAATTAATTAAATATGTGTTCACTCTAAAAATGCTGGGTTATTGAAACCCAAAAAGGGTAAGGACAAATCCAAATATTAAATAATTAAATATGGTCCTTTAATTTTTTAAAAACATAACTGAGCATTTTTTTGTCCATATTTCACACAAATGTCTCCCAGCATGTTTTTAAATGAATATATTAAGCATCATGCATCATACACTCCAAAGGTTCCACCTCAAATGGTTCTACTTTTGGTTCCCCAAAGAAACTTTTGTTGAACACTTCTTAAAAGGATATAGGACAAATCCAAATATTAAATAATTAAATATTGTCCTTTAATTTTTTAAAAAAATGCTCAGTTATGTTTTTAAAAAATCAAGAGGGTCGCTGGTTCGAGCCCATTGCAATCTTTGTCCTTACCCTTTTTGGGTTTCAATAACCCAGCATTTTTAGAGT
>CAIGQZ010000253.1:1404867-1423832 GCA_903798205.1 Danio tinwini | reverse complement strand
TAATAATAATAATAATAATAATAATAATAATAATAATAATAATAATAATAATAACAACTGTCATCATCATCTTAAGTATCAGGCACAATTGCTTTGGCATCATGGAATGAAAGGCATGCAAAGCTGATAACTGAAAAACAGAAAACTAAAAGACATTTAGTTGAGAGAGAGAGAAAAAATAGAAAAATGAAAGGTAAAAGAGGAGAAGACAAGTCAAATGAGTGAGGCAGCTTTAGCTTAATGGGACTTTGAGAGAGACAAATCAAGACAAAGGACAGACCACGCTGAAAAAGCAGAATAATAAAAACCTCAGTGGAAAAGGCTATGAAAATGAAAAAATGAATAAAAAAATGTCATGCAAAATGGTACATACATATTTATAAGCCAGACCCTCAGCGAAGACGGCAACAACAACAAATGTCAACTGGAACTGCGAGAACAGAAAGCTCATTATAACGCAATTATTAGCAAAAGACAAAAACATAAACATATATTCACATTTTTAGACCTAAAAGCAGACTAAATTTGTACCATCAGCAATGCTTGAATAAATATTAGGATCCAAAAATCATTCCCCCTGCTCTTTTCAATTTCCATAAATCAAACCTTTACTTCTGCATATTTTACACATAATATGGCTATAATATAGATTATTATTCTATGAATTTATTTTCTATCCAGCAGGAGCCAGTCCTGTTCTTTATACCTATTTATATTTCAGTTCTATTTATCTTCATAATATTTACACACAATAATGAACTCTATCAGTTATAACACTCTAGAAAATATGTCAAGCTTTTGTGCATGGTAATATTAAGAGGTAATTAAGATAATCTTTGTTAGTTAATATACTTTATTTTGAGCTATTTTTCTACAAAGGTCAACATATAGGCATTAGGAAAAGGAAAATTTTGGAAAAATTGGATTTATCGGTTTAATATTCATACTGTACAAACTGTCCTTACTGCATTGCTCAATCGATGCAGCACCGCAGGCACCAGGTATGGAAGTGCTGACTCATCTGCCTCGTTTTAGTCAATGAATCGAATACAAATTTCATATAGCCCTGCTTGTGATTCTGACAAGGTACTTTAGTCAGTCTTTAATGCACTAATAATGCTTCGCCACTAGATGGCGCAATTTACTAGAAGTGGAAAACAAAATCATATATTGCTTTGTGCTAGACCGTAACTGCTATAGACATTGAGGAAAACACGTAACTGCAAATGGACAAAGTGTCCTTCTGAGTGTTCGATAATGATGCTGTTTGTTAATGTAAATGTGACAAAAAGATTTAAAAGCTAATTGTTTAGCTAGTTATGAAGTCTAATAACGCCAATTACAGTTAAAAAGACAGAGAAGCCAATCGATAAAAAAGGCGGGCTTTGCTGTTTACAGACACCAGAGACAAACACAAATTTCAGCTCGACGCTTCAGTTTTTAACGGTGAAAAATATGAGGTAAGTTGCTGAGTATAAATATTTGACAACTGTTTAACGAAAGAAAAATATTAACAATATACCCTTACGAAAACTAACAATGTTTAGGTGGTAAACGGAACCATGGTGCATACCATTTACCATAGAACAGACTGGGGGGTGAGATAAAGTTAATGTTGTAAAACCATAGATAATTTATGGGTTTTGCAACACTAACTCATATTTTACTATGGTAGTTATAATTGGTTATTAAAATGGTAGTCAGTGTGCCAAAAGCACACTTAACTACCTACCTAGACCCATTGTAAAACCACGTCTTGTGACGCAAAATGCTATTTTTTGTAATAACCAATTTGAAAAGTAGCCATGGTTTACTACAGAAAAAAACGTAAAAACAGGGGTTTAGTTGGTAAACCATAGTAAATAGATTTTAACAATATCCTACATATAGCCTAACAAAATGTTAGAGGTCAGCATATTGGTCATATCCATGAAGCTATTGTAAAGATTTAATTGATGTTCAAAGAAATCTTCCTGTGTAAAATACCTGAAGCTCCCATAATAGCCCTTTAAGATGTACGCCCAGAGGGGTTTGAAGATAGAGATAAAATATACTTACTACAAGTTAACTTGGGGCAGTTGTTAAATCAAATGCACCACATTTAGACGGTTCAAACCTGACCCTAGTCATACACTTGCTGGATTCAAAATATGTGGGAGCTGTATTAAATGGAACAAATCCCATATGCATCGCAACTTCAGAAACCAACAAACACACCGTATTCATTTTGTGTTTGTACTTGATTCGTTTAATTTTAATTTATATATATATTTTTTACATTTTTGATGTTTTAATTCATAACTGGAAGGTGTGTTAGATATAGTGTAGCTCGACGGGCTAACATGTTAAACTTGTAGCACTGTGTTGGCTCTGTATGTTGTTGTTTATAATAAAAAATGTTTTAAAACAAAAACTAAATACTGATTAAAATAGTTAAATCTGATTGTTCAATGTTTTTTTTTACTATTATTTAGTTTTCTCCCCCAATGTCCATAACATAGTTACGGCCTTGCTTTGTGCTATTATTAAAGGCTTTCTCATGCTGATTTCTTTAATCATTTTTTCTCAAGTCCATAACTGGTCTACTCTAAAAGATGATCTCAAACACTGTTGTGCTGCAATAGGCACAAGATGGATATACAATAGTTTCTCTCATAATATAGTGTACACATAGGTTTAGATTTTATTTTGTATAATAAACAATTAAATGAATAGTTGTAGTAATAATAATATCAATAATAAAAGCGAAGTAACGGCTGCATTTTTAAGATGATGACTGAACAGCGAAGGAGAGAATATCTCCTGCATTAATATACTGTAGGAGTCAGTCTCCACTCTAGATTAAAGTTAATTGTTTCAAACGTTTCCCTTTCGTATCGTGCTATGTCACTGCTAGACGTTATTATTTTTTATTCGATATGAGAGCACAAGAAAACACAAGGCATATTGAGGGCCGTGGGGCCAAGCGTACAACATCATCCCAGTAAAGAAACATCAGTCAGCTTTGTAGAACATCATCTACCCTGATGTACAAATCTAAAAACATTACAAATTGATAGTAAAGGACGAATCTGACCCCTGCATCTAAAGTTTTCATTGCCCACACGATAAAACATAATATGTTGAACTACACTAGATGACTACTGCGATTTATATATGTTATGTACAGAATTTGTCCACCGAAACACATCTGTGAATCATCTCATTTTAAAAAAATCTGCCACCTTTGGGGGCGCATTCGTGTCTTTATGCTTTAGTATAAACAAGAAATGGTATAAACAGCCTCATGACACTTGTGATATATGAGGTGGAATGAAAAAATGTCGTGGAATAAGTTATTACATACAAATTTAATTATGTATACAATTGTTCTCAACTACTCGGTCAGTATTTTGCACTTTTTTTCTGTTTTCATCCCCCTTCATACATTCTTTCTATATGTATAAATCCCAATTCCCTCAGTCCTTTGTTAAATCTCACTCTGAGAATCTGTTAAAACATTATTCAGGCACAGAATTGCGAGTAAAATGCTTCATTGTCTACCTCTGCAACTTAGCACCCTTTTCTCCATTTTTCTGCCATAGTCTCTGGAGTTTTACCCTCTTTCCTAAGGTTATTCTCATATTTGTGTTGTTTAGGTATTGAATGTGGAGGAGCTCTAACACGGGGATGCGCTCATACGCATATGCGCATGATAACGAGGAGGCGGGACTGCAGATGGGGGCGCGGCCATTGGGAGAGACTGAGGGACGTGGCTGCTGGAATGGGAGGAGTGGATGGTGTGAGGATAGGAAGAGGAGGAGGAGGAAGAAGCAGGTGGGAGGTGATAACTGGCCCCTGAGGAGGGGCCCGAGGAAGAGGGTGGATTAGATGGCCCGCTGCCTTTCGTCTGAGGAGGCAGCGGGGTCTGGTTGAGCTGAATGGAGATGTCGCTGGACACCTCAGAGCCGCTGCGTCCGCGTTGAGGAGGAGGCCACGAGTCGGGGTGCAGGTACTGGCCACTGTAGTCACTGCATTCAGACAGACGAGGGCGATAAAGTGCAGGGTGGGGTCGGTACATCTCTTCCTCAGCGTAACGTTTCATGAAGAGATAGACTGACATGACACCAGCACCCTAGCGAAACAAAACTAGTCAATAAGATGCATAATTCAGCTCATTTGAAATTCAGGGGAACATCATGGAAATGAAATGTTCCTACAATCTAACAGGTCACACTTTTCTCTGTGATAGTGCCATGCAAAAAATAAAATAAAAACAAACTTTCAGGGCTGTATGTTTTTTTAAAGTGTAAATTTAGCCAATTAGAAATCCTCCCTGCCCAAGGGGTAAGGGTTTGGCTGGTAAGCATGACCCAGTTAGCCATAACTACACCATCTGGGGGCAAAATATGTGACAAGATGGCAGAAAAAGATGAAAGAAAAAACATATGCAAATTTATCAGTGCAATTTTCATTGAACACAGTGTTACTGCGCATGATGGTCTGGAAAAAACATGTCATCTATTTTAATGAACTATTTATTTTTGACTTTTAAAAGTTTGGGCTTAATTTTTATTATGTTTTTATTCAGCAAGGACAAGTTAACCTGAAAAAAGTGACATTTTATAAAGACATTGTCAGTACTTTATTAAAATAAATGCTGTTTTTCTAAACCAGAGATGACCAAACTAGGGCTCGTGGGCCAAAGTTGTTCTTTTGTATCCTTTGATTTGGCCTGCCAAAGGGAGAATAAATGGGAAGGATTAGGGAATGCCTTTAACAGAAATTCTCATTTCTTTTTTAATCTAACCTTTTTGTTTGTTTGTTTGTTTTATTGTTAAGCTAAAAAAAAAGCTAACTGAAATTGAATGTTTCAATTAAATGTTGTAAAGGAGTCAGATTTTTAAAAAATGTACATACTGTCACTTAACAAATGGGACAAAGCTGAAGACACGAGCGTGCAAATCAGGTTCAGAATGACTAGTGTATTCGACATTGAACTCCATTGTTTTATAAATGGATTTTTTAATGGTTTTATTGTAATAAGTTCGTTAAAATACACATTTAAAAAATATTAAAATGCATTAGTAAATACGGTTGAAGTATTTTTTTCTATTTATTTATAAATATGAATTAAATTAGGAAATTACCCATAGCAACTTTAATGTAATAGTTTGCTATATTTACTTTCGGCCCACAGCTCCCAATCAAGCTTGGATTTTGGCCCTTCATAAAAAAAAAAAGTTATGGCACCCCGTTCTAAACATTCTGTTCAAGAAATCTTACTAAATCAACATTTCTGAAAGATCCAATAACAATGTATGTATTAATGTGTTTAAAAAGAAAACATATGTTGTTTTAAAATATTACTTTTTAAACTGTTCTTCTAATAACATTAATCTAGTCTTGTTTAGCATATCATGAAACATAAAAATACTACTAACCCCAAATGTTGAATGGAAGCATAGGTTGTGCTTAAATGTTTAGTTGTTATAGTACAGTTTGTGATATACAATACCTGACAAAAGTCTTGTTGTCAATCCCAATTGTAAGAGCAACAAATAATAATTTGACTTCTAGTTGATCATTTGGAAAAGTGGCAGAAGGTAGATCTGATGAATCATCTGTTGAACTGCATCCTAATCATCACAAATACTGCAGAAGACCTATTGGAACCCACATGGACCCAAAATTCTCACAGAAATCAGTCAAGTTTAATAAAGGAAAAATCATGGTTTGGGCTTACATTCGGCATTAGGCATGCGAGAGCTCTGCAGAGTGGATGTCAATCCAGAGATCAATAACCTGTGTTATCAAAACATTTGTGCTGCCCATTACATTAAAAAGCACAGGAGAGGGCAAATTCTTCAACAGGATAGCGCTCCTTCTCATACTTCAGCTTTCACATCAAAGTTCCTGAAAGCAAAGAAGGTCAAGGTCCTCCAGGATTGGCCAGCCCAGTCACCAGACATTACTGAGCATGTCTGGGGTAAGATGAAGGAGGAGGCACTGAAGATGAATTTAAAGAATCTTGATGAACTCTGGGAGTCCTGCAAGAATGCTTTCTTTACCATTCCCCAATGACTTTATTAATAAGTTATTTAAATCATTGCAGAGATGTATGGATGCAGTCCTTCAAGCTCATGGGAGGCATACACAATATTAATTCTTTTTTCACTGCACCTAGGGCTGTCACAATAATCAATATATCGACTTATCGCACAACACATGGATATCAATTCAATTATTTTTAGTGATGCAATATATATTGCCCATACATAAAAACAATTCTAGCAACATTTTAACTGACTGTGCAACATCTCTATCTCTACTGGAGTTGTCAGTATGGTTAAAAACACTATAGTATTCACTATAAATTACAATAGTATATTTTCATGTGGATGTCTGACAGCTGAAAATAGATTTGGTAGCAGATATATTACTTTTCACCTTGCACTTTTTTGTTAACACTAATTATTATTCATTTAGGATATGCTTTTTCACATTCTGATTTCAATGCCTAATTATTGACTTGTTAAAATGACTATAATTAAATGTAATATTCTTAAAGAGCCCCTATTACACATTGAAAAGGGTCATATGTCAGTTTTATGGGTCTCTAACAACATACTGATATGTATGCAAGGTCAAAAAACATGTTCATGGTCTTATAATATGCATTTATTTTTACCTAATTATCCCAGCGACTCCCATATGAATCGTTCAGCGATTCATTTGTTCCCAAACCCCTGCTTAGCGTGAAGCTAATCTGCACTGATTGGACCGATGACAGCCTGTTGCCATTGGTCGACAGCGTTCAGCGCGAGACAGTAAAATGGCCAGCGTGGTTTATCAAGCCCGTGGCCGCGGGTCGCCAACATTGGTATAGGATCCGATCACAGCAGAAGCTCGAAACACGCTTCAAAGTAAACTTACTAACACCACAGTAAACAGTACCCGGTTCTCAACAGTGTTATTCAGACACCTCAGCGCCGAAAGCAGTGCAGTTAAACACAAGCTTATTGCTTATGTTAAGTGTGACACACATTCAGTTTTAATCCACACAGCAGCAAAAGCTAAACTATTCTGAACCTTGACCGCTGCACGTGTGCAGGATCAGCTAACGGTGGCCATAGCAACGACAAATGGCAGTGGAACAAGCTCACGAAAGCATTTAAATCTGTAAACAAAGCAGCACGTGTCACGTTTACAACGTTGCATTAGACGCGATATGAGAATATAAAGAGTTAACCTGATACAGTACACGCGGTTACTAGTAACAAAACATGTAGATCATTTCTATTTGAAATCATTGCTGTGGCACCTCGTCTGTGAACTGCTTTATGTTCCAAGGGCTTACCTGTACTCTGCTTTTCTAAACGATCACATCCCCAGCCGGAAGGTTGTAGCATCCTCTGTCCTCTGACAAGCTATCTCTGCGGGCTCCCGCTCTCCATTCGAAAGCCTTTTCAGTGCTGCTCACCAGCCCCAAGCCCAGCATTCAGCAGCCTACCGGTGTACCTAATATTTTGTCCTTATTTTGCCTGCACCCCCGGTGTCTTGTCTGTCCATTACAAGATGGAGGCAGAAACTAATGCATGAGCTGTGTATTGATAGATCACCCATTGTAAGCGTGCAGATTTCTGAACGACTCCTTTCCCTCACACTTCCAATAATGTCCAGGTAAACACAGCGTCTTCATGAGCGTCTTGCTGCTGTGTTAGTGGGCGGGGCCACAGGTTTGAATTTTGCCAGGTCTGCGCGCGCAACCATTATGTTTCGTAACGTCATCACGCCGAAATGGCTGAATATTCGTTATCAAGACGATTCATTTAAACCACTATGAGTCGACTCTTTATAGATGAATCAATAGTTTTAAAAACTGTCCACTTTCAGATTTAAGCTTTAGCTGGATATTTCACTTCACTAAGAGCTGTGTTACACACTACATGGAAGGTCATTTTCAAAAACCCATAATAGGGGCTCTTTAAGAATAAAATATTGTGTGTTTTTTGAAAGAGTGTACTTGCATTGTGATATATTGTCATTCTGGCATTATATAATGAGGGGCATAAAATGGTCTTAAAATGACAATAATATTGTTTATCGCAATATATTTTGGTGCAACATATCGCACAACAAAAAATAGATATTGTGACAGACCTAACTGCACCATGACTTTATATTCTATACTCTACATTATTTCTGTTAAGTGACAAGACTTTAGTCTAAGCAAAGTCAGACCTTACTAAATCATTAAAAATCAAGGCATGATCATATTTTATTTTGGTAAAATAAGCGTAATCTCGAGGCCTTTGCCTTTCCTATTAGCCACTTTTGATACCAAATGATCAACAAGTCAAGTTAATATTTGTTGTTACTAAAACTTGGATGGGCTACAAGACTTTTGTCAGGTAGTGTATTATTATAGTATATGCTAGTATATAAAAAGGGTCTGATTTTCTATTTTATTTATTTAATGCAAAACATTTGTCTACCTCCAGATTAAAAGTTAAATGGTGTTTCTTAAGTGTGATCTGCTGGGACCCCACTGCATCTGCATATATATGAATATAAGTGGAGGTTACTGCAGACACTAGATGCTGACATTTACAAATTGCTGCACTGAACTTGTGAATTAGCATATATGCAGCAAAACAGAAATGTGTAGCCTTCACCCCAGCAAAAGCTTGGCTAAAATTAATGCATACTGATGAGGGCAGACCTATTGGTTTAGAAGCGAACAGCAGTGAAAGCTTTTTAACACAGCTGCATATTAATGAACTGAGCTCTGTGATAAGAGTACACACAACGTCAGCTCAAGTGCTAACAGATGCTGGTCTCTGTCACTGACCTCTTTGAGCAGGAAGGAGCTGGCAGCAAAGGCAAACGACCAGCCATAGTGGTAATGAAAGAACTGCTCTGGCTCCCGAGGCCTGTTCATCACTTCATCATTGATACTGGAGATATACAAAACCAGACCAACCACTAAACTCAAACCTGAGAGAGAAAAAAGGGAGAAGACAGTAAATTTTGGCAGGATAAAGGATAAGGTTAAATCATTAAATCATAAAATTAAAACAAATCAGTTAATAAAAAAGTGGAAAAAGTATACTAGAAACTACCTGCTGAAAAACAAAGCTAAATCAAGTTGATTTGGCTTGTCTTAGATAGATTTGGATGTCTTAGATTTAAGGTAGTTTCTCAGATCTGCCCAGGCTAGATTCATAGTATGACCGGGTGAAAAATGCCTAAAACTCCTCTAAAAACAGCCAAGAGACCAGCCTATAGTACTGACCCTGGATTTCTTACAGTGGCTTAGCAAGTTTAAGATGGTGATGCAGCATAATCAAGCCTGTATTTAGCTGGATTTCAAGCCTGACCAGCTAAAAAAGAAGAATACTACCTCAATATGACCAACCTGACCAGGTTCTAGTTTGCTGGTCCTACAGTAGACAGTTTTTACCGGTACAACATGATCTGCTAGTTTGGCCAAGGATGTGTTCATTTGTAGCCTAAAAAGTTAAGTGTCCAAAACCCATCTTAAACTATAGCCAAAATCCAGTCTGATAGATAGTTTTCTGGGCTTAGATAGAATAAGGTAGTCTTAGATGGCCTCCCAGACTAACCAAGTTTGCGTTCAACTACAAATGAACCCTCTCCTTCTAACCTCTTAGTCAAAAGACAAGTGTTAGCAAATTCTCTTACAATAGATGGTTCGATGTAGGTCTTAGATGACAATTTCTGATATCATTGAACGTCTCTGGTAAACACGGATCTTATAATTAATAGTCTTCTCCTCTAGATGTCACTCTTATCCTTACTTTGCTTGATACTGTATAACAGTGAATAGTTAAACATGGCATACGCATATGTAAGTATTTCAGATTTTGTAAGTGCAGCTCTGTTTTTTTAACAGTTCCAATCCTTGCCGATCTGGACCAGTCAGCACAAATACATTATCCATGGTGGTGCTAATAATGGAGCTCTCGAATATAATACAAATGCGTTAGTTGTTGCCTTGGTAACACGATTAACATAAGCAGCAATATAGATGATAATCAAATGTTTTTATTTTTTTAACCATTATTTTTAACTGATATTTACTTTGTTAATAAGCAAATATTCCATGTGAGTCGCATATGAAGAAACTGGCAGCCAGGTAACAGATTGGCTAGATCATTTGCACACTACCGACATGGTTGTCTAAAAAGGGGTCATTCACATAAAGAATGTTTTGTATTCATGCTGTGCTGTACTAGGGTTACATAGACATATAACTGGAGCCATACCTGACTGTTATTAGAACTGTTTGGCACTATAGTGAAAGAGCTGACAAGAACAAAGCAATATGCATGATTTGCTTTGCTGAGGAGAAATATTGTACAGATGTTATTGTTACATTTGATCTTAAAGGTGCTCTATAAAGAAAATCTGAGTATACCCAGACCTAGTTCAATAATAAACGTTCAGTACATGGAAATGGGCATACCGTGAGCTTCAGACACCATAGTTTTCTTGATCTCATGTAAATTTAGTTAGTGTAAATCCTAGGTGAAAAATAGGCCTATTAGAACACAAAACAGACTGTATAATTAAAATTTGCTTGTACTTTAGGTCACATTCTACTGGGAATGTGCGATATGGGCAAAAGAAATCTATCATGATTTCCTTGAACATTTACGATTATGATTGGTTCAAATAGTATACTTCAAGGAAATCATGCAGTAAAGCTATTTCAGTACATCGCGATTTTCCCTACATTATCTGGACCTGACGAGCTGCTGTGTCATCAGTAGATCAACAGTTGCTTCATTAATCATTAGTATGCATGCCTCCAAGTTGCGTGTGCACAACGTTTCCTAGTTAGACAACAATGATCATTCTCCATACTTAGTTATTTTGAAGTTAATATAAAATTTTTGTATGTATGACTCTTATTTTGAAAACAGGAGACACAGATTGTTTACTAAGCATTACCGAGCATCAACTCCAGGTGCCATCTGTTACATATACTTGTCTAAGAAAGGATAAATGGATTATAAATTTATTCAGGTATAAGGCATGTTTAATTGTATCTTTTGTTAATTTATCATGTTTATTGTGAAATTTGCAGGTATGTTTCAACAAACACATGTAGACTACTGAGGATAAGGCCCAATCTTAATTCTATTTTGTACCCCTACCCCTTCCCCTTGGCCGTTAAATCCAAGTATGAAGGTGAAGGGCTTCAAAATTTACCCCTAAGAATTAGGACAGTACTACAACACCTGCACACGTCATCATATGTCATTACGATCTCTTGCTTCATGTGAGATGTAACGATCACGACTGCTGTAGTTATTCCAATTGTGTTGTTTTTTAGTATTTATCTTCAGTAAAATCACTGAAGGCATATATTATGTTATCATAATGATCTAATGTGGCAATAAGATTATAACTATACTGCACATTTACACCGTGACGATATGCATCTTTGTAAACACACCAAACACAACATTAACATTATAGCAGACACTGTAAAAAGCTCATTCTCAGCCACTAGACTGTTCTGACAGGGTATTCGAGTGTCATCAAGTGACAGAATGTTGTGGGACAGCTGTACAGGAGTTATTATTATGGATTATAGATCGCAAAATTTAGCGGTTTTTATTTTACAGTTTTTTTATAAAAGCATGACGGTAAAACACGAACGCGGTTATGAATATATTAAAACGTGTTTGTTTGTTGTAAAAATTTGTAATAATGACAAAAATTTTTTATTTGTGGATCTCCTTCCTTGTACAGCGAAACTGCAGCTGTAGCTGGTGCATTCTGGAAAATTTTCTTACCCCTTGGTTTTGAGTGTGGTCCTAAAAAAATCTTCGTTCGAAGGAGTGTATACCGCTTCCCCTTGCCCTACGCCTTCAAACTAAAGAGAACTTGGACACCACTACCCCTTCACATGAACACGCAAAGCGAGGGGTAAGGGGAAAGGCTAAGGGGTAGAATTGGGATTGGGCCTAAGTATGTACTTAGTATAAAATGCATGTTTAAGAATCATGTCAGTCAGTCAGCTTTTGCTGACATTTTTCTGAAGGGAACAGCAGTAAACTTTATTATATGTCATCTGTTTATGCAGAGGTTGGTCCTGGCTTTGTTTTCATTATGTCTTCAAAATGCAACACAATACATCTATGTCTGTCTAAACAGATAAAAGTTATCCAAACCCTCTCTAAAACTAAATAAAATATCAGTCTGTTTGCTTATTTTAGATGGTTTAAGTCAGTCTTAGCTGTTTTTGAGATACTTACCCTGCCAAAACTTATCAGCTTAAGCAGGTTTTTAAAGCATTTTTTTGCAGGCAATATTTGCAGCTGCTAATGTGATCTAAGTGTTTTTTTGTGCATTTTAATGTGGTTTCTAGGGTACTATGGTACTTTCTAGGGTACTTTCAGGTTTAATGTTGCTCTTAATAAAGGAGTCCTGATATGTTTTTTTGTTTGTTTTTTTAGTTTTGGGGTGTGCTAGAACATGCTCTCATGCAAATCCAGCAGCTCTAATCTCTTCACTCTAGTGCAGAATAACTTGGCGACACCCATCATAGATCAACTAATATCATTCATTCATTTTCCTTCGGCTTAGTCCCTTATTTATCAGGGGTTGCCACACCGGAATGAACCGCCAACAATTCCGACATATGTTTTAAGCTTCCCTTCCAGCCACAACTCAATACTGGGAAACACCCATTCATACACACACTTATACACTACGGCTAATTTAGTTCATCCAATTTACTTAAAGCGCATGTCTTTGGACTTTGGAACCCACGCAAACATGCAAACTACACACAGAAATGCCAATTGGCCAAGCCAGGAATCGAAACAGCAACCTTCTTGCTGTGAGGCAACAGAACTAACCACTGAGCCATCGTGCCGCCCTAAATCAACTAATAGGATCATTATTAATGTTTAACGATTAAATCATATCACAATATTTGAGAATCCGAATTTCAAATATTTATCAATATAATCAATTTGAGCCAAGAATATTGTTGAGAGAAGCTTTGTATGCACAAATACAACAGAACATATTACAGTCCTAACGTTATTATTGTTTTGTCCATCCGCTCCCCCCAACCATTTGAATTTCCATAGACCATTTCAATGTGGTGATGTCATTGGCTCATGAACATTTCCTGCTTGTTGTCAAACTATTTCATATCTGTAACAAGAGGTGATTAAATTATAACTTGATGTAATAAAAGCTGTTTGTAACATTATTTATCAATATGGGAACTTTGGAAGTAAGGAGATCCACAAATTAGTATTTTTGTCATTATTATGAATTTTTACAACAAACAAGCATGTTTTAATATATTCATAACCACGTTCGTGTTTTACCACCATGCTTTAAAAAAAGACAGTAAAATAAAAACAGCTAAATTTCGCTATCTATAATCCATAATAATAACTTCTGTACAGCAGTCCCACAACATTCTGACACTCGATGACACTCCAACACCCTGTCAGAAAAGTCTAGTGGCTGGAAATGAGCTTTTTACAGTGTCTGCTATAATGTTAATGTTGTTTTTGGTGTGTTTACATAGATGAATATGGCCACTGTGTAAATGCAAAGTATAGTTACGATCTTATTGCCACATTAGATCGTTATGATAACATAATATATGCCTTCAGTGATTTCTTGAAGATAAATACCAAAAAATAAAGCAACTGGAATAACTTCAGCAGTTGCGATCATCTGATCTCATATGAAGCATGAGATTGCAATGACATACAGAATGATGACATGTGCAGGTGCTGTAGTGGTGTCCCAATTCTTAGGGGTAAATTTTAAAGCCCTTTCCTTTCACAATCGGTTTTAAGGGCCAAGGGGAACGGGTAGGGGTACTAAAATAGAATTGGGATTACGCCTTAGTCTGCTTTGTGACATCACAAACCATGGAGAACAACGATGTAGTCCGACTCCTAACACACAGTAATTCTTAAAAATAGATTTTTTCAAAAACAAATCTACAGAACTTTGTAGACTTTATTTCCATCATACACCCTACACACTGACTAACATTTAAGACCTAAAAAAAGCATAATAATTGGACCCCTTTAAAGCAATATATTGTACAGTGTATCAGAAATAAACTCCAGAACTGGAGCAAACATATCCATATTACTGTAATTAGATGTTTTTTTTTTTTACTGTTACTGCAGTTTTTTTCCATCCCTGTCATTTCTGTTGTACTTTTTTAGTTTTATGTGCAGCAGATATGTACATAATCATCTAAATGCTGCTCTGAGCTATGTGAAGGTCGTCAGAATGTTTAGTATACCACTTAGTACTTTTTACTCCAAAGCACTGAATGAAAAAATACCTCACCTTGACTATATGTGTGAAAAATATGTATGGTACACCTTTCTCATTAGTCAAGAGAGAAACTTTAGCATACATGCAAAAGGGACTTAAATGAAAATGACAAATGAAAGAAACAAATACGCATTGTAAACAATGACATAAAAGCGCCGTTGATGCTGCAGTGTTTTCCCATCGTGAAATAGTACAGTCAACATTGTTTTCTTCTGAAAGCTCAGTGCGGAGAGGGAACGATAAAGCAGTGCACCAACACACAACCTGTCATACTGGGAGACATTAACATTTATAGTGTGCTCAAATGTTGCTGTGTTGATGATGGAGAAAGCTCTGCTGCGGTAATTGTGGAGCGGGAGAGAGAGAACGCTAAGGAAAAGCCTCTAGCGTAATCAAACACATTATCACAGTCTGTCACTGCCAGCTGTCTGCACTGCGAATACCGACAAGGAATGTGCTTACATATTTCCCTTTCTCATTAAAAAAGGCAAGATATTGGATGTTGAACTGCTGTGTCACATCAGGGCATAGAAAAATGAGATGCAGAAAATACTAAAGCCTGCTACTATACAGTGGTGAACCACCATGCAGCAGCACGATCTAAGATATCATCTTTTTCCTTTTTTTTTCTTTGCAGTGTTGTGCATGTCTGTGTTCAGCACTTTGCAGCAGCGCTGTTGTGCTGTCTTGTGCGTTATTAATAATTCTGTAGTACAAAATGCTGAGCTAAATGTAACATTAGCACCTGATGCAGTGCTACACACCACAACGCTGACAGGCTGCTACGGGAATCTGACTGCAGTCAAACTTCCTTACAGAATCCTTAAACTGCAGCAGTGCATTAGAGCCGTGGTTGCAACGCATGGGACAAACCCCCTATGTAAACCATTGGGGATTTGCTGATTTTCAAGCCCATTGCTGCTGACTCCTTGCTTTTGCCTCTGTTCATTTCCTGACACCTAATGGAGACGCTGAGGCAAATTAGATTTTAACAGCCACTCAATGATTTACTGTATTGTAATTAACAAATGTTGATTGTTTTGATTGGAGTGGGGGTACAGTCTCTGTAATATTTTGGTAGAGTGATTGAACCCCCCAATTTAACCTAGCAGGGACTAGAGGGTTATAAGGATTGTTAATGGAAAGTATGGTTGGGACGATAGGTGATGGCATTGTTCATCGCAGATGGCCGATAGACATCACGATGCTAAACCGGCATTAAGATCTTCCACCCTGCCCCCCTCGCAGCAGCAACCTGCTTGCGAAAAATACACACTTAGGTCCCGTTTATACTAATACAACTTTGTTTTAAAATGGCATTTTAAAATGAAAACAATCCATATCCACACTGGCGTTTCATCTAGCATTTCTGAAAAGATCTCCGTCCACACTATACTGCTGAAAACGTGGCCACACACATACACACACTCTGCAGCATATGTGTACGTCTGAGCTCCAGGCAGTCAGCGGGTGCTTTGAGCACAAAATCACAGAGAGCAGTGCACGTCGGACAGTTTATTAAGAATGTAGCACTGGATCGTGTCTCACTATAGTTGTTTAATGTAATATTTAATAATCTTGTCTTTATCTAACGACTCTTCTGTCTTTTGAATCTATCAGGTAACGTGTCACAGCATTAGTATACTGCTTCAATCTTTCGCTTTCATGCTTGTACTTAGTCATTTTAGTGAAAACCTCAGATACTGTTGCTTGGTTCCTGTTGGTTGTGCACCTTTTTTACCAACCAAGTTTGTCGACGCCATTATATTGACACAGATCACTGTGCCTATTCATAGGAAGCAAGGAAATAGAGGGAGGGAGGGTATGTTTGAGAGAATGAGAAGAACAGTGCTAGAGGGCTGGTCTGCCTTAAATAAGTTTTAGGGAGTAGGTGAGGCAAAGTAAGGCGTGGTCCTGCTGCCGAACCTTTTTTTAACAAGTTAACTCCATGTACCATTTCCAGCTTTAAGCTATTGAGGTAAAATTATTGGATTACACATATTCATTCATTCATTTTCTTTTCGGCTTAGTCCCTTTATTAATCAGGGGTCGCCACAGGGGGATGAACTGCCAACTTATCCAGAATATGTTTTACGCAGCAGATGCCCTTCCAGCTCCAACCCAACACTGGGAAACACCCATACACGCCATGACACCAGATTACACATACTCTTTCCTGTAATTCTCTTTTTATTTTCAAAATAAATATATAACATTTTACAATCAGACAGAAAACTACTTTTAACAGCTGCTACACCGTATATATCCCCCCACCCCATTCTATACACATCAGGAATCACAGGATAACTGTATTTTATACCAAGCAACTAAATGATTTACATTAAATTAGACATTCGTAGTATCAGATGAGGGTTAAGTGTTCAAGAT
This sequence comes from Danio tinwini, assembly GCA_903798205.1. NCBI lineage: Eukaryota > Metazoa > Chordata > Actinopteri > Cypriniformes > Danionidae > Danio > Danio tinwini. Next base: position 1,407,104 of record CAIGQZ010000253.1, on the reverse strand, counting down.
TTCCTTGATGTTGCATATATAGATTTTACACCATCAGCGTTGCTGTATCGGCCCTGACAGCATCGTGGGAAAAACATGCAACAAACCCCGTGGATCATGGAAACAAACACACACGACTCGTGCTGTGCGTGGACGCGGTCTCACCCAGTCATTGGGTCTCAGAGCTTGGCAAGTCTGCCTTGTCTTTTGAAAGCACATGCTCTCATAAATAATTAAGAAGCAGGGACTTCTCATAGGATAAGAAACCGACACATCATCACTCCACTAGCAGATTTGCGATATGTAACTGATTTTGACAGACAGTCCTCGCTGCAGCCTGCAGCTTGATGACATAGTTGACCAGGTCCACTACGTAGTTGACAATCACCTACACCTCCCCCTACCCTAAACCCAACCATCACAGGAGCATGAGCGTTACCTTAGTGGGCAGTATAAGGTCCACTATGTAGTTGACGATCGCCTACACCTCCTGTTACCCTTAACCCAACTGTCACAGTAGCATGGGAGCTACCTTAGTGGGCGGTACAAGGTCCACTACGTAGTTGACGATCACTTACACCTCCCCCTACCCTAAACCCAATCGTCACAGTAACATGAGCGCTACCTTAGAGGGCGGTACAAGGTCCACTACGTAGTTGATGATCGCCTACACCTCCCCCTATCCTAAACCCAAATGTCACAGTAGCCTAGGCATTACCTTAGTGGGCAGTACAAGGTCCACTACATACTTGACGATTGCCTACGTCATCAAGCTGCGGGCTGCAGTGAGGATATCTTGGATTTTGATCCTGCCCCAAAAATTATTTTAAACTCGGATGATGAAATTAGCTGACAAAAGCTCAAAATAATCCAGTTTTCCCCACAATTAAAGCTGACAGGTGCTAATGTTGTCTTAACTGATGCTCAACACGCACAAATCTGTTAAAATTTCAAAAAAGTACTCCAGGGTGTCCTGAACATTTTAATGCTTTTAAAAGCGTCGTGGCTGATTTGTACTGCTGTCAATACAAAACTGATACAATCGGGTGATATACTTCTGCCACAAATCTTCAATCCATACTGAGCATTGTGAAATACACAGCTATCTATCACAATCAATTCAACCACCTTGAGAAAAAGAGCAATTCAACTGAATTATTAGTATAGTTAACAATCCAGCCCTCACGTGTTATTCTTTATATATCAGTAATCTTGCCTTTAGCGTAATGCTTAAACAAACATTTCTTTCAGAACAATCATCAGTTCTGTTTTAGGACATACTTTGCATGCAAATTAGTCAAATCAAACCTCACTTCGGCATCTCGACAATCTGTTTCTATTAGGCGAATGCAAATGACAGCTGTTATGGAGAGCTCTTTCTGCTGGATCAGAGAATGTGCTTATTAATTACAGTTTGTGAGGAAAAAGAGCACAATTTAATGGATATTGTGTACCGCACACTACCATAGATGGATATCGGGAACACCACTCATTAAATATGCAGCACTCTCAGTGGGATTCGCAGCCTGATTTCGGACAGAGATGTGAAGAATTACCAGGCTTACCACTGAAACTCAATATCAACAAACAGCATCTAATCTAGAGTATGCAAGGGATGCACCACTGTTTGAGCCTCAAAAGTGAGAACATCTTGATTATAAGGGTTTTAGGCACTATATGTTTGCGTTTAACAAAGTGTTGATAACTTACCTGATAAGATGAAAAAGATTCCAGAGACGAAGGCCAGGATGGTGCGCTGGGGACGAATGTGGCCAATGTTGCTTATGACAAAAGCCGTAAAGACAAAAAGAAGTGAGACCATAGGGAATGGGGTTGCGGTCCTGACCATTTCTAACAGATCAAAGACACAAGCAAAGACATTTTAGTGCCTCAAAACCAAATGCTGGGCATATGACAAGTCAAGTGTGACCTTTTTTAAATCAATTTTATGATTAATATAGATGAAACTTTAAACTTTGTACATTTAATGAATATAAATGAAGACATATTACCAGTTATAGCACCTATATTATATTATATTATATTATTCATTCATTCATTTTCTTTTCGGCTTTATTAATCAGGGGTCGCCACAGCGGAATGAACCGCCAACTTATCCAGCATTTGTTTTACATAGCTGATGGCCTTCCAGCTGCAACCCAGTACTGGGATATTATATTATATTATATTATATTATATTATATTATATTATATTATATTATATTATATTATATTATATTATATTATATTATATTATA
>CAIGQZ010000253.1:1379769-1390626 GCA_903798205.1 Danio tinwini | reverse complement strand
TTATTTATTTGATAGTTTATTTCACATTTCTTGTTTGTAAAGGTTAAATACAAATAAAAAGTGAACATTAATTTTATTTTTTTTGTACTGTTTTTTTTTTTTTTTAAAAGTTATAAGAGCCTGGAGGTATTATAGACTTTACAAATTCAGATGTAGTCGTTTGTAGGTACAGACATCCATTGTGTGCGTTCTTGGCAGTTTTTTCCTGTCTTTTTAATATTGTCCATATCGATATTGAATTATATCGTATCGACCGAAATTAAGAAATATATTGTGGTATAAATTTTTGGCATATCGTCCAGCCCTACCTTCACTTTTACTGGGGCATTAGGACTCACACAGACCACATGCTGAGCGCCCCCTGCTGGCCTCACTAACAACACTTCCAAACACACTAAAACACACATTGAATATTTGTTCACAAGACTTTTGGATCTTGTTGACTGGATCTTGTAACCTAGTGTGTGTGCTTTAAAATCATATTTTTACTCGCTTACAGAAAAAAAAAATTGATTTAAATTTTCTATGGTTTTCAAAATTTTCTAAAGTATAAACACTACGGGCTCTATTTTAACGATCTAAGCGCAAAGTGCAAAGCACAGGGCACAAAAGAATTAAGGGCGTGTCCGAATCCACTTTTGCTATTTAAAGGACGGAAAAATCTGCTTTGCGCCACGGCGCATTGTCTAACAGGGTTGAGCCTATTCTTTTAATGCGTTATGGGTGTGTTTTGAGAATAAACCAATCAGAGTCTCATCTCCCATTCCCTTGAGTCAGTTGCATGTCATTTACATGGCAGACTTTGTAAATGGAAAAACTGAACGCTTCACTAGCATGAAAACAATTAAACAGACCATCTACAGCACGAGAATGAGCCTCATTCTTTACTTTCACTTTCACTCTCGTGGATAAGGAAACGTGTTGTATGCACAGACATTTATTAGCCTACATAATTAATTTAGTTTGTTGAGTGCAAAGATTTGTTTTAAAACTATTTCTAAATTCAGTTCTAGTTTCCAGCAAACAAATAAATGAACAATAATAACGAAGTGTGGTCCAAAAACTGAGTCATTTCCAAATACACATGCTATGCCCCATATAGTCTAAAACTTGACAGGTGGGCAAATCTAAGCTTGTTTTTAATAAGACAAATATAAATATGCATATAATAAATAATACAGCTAATAATAATATTATAAAAAAAACAAATTGTCATGAATAAATTCATGAAGGCAGTGGTTTTTATATTTATGTAGGCTAGAAAATATTATTTTTTGTAATATTTTAATCCTTTAATTATTTTTCATTTGTAAAGATGTTTGCGTATTGCTGTACATTCTGTGTGTATTAATCAATGTTTAAGTGAAGCACGTCTATTGTGCAGTCTATTCTAGTTCCTCAAAATAGCAATGCGACAGCAATGCGCCTCAACACCTCCTTTTTTAGACCAGAACGCCTATGGGTGCACATATGAGCGCAAATGCATTAGCTATTTAAACAGCGTGGTGCAAAACGTCAAAATGTCTCTTGCGTCGAGCTGAATCTAGCAGACAACAATTGCGTTGTGCCTTGCGCCCGATGTATGATTGGGCCCTATAAAAGTCAATTGTTACCTGCATAATTTAATATATCTTGATTAGTGTTTTACAGAAAAAGGAAATGCATTTATGTTTAACTTGAGTGTGAGTAAATGGTGACAGGATTTTTATTTTGGGGTAAAGTTTCCCTTTAATGAACTTTGGTCATACATGAGCGGTGATGGTACACTGTTGTTTAAATATGGGGTCAGTAAAATCTAGTAATTACTTTTAATCATCAAACATTCATTTGATGTAAGGATTTGTAGGATTGGAATTTCAAATAAACACTGTTAATTTGAACTGTGTATTCATCACGCAATCCTGACCAAAAGGTATCAAGGTCTCAACAAAATTAGATTTTTGTCTGACAGCAATTTTTGTAGCTTTTTATTCAGTAAAGACATGTTTATTAGCTGCTTTTACTGTTTTATTGCTGTCGTTGTGAATTCACAGTTGAACACTTTGATAAAAATGCGTAATTATCATGACATGAACATCTGTAGATTTATTTTAACTAAGGTGCCTCTTAATCATGTGTATATACACTTTATTAGGTACACCTGTCCAACTGCTCGTTAACAAAAAAATGTAATCAGCCAATCCCATGGCAGCAATTCAATGCATTTAGGCATGTAGTCATGGTCAAGACGATCTGCTGCAGTTCAAGCCGAGCATCAGAATGGGGAAGAAAGGTGATTTAAGTGACTTTGATTGTGGAATGGTTGTTGGTGCCAGACGGGCTTGTCTGAGTATTTCAGAAACTGCTGGGATTTTCACGCACAACCATCTCTAGGGTTTACAGAGAATGGTCTGAAAAAGAGAAAATATCCAGTGAGCGGCAATTCTGTGGGTGCAAATGCCTTGTTGACGCCAGAGGTCAGGAGAGAATGGCCAGAGTGGTTCGAGCTGATAGAAAAGCAACAGTAACTCAAATAACCACTCGTTACAACCAAGGTATGCAGAAGAGCATCTCTGAATGCACAACACGTCCAACCTTGAGGTGTATGGGCAATAGCAGCAGAAGACCACACCGGGCTGTGACATTCGGATGGTAGGGTCAGATGGATGCAATCTGCCTTGTATCAGCAGTTCAGGCTGGTGGAGGTGGTATAGTAGCGTGGGGGATATGTTTTTGGCACACTTTGGGCACATTAGTTTTGTCAATCCCTTTATGATCACAGTGTACCCATCTTCTAAAGGCTAATTCCTTGAACACGACAATGAGATCACTGTACTTAAATGGACTCCACAGTCACCAGATCTCAATCCAATAGAGCACCTTTAGGATGTGGTGGAATGGGAGATTTGCATCATGGACGTGCAGCTGACAAATCTGCAGCAACTGCATGATGCTGAAAGCAAAAGGGGGTACAACCCGGTAATAGTAAACTGTACCTAATAAAGTGGCCGGTGAGTGTATCTGTGTAAATATTTTGTTTCATCAGTACATCACGTTTAAGTCATTTGATCAATAAATCAATTTTAAACATACACATACTCATTTATATTTATACATACATGATGATACTTAGTTTGAAATGTCCAACAATTAATCAACAACTTATTGTCTCTGCAAATTTAATGCATCCAGAAGTCATTCTTACCAAATTTGTGCAATTTAGCACAATAATAAGCCGTAATAATGGTGGAAAAATGTGATTTGTTTCAATATCAGCCATTTTATAATGAAGGCAAATAAAGTGCACTATAATAACTATAGGCTAAGAATGATTATATTAGCTGTGCCTGAAGGGCTTGATGTAAAATTCCTCTCCATCGACAACTGAAGTAGTGTGACTCATCAACAGAACAAACGGACGAAGGACAAATACTGTCCTTTAAACAGTGTATGACTAAAATGATTAGGGCCAAGCATATCTTAAGAATTAGATGAGGGCTTAAAGGCACTATAAATCATAAGTTATTATATTTTCGTGGCTTTTGCCTGTAATGAACAGACTGGACCGGACAGTCAAGTGCAATAGGAGAATAGGATTGGTATTTCCCCAAAAAAGCACAGCATTGATCATTTATCAACCAACCACTAAAAGAAGAGTATTCTGACAAATAACCATTGTACAGGCTGATCAGCTAAATGTGTGACATTTATAAAGCTATTATAAATTAAGGGTCTATGGTCACAGGCTAAAATTTAACACCTTGCCACAGCTGGCACCTTACAAGTTTTACATATTCATACATACATGTATATTTTTTAAGCCATAAAACTGTATGTGCATTATCCTATACAACACAAGCTGAAAAAGGTGGCTCAGTGGTTAGCAGTGTCGCCTCACCGCAAGAAGGTCACTGATTAGAGTCCTGGCTGGGAGTTTGCATTTTCTCCCTGTGTTGCCATGGGTTTCCTCCGAGTGCTCCGGTTTCCCCCACAGTACAAAGACGTGTGGTGTAGGTGAATTGGGTGAACAGAGTTGGCCGTAGTGTATGAGTGTGTTTGTGTGTGTGTGTGAAAGTGTAAGTGTATGGGTGTTTTCCTGTACTGGGTTGTTGCTGGAAGGGCATCTGCTGGGTAAAACATGCTGCAATAGTTGGTAGTTCTTTCCGCTGTGGCGAATAAGGGACTAAGCCGAAGAAAATGAATGAATGAATGAAAAGCTGAAAAAACTGGGGAAACATTAAATACAAAAATAGGTTTTGACTAAATAGTAAATCAAATTATAAAATTAAATTTGCAATGTAGTATCACTGTATTACTTCTTACTGTAAAATACTATTACAGCAATGGCAATTATGGCAATGATAATAATAACTATAATTATTGTTTTATTACAGCACTAAATAAAAAAATATTGTTTATAGTTTAAAAAGTATTATGTTTTAATTTTTTGTGTAACAAAATTGTTTATATTTGTTGATAAAAAAGTGGCAGTCTATGTTGGAGGATTTGTATGTACTCTACAGCATACTGTACTTCCCCAAGAATGTACTTGGTAGTATAAGGTAACTAGACGAGTTAAGTTTAGGTTTACAATCTAAAGTGCTAAGTACAAACACATTGGGCCCTATCGTGCACCTTTGTTTAAATAGCAAATCCATTTGCACCACTTTGTGGACTCATGGGTGTGCTGGTCTAAAAAATTTACATAGGGTGGCCAGGGGGTGGCCACTGCTATTTCGGGGCTCAGCTTAAATTCTAACACTGGTTGAAACGTGATTGCTTAGTAGATGCTCTGACCTGCTGGTGGACCTGAAGTCTGGCCACACTGACTCTGACTAGTCTCAGGTAGGGGGCTGCTGTGGGATCCAGTGAAAAGATTGGGGTATTTTTGAACCTGATCTGCCTGTTTGTACTTTTTTAAAAAGAAGTCTGGTATCTCGCCCTTTTCTTTTTATGTTTAAATGACCCTGTGCAAAAATATTACAGTCTGGTTACAACTGATCCAGTTAGAAACACATTTATCCTAATTAAAAATATTCATGATCATACCTGCACATTAAAATCAGCAAACAATCTAAAAAAAAAAATTTCTGAAGAAAGTATATGAGCTGGCTATTCTGTTTTAAATAAATTTAACTCACAAACAGCAGGATGTGAGCATCTAACATTACTTCCCCATATTAGCAAAACATTTGCAGCATTGTAAATGAAATATGATAACTTACATACATACTGGACTGAGACAAAAAAAATATATATATCGGCCCTGGTATTTTGGGCCAGAGCGGCCCACTACACACAATCAAAATGCTACCAATCTGTGCATGTCCTTCAATATGTTTACCAACTCCTATTCTATAAAAGCACAGAAGTTTGCTCAGTATGTTGCACACTAGTTTGATCATGTATAAATATCATTATAACTATATTATATAAATTGTATTATAACTAGGTCTACATCATCCTAACAATCAAAAACAAAATGACATGATATCACAGGCGATTGTCTTCTGACCGAGTGCACCTTAAAAGACATGAATGACACTCTTCATATAGTGTGAGAAGCATACAGTTCTTTAGGATCTATATAATTTGTAAAATAAAGAGTTGCAGGTTAAGGAAACAGCATGGAAGAAAGTTGCTGCGGGCCTTGGTGCAGATGAAAAGTAAAAATAAAAAGAGTGTTTATATAGACACATAGGTAACTAGATGAATAGACAGGGATAGATTCTGCGCAAATGGCAGCGCGCTGCTTCTGCTCTCCATCTCTCCATACACGTGTCACATGTGCCGGTCTGTCCGAAAAACCCCCCAAAACATCTTACTTTTAGAGCGTCACAGATCACAGCATCGGCAATTTTATTAGGCAGAACAAAAAAACGATAGGCTGCTTAGCGTTTTATGGGCCGATCAGATCATAAGAAGATGATCAGCCCGGCCCAAAAAGTATGTCGGCCCAGCGGGAAAGTGCCCGCTCTGCTAGATGGCCAGTCTGCCCCTGCATACATGTAATGTGCATGTAATACTAGTACAGACGAGGTATGGCGTTAACTGTCTAAAGAGCGAATTATTCGTTCTATTCTTATTAAGTTAACTGATGTCGTCGGTGCCTCGTTAACTTACACAGCGGATAATAAACGTTACTCAGCAAACAAGCCTTATAATAAACTATAAAACGTATTTCAAATATTATTTTATGATGAATTATTATTTAATTATTTTCTTCAAACCATGCTCTTGTCTTTGGCTCATCACTGATTTGAAAATAGCTTGAGCATTGCTGGCAAATTTCAAAAACGTCTTTAGACAAATAATGTCAATCAGCATCAGGAACTGCCAGCAGCAAATTCAATTTTGGGGTGACACCCAGGGTTGCCAATCGGATGTCAGGGGTGTCCAGTTCCACCCCGGACACCCCTCTGGCTTCGCCACTGGATGTGTGTTTGGAAATAATTCATTTTTGTTCATTTATTAGTTTGCTGGAATTTAGAACTGAATTTAGAAATAGAATAAATAAAAACAAATATTTGCACTTAACCAAAATTAAATATGAAGGCTAATATATGCCTTCAGTGGAGTGCGTACAACACCGATTCCTTATCCATGAAAGTAAAGGAGTAAAGAGTAAAGTACAGAGAAAGAGAAAGTAAAGAGGCAGAATGGAGGAGGCTCATTCTTTATCCTCGCGCTGCAGATGGTCTGTTTAACTGTTTTCTCGCTAGTGAAGCGTTCAGTTTTTCCAAGTACAAATTCCGCCATGTAAATAGCAAATGCACCATGGCTCGATACACCTGACTCTTAAAGGAAATGGGAGATGAGACTCTGATTAGTTTAATGCATGTTATGCTCAAAACACACTCATAACTCATTAAGAGAATAAGCACAACCCTCTTAGACCATACGCAGAGACACAGAGCCTATTCAGGAGGTAATTAATAATATAACACTAATATTGAAATGGTTAAGGCGTTTTTGAATAACTAAAACAACTTATTAGATGTTTTACAGTGTGCTCAGCCTGATGGTTTGTCTATTAACACACATTTTTATCATCACATGATCTCTTATAAAAAAAGTCACATGAATTTTTATAAATATACTGGAATTTGTTCAGTAAAAGTGTTTGCATCAAAGTTTATGCATGTTTTTTCTTACTGAATAAAAAGTTTATTCTACTCAGTTATGCGCATATGTTTTTTATGTGCATTTTCAAAATGTATGTGTATCTTGGCGTTTCCATCAACTGTTTTTTATGTGTACATCCAAAATGCGCATAAAAATAGGTGAATAGAAACAGAAACAGTCATCAGCTGCTCAAGTCAAAACTTACTGCACACTCAAATTACAAATTCATATAATTGCAGCATAATCTTTGCGACTGTGGTAAACCATATCATGTTTTTAGGCACTGTTGTAATAAATGTAAAGACAAATGCAGAAAGTAGTTCTGTTTCTGTGATGTTTACTCAAGTATGAAGCCCTATAGTTAAGCAGTAAAGCATCACAGCTGCCATATTCATTATATCTGTTATATACATCACCGTGTTTGTGTGGGTTTTTTCTGGGTGCTCCGGTTTTCCCCACAGTCCAAAGGCATACGTTATAGGTAAATTGAAGTAAATTGGCCGTAGTGTGTGAATGTGAGAGTGTATGTGTGTTTCTCAGTATTGGGTTGCGGCTAGAAGGGCATCTGCTGCGTAAAACATGTGCTGGAATAGTTAGCGGTTCATTCCTTTGTGGCAACCCCTGATAAATAAGGGACTAAGCCAAAGGAAAATGAATAAATGAATGTTAAATACATAAAGACATGTGCATAGAAAGAGAAGGAATAATTGAGAAATATGAAAGGTGAAGGTTTTGCAGTGTAATACCTGCTGGATTGTGACGTGGTTTGCACTCACGCTCCGCAACACGAGTGAGTATTTGACTGGCATTCCTCCAGAACAGCCACAATTCCCCTAATTCACTGAATGGCACTATATAGCCGGTGGATTAGAAGCCCGGAAAATTAACATTTTTTTTGGGCATGGCTTTTTTGGCATGGAGAGAAGAACACAATAATGGGTTATTATTGGTGAAATCCTCTCGGGTTTGTGTCGAGGCCCCTGAGTGTGCTTGATATGAATGAAGGATTCACAGTGAATGGTGGTTTATGTGTGAGGGTTAAGATAATCCATAGAGCACTGACAGAGCAGAGCCGGGGAGAAAAGACGAGCTTTAAACAAGTTAAAGGTGAAGGGAAAATAGCTTCAGGAAAGATAACATGGTGAATAATGAAGTTCCTCTGAAGAACGCATTAGCACTTGGGGTGCCAAAACTTAAGTAATAGTACATTTTATGGACAATACGTGATTGGTGTAAAAGTTTCTTTGTGTGTGGTTTCCAGGGTGTTGCTATATGGTGTCTATTGTCTTTATACAACTGTCCTTTTTCTGATTGGGCTTTTTTTATACCATATTGTTTTATTGGTCAAAATTGCAGATTTATTTACAATACATATTTTTTAAAGCCTATTTTCTTTGACAATTTTCGATTTCTTTTCTTTTTTGGCAAGGCAAGGCAAGTTTATTTATATAGCACATTTCATACACAGTGGTTTTTCAAATTGCTATACATAAACAGGAATAAAAGAAGTATAATAAAATTAAATAAAAACTATTTTCGAAAAACAAAGAGAATAAAGATTAAAAAGATATTAAAATGTTTTAAAAACTTTTAAAGGAATGAAAAAGAAAAGAATGACATAACAGTGTGATCTGTCAGACGTATCACAGTGCTTATTCAGTAAAGGTACAGCTAAACAGATGTGTTTTAAGTCTTGATTTGAATGTGCCTAATGTTGGAACACATCTGATTATTTCTCCATGCTGATTCCAGCAGCGGGGGGCGCAGTAGATGAAGGCGGATTCACCCTGCTTTGACTGAACTCTTGGAATTTCTAATTTACTTGATCCTAAAGATCTGAGTGATCTGTTAAGATTGTATTCATTGAGCATATATGTAATGTATTGAGGTCCTAGGCCATTTAGTGACTTATTGACAAGTAATATTACTTTTAAATCTATTCTGAATATAACTGAGAGCCAGTGTAAAGACCTGAGGACAGGTGTGATGTGCTCTGATTTTCTGGTTCTGGCAGCAGCGTTCTGGATGAGCAGCAGCTGTCTGACTGTCTTTTTGGGGAGGCCAGTAAGGAGACCATTACAGTAATCCATCCTGCTGGTGATAATAGCATGAACAAGTTTCTAGGTCCTCCTCACTGAAAACAAAGCATCTATGTTTTTAAGATGATAGGATGCTGCTGTAATTACTGCTTTCACATGACTACTTAAACTCAGATCTGACTCCAAAATCACACAAAGATTCTTGACCTTATTTTTTGTTGTTTGACCCCCAGAGCCAAGGTAAGCATTCACCTTGAGAACCTCATCTCTGTTGAAATCCAAATGCAATGACTTCAGTTTTCTCTGTTTAACTGAAGAATGTTTTGGAACATCCAACTGTTCATTTCATCAATGCATTGCCAGAGGGTGTCAATTGTGGCTGTAATCCTTAGGCAATAAGTATGTTGGTTTGGTGTTTGCATAGTTTTTTGAATTTGAAAGTGACACACAAAACACAAGTGACACAAAAACAGACACAAAATCCCCACCTGTAGAAATCTTTGACTATAATTTATCAAAAAAATGTTGACGCTGACTTTTTGGTGCAGATTTTTGTGCTAGATTTTTGTGCTAGAAATGAGTGTACAGCTTATTAAATGACAAAAAAGTTGTATTTTAGAAAACTAGTTTGTAATTCTTAATGTAACCAGTTAGAATGGGAATTATGGTGATTACTATTAGTTAATTAACTTATTTGTAAATTTATATTTCAATAATTACATAAAAAAAAATATTTAATAATATTAGTATAATCAGGGTGTTGCTAGCATATTTTGGATAGTAGGTTATTGAACAAAGTAAAAAAAAGAATAATTATTAAGAAAAATAAATAATAATTGAGTTTAATTAGCATGCAAAATTCACATTGTTGGCATCATAGTTCCCAAAAACATTGTCTGTAGAAAATTCTAAATAAATCATATATTTATTTTTTTTACATTTGATTTAATAAATTTTAAATAAATAAATATTTATTAATATTTAGATCATGTTTTAATAAACAATAGTGTTTGTGCATGTAACAGCTTAATTATGTTGTAGGTGTTGCTATGCAGCTTCTGAAGTGTTCTGTGTTACTTTGCAGTTGGTAGGGTATGCTTTTTTCTTTTTTTGGCAAAAAACAAGATATTTAATATTTATATTACATTTTGAAAAGCAAAAATGTGTTAAGTTAAAATTCATGATTACGTAATTGAATGATTAAATAACAAAAATATAAATATTTAAATTAACAACTTTTACTCAGTCAAAATAAAAATATATTTTGGTGTACAGTTCCAGTACCATATTGACATCCTAAACAGATTAAACACATGAATAAATCATACTGGTTAGTATTTGCACACTGCAGAAAGAACTGGTCATGTGACGCAGTCATTGAAATGTAAATGTGCAGGTACCAATGTAAGCCGTTTTAAAAGCAGTGAGCAGCGCAAGAGAAAAGATAAAAGAGAGCGAATCAAGGCTACAGGGAGAGAGAACAGTGAGGAAATAGGAGCTGTCCATCACTGAGGTGCTGAAATCAGTGCTCCTCCAGTCATCAATATCAAGACGACTTTCTGGAGCTTTTACCATTTCTGTCATGCTTGTGAAAATACAAAGTATAAAATATTGGGATTAACTTCATTTGTCGTTGATATTGTGTAATTAGACATTGAAGCTCAAAGTACTGACATATTTCCTAGAGCTATAGGTTTAGAATAGGTTTGATTTA
>CAIGQZ010000253.1:1349808-1374769 GCA_903798205.1 Danio tinwini | reverse complement strand
ATATATATATATATATATATATATATATATATATATATATATATATATAGTAGTATATATGTAGTAGTGTGAAAAACTATTCACCCCATTACAGATCTTTTTTTTTTTTGCTGATTTAAATATTAGTCAGCGTAAACACATCATGAGGTTTTTAATTAAAGGTTTTTATTATTACAGGAAAACTAAATCCGAAACCACATAGCCCTGTGCGAAAAAGTGTTAAAGCATAACCCCTGTTAAGGCATAACTTAACTCTGGTTTGAACACCTTAGTTCAATTTCTCTAGTCAAGTCTGGTTACTGCCACACATGTTTGCAATCAAGAAATCACTCAAATAACACCTGCCTGACAAAGTGATGTGGACCAAAAGATCCTCAAAAGCTACACATCATGCCGAGATCTAAAGAAATTCAAATGAGAAAATAATTGAGATCTACGAGTCTGGAAAATGTTATAAAGTCATTTCTAAAGCAAACCACAGTGAGAGCCATTATCTACAAATGGCAAAAACATGGAACAGTGGAGAACCTTCCCATGAGTCATCGCACAACCAGAATTACCCAAAAAGTGCAGCTTAACTCATCCAAAGGTTCACAAAAGACCCCACATCAGCATCTTAAGAACTGTAGGCCTCACTTGCCTCAGTTAAAGTGAGTGTTCATGACTCAAGCACACCAGCAAGTCCACTTCTGAATAGCTGAAGAAAAACAAAATGAAGACTTTGGAGTGGCCTAGTCAAAGTCTTGTCCTGAATCCAATTAAGAGACATGACCTTTAAAAGGTGGTTTATGCTGAAACCCTTCAATGTGGCTGAATTACAACAATTCTGCAAAGATGAGTGGGCCACAATTCCTTTACAGAGCTGTAACAGAATCATTGCAAGTTATCGAAAATGCTTGATTGCAGTTGTTACTGCTAAGGGTGGCCCAAACCCTAGTTTAGTTTGTTGCAAACACTTTATCACACAGGGCTATTTAGTTTTAGATTTTGTTTTTTAAGACGGCACAATTTGTTTACTTGTGTTATCTTTGAGTAATATTTAAACTATGTTTGATGATCTGAAACATTAGAGTGTGAAACATGCAAAATATAAGGGATCAATAAGGAGCAAACACTTTTTCACACCACTGTATATATACATCATTAATAATAACAAAATAATAAAAAATATACAATTTCTAGTATATTATACTAATAAGTAATAATATATTTAAATGTGTCACCCCAACTTTAAATACAATACACACCTTTCATTGCCATAAAAATATTTATAGCTGGAAAATTTTCTCAAATGACCAGTCACTGACAATGGTGGCAACATGTTCGTTTTAGGCCCTGTGCACTGACAAAACGGCACTTGATTTGGTTTCTTTTTCAAATATGGCACCTACAGAAAATCTCTTTCATAACCTGAATCAAAGTTTTGTGCCCACTTGAAAAAACACTCACAAGTAACTTCTCAGTGTTCTAGTGTGAAAACCTGTCAGACGTCAAAACACAATAAAAGCCTTACTTCGGTAACCATTACAAACACTATAACATAACCAATCCAAAACGTCAGCTCTATTTAGCTTTAATGCACAATATCAGAACAATATCCAGTGATCCTTTACTTCTTTCAGGGGATTTGGGCAATATAGGTCTCAAGCAGGAGGGCGTTTCGAGATACGCCAGACATGAGCACATTTAGAAAGACAGTCGTGGCGGTGCACCGTGGCTCCACAGATGGCGTGTCCACTCGACTGGGGAGCAGGAGCCCAGGGGACTGTCGTTTTCTGTTGAGACCACAATATGTTCCCCTGTCAGCAGGTTAGGCCAACTGGCAAGTGGGAAGAGTGTGGGTGGAAATGAGAAGAGAAAACACAGAAACGTGTGCTTCTTGAAAGGGCGGCATTCAAAGTATTTAGAGCAAAAAGAAAGAGAGAGAAAAAAGGACGGGGTCTGGGGAAAGACCTTGGCCCAAAATATCTCAGAGGACATTCGAGTGCACAGGCCTGTACGCATGTGTGAGCTCTCAATGACACACACACACACACACACACACACACACACACACACACACACACACACACACACACACACACACACACACACACACACACACAACACACATGCATTCAAATGTGCACATTCATGATTTCAGCTCGCTTCAGAGATGCACAGCACCATTCATAAAGCTCAAACTCATATCTGGTACAGCAGAGCCACAGGAGGACAGAAAATAGTCATACATGACTCAAGACAGAGTCAAAAGTGTGCATTAAAAAATCAGCAATTCTACATTGCTTCGTGCTCATCCATTCTGTCTCTCTAGCAAACACTCTCACTCACTATCGTAATGGGCACTTTCCTATTGTGTTTAGATTGAGGTGATGTTTCATATAGTTTATTTTACTTTATTATATTAATCTGTTTTTTTTTCATAATTTCTGATTTTTCTACACTCAAGCAAATGTAAGTAATAAACAAAAATACAAATAATTCTGTAAAAATGTTAAGCATGAAAGTAGATTTTAACTACTAAAGTACATATACTTGTAAACATGTCATTGTTTAATGTAACCCAGGCTCATTATTGATATGTACCTCTATATACATTTCTGAAGAGTGCCAAATACATCCCAGGAGCAACGTTTTTTTGCAATTTTTGTTTTCACAAATCCACGAGAGGCCGCTGTGTACGCATTTTCAGATCTCAAATTTCTCTCGTGAGTGCCATTCGCACCTGCTGTTCTTGCATAAATCCACTAGAGGTCACTGTTGACTGAATGACTGACTAACTCCCCACCCACATCCTCCCCTAAACCCAACTGATAGGGTTTTTAAAAGCACCGATTAATCCGATCACCCCCTTCCCTAAACCCAACCGACAGCATTTTTAAAAGCAATCCAGAAAAAGAAAAGCCCTCACAGCTGCCTGACTTTTACCACATTTTCAGATCTTGCCACGTTCTCCTCCTGTTATTTTTATTTGTTTATTTTAATTTTTGCCTTATGTTTTATCTGCTTTCTGGAATTGTTCTTCACTGAACTCGAACCCCGACATCGTGGACTACTCCTCTCTGTGTCTCAAGTCCGCCGAAGTACATAGCGAGCTACTGGGCAAACTGGTAACAGCAGAAAAGCTGTCTACACTAAGGTAAGCGGTCAATTGGTGGCGCAAAAAGAAACATAAGCCATCTGCCGTGTCATACCAGTCGGTAGCATTCATTTTAAAGATGAAATGCAGTCATATTTAGCTCTGGCTACATAATTTGCGCTCTCCAGAAATGTATACAGGGTATGTTTTCATAATGAGCCTTGTGTTGGTTTAATGTAATTCTACCGTAATTTTTGCAAAAAGTCCATTAAAATCACTTAAGCTGTATAATTTTTCTCTTACATTAGCTATGTTTTCATCCAAAAATGCAAATTAACTTTATGTGCAAAACTGGAATATCCCATAAAAGACATGCGAATAAAGCAGGGTTTTCATCCAACAAGTCAAAGAGAACAAAATCGTCACTTCCTGATTAACTGGTGCTAAAAATCTAAATTAAAAACTGAATTTGCTGCGGTAGGAGAGGCTGCGTGAATCTTTTCTTCATTTAATAAATGACTGACTGAATGAATCCTGACACGCAGTCAACACGCGGTGGCGTTTGAAGGCAGAGCGCAGATACTCTTGATTCTGGAGGTCATTAATAATAAAATAACACTAATACTAAAATGGTTAAGGCGTTTTAGAATGACTAAAACAACATTTCAGATGTTTTACAGTGTGCTCAACCTGCTGGTTTGTCCATTCACACACATTTTTATCATCACATGATCTCTTTTAACAAAATCACATGATTTTAAATACGCATACTGAAATTTGTTCAATAAAAGTGTTTATTTTTTTGCACATTTTCCAAATTTACGTGCATCTTGGCGTTACCATTAACCGTTTTTTTATGTACATATCCAAAATGTGCATAAAAATAGATGGATGGAAGCGTAGCTAATGTTTCAGCAATTTGTTTGTATATGATGAGATCATCATATACAGCCTGTGAGCATGCAACAAGAGTTTAGTTTTTTTTTATGTGGTGACTAAACTAGATGCCTTTGATTATGCCTGTCACAGTAATCAATATATCGACTTATCGCACAACACATGGATATCAATTCAATTATTTTTAGCGATGCAATAAATATCGCCCATACATAAAAACAATTCTAGCAACATTTTAACTGACTGTGCAACATCTCTACCTCTACTGGAGTTGTCAGTATGGTTAAAAACACTATAGTATTCACTATAAATTACGATAGTATATTTTCATGTGGATATCTGACAACTGAAAATAGATTTGGTAGCAGATATATAACTTTTCACCTTGCACTTTTTTGTTAACACTTATTATTATTCATTTAGGATATGCTTTTTCACATTCTGATTTTAATGCCTAATTATTGAATTGTTAAAATGACTATAATTAAATTAAATATTCTTTTATAGTTATAGTTATATAAAAATATAGTTTTTTGAAAGAGTGTACTTGCATTGTGATAATATATTGTCATTCTGGCATTATATAATGAGTGGCATAAAATGGTCTTAAAATGACAATAATATCGTTTATCACAATATATTTTAGTGCAATATATCGTACAACAAAAAATAAATATTGTGACATGCCTACCTCTGATTGGCTACTGCATTCTTAAGACCAACAGAAACATGTATGATTGGTTATCAGGCTTTTTGCTGCAACAAATATATATGACTTTGTTCAATAATTTTCACATTTCTTTTTAATCATAACCACACTAGTTTAGTTTATATGTGATGTATTTTTGCCCCAATCTTGAATTTGTGACACTCAAATAATGCAATAGCTGTATTAGTTTACTGTACTCGCGTTCTTTTTACATCTACAATCAGTACAGTTAACAGTTTTAGCTGTAATGTTAGGTTAGCGCTTTCAGCTTTTACTGTATTAAAAACTTGCTAACCAAAGGGAGTCTTACAGTATTTTACAGTACTGTATAGTGCATCCTTACATGAATTTGTTCCCTATAGCCTAATACAGTCAAACAAAACACAAATATTTTTCACTTATATTATAAAGACTATATGCGTTTACACTGAAACAGTAAAGCCTTCCATTCCTTGACCCCAAACACAGCTTGCAGAAAGATTTATTTATATTTACATAGCATTATTTAGCCGTATATATTCCCCATGAGATTTACTATCCTTGTTGTAAGGACGTTTTTGTTCCTCACTATAAAGGCAAATCCTGACACACACACACACACACACACACACACACACACACACACACACACAAACAGCGTGTGTTCCCCCTTCTCAAATCCCCACCACCGCAGTACACTCTTTCCTCGTGGCGTTACCAAAGTCAGCACTGGGGAACCGTCCAACATCCATGACACGCACGCACACACACACACACACACACACACACACAGCGGGC
Organism: Danio tinwini; assembly: GCA_903798205.1. Classification (NCBI taxonomy): domain Eukaryota; kingdom Metazoa; phylum Chordata; class Actinopteri; order Cypriniformes; family Danionidae; genus Danio; species Danio tinwini. The sequence goes on along the minus strand of CAIGQZ010000253.1, from coordinate 1,369,307 downwards.
GCAACGACACGAGCTCACCGTCCAACCAAAACTACGCCAAGTGCGACAAATAACACAAAGGTAGAAAACTCACAGCTAACAATTTAGGCAATTGCCTCACGGTCGCAAAAATAGCGTCACATTTACACGTATCATCTAAAGACTCGTTTCACTCTATTACGTGTCCGCAGCCGAAATACTCGCGATTAAGGACTATAAGAAACGAACTGCCTAGATCTGTCATACTTGGCTCGAAAGCACCGAAACGAATCGATCTGTCGACTTAACGGCGACGGTAACAAGCATAAAGACGGAAGAGCAGAAGTGAGAGCAAGAAACTCACCCTCCAGTGAGCGCTGCACGGCCGTCGAGAGGAACCAGCGTACGCCTGGAAACCTTCACAGATTTTGCAGTTTTCTCCTCTCTCTCCGTCTCTCTCTCTCCGTCTCTCTCTCTCTCTCTCTCTCTCTCTCTCTCTCTCTAACATACACACACACACACACACGCGTGTTTTCTCTCACTCTCTCTCCTCCTCGCTCTTAGTCTTTCGGCACTGCAGTGATTTGGCTGAATGGGAAAGGAGTGACAGAGGAGAGACACTTTTACTCGTACAGTTTGACGCTGATGAGGCTCAATAAGGTCACAGTTAGATTCAGGTCTGAAATGTCGGTGAAGGCATGTGAGTCACGTAAGGATAACAGTTAATTAGCAGATGGCTCCCTAAATAAGAAAAGTGTGCCCTCTAAAACTATGCATACGTGCTTACTTAAGCGTACTTAATGGACACTTTTTTACATTTTTGATTTAAGGATTTCCTGAATGTTTTAAGCAAGTCTGTCTATCTATAACATAATTTATATGAAGACGTGTATGGGGTAGTGCATGGTAGTTAAAATATATTTAACAGAATACAAAATGGGACATTTATATTTCAATGAATAGTTAATATATTATATATAAAATTAAATATACATATACATAATATACATCCTTGTGTATAAACGCACTATCACACGAGTAGCAGTGCAATATGGCTGTATGTGTCCCACCAGTGACAATATACAGCCATATTGCACTGCTACTTGTTGTGTGATATGCGTTTATACAACAGTTCAAAGGCATAATCTTCTATATAAAAAGAAAATCAAACACGGAGAGTCTAAAAACCCTTTTGTATGAGGAACTACTTTCTTCCACCATTTATTCACATCTGCAGCTGACGTCAGAACAACAGAAACCGTTGACAGTTCACAAACGTCACTTTAGAGCTAGTGTTTGAATGATTATGTGGCGTACTGTCTAAAGTGATGACAAAACAGGTGATTTTGCTGACATTTTAAGATTATAAGGCTGAACGGCATGAAATGCCATCAGTTTAGATTTCTCAGTATTTCTCTGTTGCAATCGGCAGATCACAATAATTAACCCTGAAAAAGCCAAAGCAAACACTACCAGAAACACTACCAGACTATGGTATAAATACAGCACTGCAACATACAAGAGAGATCGACTTAGAAAGTCATTTACCTGTTTTATGATGATTTGATCAGCTGTAGTTTAAAATTTACTGAGTTTTAAGGGCTTATTATGTGGTCTCTGTCGCCATCTTGTGGCCGAACGTCAACTGTCTTTGCTCTGCTCTGTATGACAGGCCGATGGATGCCGACACACTGTATCTCAGAAATTATAAATATTTAAAATAGGCACTATCCTTATAAATAATCTGCGTAGTTACAATCTAAAAAACTACATTCTCATCTAAAAAAGCCTCAAAAGTACATTATGTTGTCTAACAGCTGCAGCTGTATTTGTCAAACTGTAGTGGGTTTATTGATCTGCTGTCATTTTTTTTTCTTTAAAGAAAACTATTTTGTTCATCAAGGCGGCATTTCTTAAATGTAAAAACAAAACTTAAATATTTATTTAAACAACTGCTTTCTTATTGTATGTGGTTTCAAATGAAATTATTACTCCAGTCATTATTGCTTTTATTACTATTAACATTAATAATAATAATAATAATAATCAATATTAAAGTGATTTCTGAAGGATCATGTGCCTCTGAAGACTGGAGTAATGAAGCTGAAAAATGATCTTTAAAATCACTGATATAAATGATTAACTTAAATTAGAAACTACTTTTGAACAGTTATTTTATAGTGCAATAACATTTCACAATTGTACAATTTTTACTGTATTTTTTATTCAATAAATGTAGCCTTAGTGAGCAGAATAAGCTTATTTTAAAACATTTAAAAATCGTACTGACCTCAAACTTTTTACCGGTAGAGAGAGAGTGTGTGTGTGTGTATGTGTGTATGTATGTATGTGTGTGTGTGTGTGTGTGTATGTATGTATGTGTGTATGTATGTATGTATGTATATATATATATATATATATATATAGTAAAAGACAATGACAATAAAGTTATTGGACAACAGTTTGTTTTGTAGCCAATAAAAAAACAAAGTTAATTAATTATTTTTTTATTCCAGCTATACTTAAAGAACACTGTTAAACAACTTAAAGTTACTCTGTTAAAGATCACTTGGGAAATATTTGAAAAATAATAATAATTCTGTCTTCAACTGTAAAAACAACACCAAAGCCCATAAAAAGATTTGGTTTTTAAAAATAATAAATGCAATAATAATAAATGCAAATGCAAATTGTAATAAATACAACATAAAACATGACAGACAACATTCGAATGTGATTAAATAATAAATGAAGACATATTAAAATCTAAATATGTAATATAAAACCTACTGTAACTATCTATTCAGTTAGATGGTTCAAACTTCACTGTTGCAAATGTTTATTGTAAAACTGTATGTGCAGCTTACATACAATAGTGGTTAACACACACACATTCATTCATGTTCCTTCAGCTTAGTCCTTTATTTATCACTGATCCCACAGTGGAATGAACTGCCAACTATTCAGGCATATGTTTTGTGCAGATGCCCTTCCAGCCCCAACCCAGTACTGGAAAACACCCACACTCTCCCATTCACACACACTCTCATACACAACGGTCAATTTAGTTCATCCAATTCACTTATAGTGCATGTCTTTGGACTGTGGGCAAACTGGACGAACATGCATGCACACACATAAATAAAAGTTAAGCTTTATCAATATTTCCTTGCCTAATATTTACCAAGAACATATCCTAATTTAACCTTAAATTTCAAGGAGAACTGCAAACTTGTGTCAAACTTAATAAAAACAGGATGGCGGATAACAGATGTTTAGGTTCATGATGCGCTGTCAGATGTCCAGTGTACTGCAGTGAAGGAAAACTAATTCTGCTGTAGGAAACGTAGAGATGCCGCTAGACTGCAGCACATAAGCAGATGTTTATAACACTGCAGTGTGTGTGTGCGTGTGTGTTGTATACAGCCTCTCCATGTGTGTCTGTAAGTGATAAACCTTTATATGATAAAGAAAAATTGTGTGTGTGGTTCAAGGTGCTGCACAGCCTTGGGCTTTATACTCACAGTCTGTCCATGCAGCAGTGAAGCACTGATGTTTGTGTGCAGTTATTCATGTTTGTTTGAGTAGGGAAACATACGGTCAAAAACAAAAGCTTGTCAGGTTAAGAAATGTAAACGAACACCCACTTTTAGTCTACAGCTTCTTTTTCATTCTTAGTGAAAAATGTTTAACAATCAGTCAATCCTCTCAGGATCAATAACAGAGCTGAAAAATAGATTTTGAAATTAATATTTCAAGCTCTCATTTTTATGCTTTGTTACACATTCAGGCTTACTGTCAGTGATAAAAAGGAATGGGTAAGGAAGAAATGCACCAAACAGAGAATCACAGATGCCTAATGAAAAATTGGGACTTTGGCAAGATATTTCTACCATATCAAGCCCCTGTTCTGCATTCAAAACTATTAAGTTGATTTTGTGACAAAAAAAAAAAAAACAATTTGTGACAATTTTCTTTTACTCAACGTGGCTATATTACTGTGGCCGAGAAAGGCTCTGCAACACATGCAAATAAAAAACATATTAAGAAAACACTTTCATCAATTTGATAACACATGCAAATACAGAAAAAGCTGCAAATTGTGCAGACCACAACTGAAATGTGTCAGGGATCCCAAAAAGTGATGAACCCAGCTGCTTCTTCTTTGGAGTGAGCGGTATATACAAACAACAAGCAATCATAGGAGCAGGACGTTTAATCCAACAAATAAAACTCACCTTTCAGATCTCCCACAACACTGCAGACCAGTGCTTTATTTCATTCATTCATTCATTTTCTTTTCGGCTTAGTCCCTTTAATAATCTGGGGTCGCCACAGTGCAATGAACCGCCAACTTATCCAGCATATGTTTTACGCAGCGGATGCCCTTCCAGCTGCAACCCATCACTGGAAACACACCCATACATTCTCATTCACACTCATACACTACTGACAATTAAGCTTACTCAATGCACCTATAGCACATGCCTTTAGACTTGTGGGGGAAACCAGAGCACCCAGAGGAAACCCATGCAAACACGGGAAGAACATGCAAACTCCACACAAAAATGCCAACTGACCCAGCCGAGGCTCGAACCAGCGACCTTCTAGCTGTGAGGCGAGAGCGCTACCCACTGTGCCACCATGTTGCCCCAGTACTTAATTTGTAAATGGAAAATTTTTGGAACAAAACCAGGAAATAAAAGTTACAGTGACTGACATGTCCACCACACAATTTCCGTTTTCCCGGAACATGGCATTGCTAGGCGGTTAATACAAAAAATATATTATAAAAATTATTTTGTTCAATATAATGGGTAAAAAAACATGTAGCTACAAACATAAATCATATAAAACATCAATATCCAGTTTACTAACACCACAGAAATTCAATTCACTATTATGTGCCAAGCGACAATGACTCACTAATTTCCTGATCTATTCGCGGTTTCGTCTTCTCGAGATCTCTTTTGATCAGGCTCATTATCAGATTTTTTTGTGGTTTTAAAAAAATAATATATGCTTGACTGCCTCTGACTGCCTACAAGTATTATTTATTTTTGCTGCTCACTGCGTGTGAAACAATATTCACCAAGCAATGAGAGGGATTGTAAATGTAAGAAAGCTGATTGGTCAAAAGTGACTAACACTTTTTGAAAACAGCTTTGCTCACTGTTTTTCATTCGGACTTATTCATATTCTCTCTCTCACACACACAAACACACACACATGAAGGTATTCACCACGCGAAAGTTAATGCCAAATCAGTTAAAATAAATACCGGAAGTCAAAACACCAAGCAAGATTTGGCTCAAATTAAGCACTGCCGCAGACTCTAAAGACTCATTAGTCATTACAAATTGCTGTATGACTTTCTTCTGTAGACTAAACTAAGTCAGATTTAATTGACGTCTGTCTTTTTCCAAATTTAGCCACATTTTTATAATCACAAACACAAATCAAAAAACAAGAAAAACACACACAGTTACATACATGTCATTTTTTGCATTTACATGACAAGGCTGGACAATATATTTTAATTCATGTTCATTTATATAGCACTTTTACAATGTAGATTGTGTTACAATAGCTTAACATAGCAGTTCTAGTTAATTAAAACTGTCAGTCCAGTTTTCAGTGTTAAAGCTTAGTTTAGTTCAGTGTAATTTAAATGTCACTGCTTAAAGTCCAAACACTGAAGAGTAAATCCATCAATGCGCAGCTCCACAAGTCCCAAACCAAGCAAGCCAGTGGTGACAGTGGTGAGGAACAAAATTCACCAATTGACAAAAGTGAAGGAATAAAAACCTCGAGAGAAACCAGGCTCAGCTGTGTAAGACCATTTCTCCTTTGACCAAACTTCTTGTGCATGATTTCAAACTACAAAAAAATTTAGTTAAAGGACACATGAAATCAAAACTAACCATACTGATTTGGTTAGCTCACATTGCTAGTTTTGCAGTGAACAATTCATCTGTGCATGTCATTAAGAAAAGATAAAATGTTTGCTCCTATAATCTAAAATTGAAATCTGAAAATGCACTTCTTGTTTGTTTTCAGTAAAATTTTCAGTTAAAAATAACGTCATCATCAGCTGCCAAAGTTCAGATCCAAAACTCAAGACCGCAAGGACGGAGGATGCGTAAAAGTTCCCCGATGTTTTCTTGGTATTTAGAATGCACCGATGCAGACTTGAGCACAAAACTTGCTCGAAAAGTTTTTGCAGCTGAATAAAAGAGGTGGGAACCACAGCATTTTATATAGATGTGTTATTAAAGTTCAGAGATAAAACTTATTACCATAATAATCTTAATAAAGGCATAAACACATTAAGGGTGTTCATTTGCTGAAATTAATATTAAAATCTGTGTTATTTGTATTGTGCAAAGTATATTTGTAAGGTTTTTGTGCATGTTATATATGTATTTTAATATGTATATATATTAAAAAGAAGGAAAGCATTACATCGTTGTATGAATGCTGTAAGGTTGAAATAATTTTCCATTAAAAATACGTAATAATCATGTGACCATTAGAAAGAACGCAGCATCTAATTTCTCAGAGGACGCATTCCTTGTTCTCGCGGTCTCCCGAGTTTGTTCTTCCGAGGTGACCTGGCAAGACTGGTTTTCACAAGAACACAAGTCCATTCTCTGCATTCTTGGAATTGAGAAACTTCCTCAGTCTGTCTGATGTATTGGGCGTGGTTAACATACTTAACCACGCCCCTACAACTGTCAGTTTTGACAGCACTATGACAACAAACATAAATTATGAGAAAAAGCTGTCTGTTAGGTTGGAATAAAATCTCCCGAAACACATTTTGTGATCTTTCTGAATAAAATGCTTACTTTACTACGTCCAATCAGCTCACAGTACAAAACAACAAGCCACGCCCACTGTTTTCTCATTTAATATTTAGTTTCTTATAGAACTGCATCACAATACAGAAAAAAAAATGGTTACAGTTTCCGGTTCATGCGGACTTTAAATTTTTTTACATTTTCAACTTCAAATGCATAGACTGAGTTCCCATAATACAATTCAAAATCATATATAAAGAAAACCCATGTGCATCATAAGCAACTGTTAATTGTCTATTGATATAATTATAATTTTTAATAAAACAACCAAACACGTACGTCATCTACCATAAACTATTTCTTTTTCAATTTATTTGCTAGTGCTTGCAGTGACCCCAGGCTTCAATTTGCACACATACTACACCTAAACTCTGGGCCACTGGCAGTGTGTAATAAAGAATTCACTTTATGGTGGTCTGTAGCCTGAGACCCTCTGAGGCTCTCTGTGATCGATTTACTCCAGTAGAGGAGGAGCGGCTAGTCTTTCACTCGCTCATTCTACTCTCTCTCCTCTTCCTTCCTTCCACTCCCCTGAAAAAATGCCTCTGCTCTGCTCTGCTCTTTTTTTTGTTTTTGTCTATATTTAGACCTCTGGTGGGGAAACCCAATACATGTGTGATAAAAATAACACACAGTGCTGTTGACTGACCCGATATCTCCAGTGAAGGACGACCTAAAATCTGCATTCAAATCTCTTTCTGTGAAACGCTGTGCTTAAATATCACAGACGGAGTGACATTTGAAGCCAATCAAAAGGCTTTCGCAATATTCAATGATGACAGACGTGTCCTTAAGGGCTGGGTTTTTTTTGTAAAGCCTGTTTTCTGAAAATGAGTTTTTCTTCAGCGTTGTGCCATAAATTTCCACTTCAGCAGCACTTACACAAGATGTACGGTTTTATTCATAGCTGTATTCTAAAGGTTTTTACAGAGTTCCTTTATAATTGGCCTGATTATAAACTACATTTTCCTCAACCCTTATTTTTATTGCAATTGTATACACTGACCGGCCACTTTATTAGGTACACCTTACTAGTACCAGTTTGGACCCAATTTTGCCTTCAGAACTGCCTTAAACCTTCATGGCATAGATTCAACAAGGTACTGGAAATATTCCTCAAAGATTTTGGTCCATATTGACATGATAGCATGATAGCACGCAGTTGCAGATTTGTCAGCTGCTCATCCATGATGCGAATCTCCCGTTTTACCACATCCTAAAGGTGCTCTATCGGAAGGAGATCTGGTGACTGTGGAGGCCTTTTGAGTACAGTGAACTCATTGTCATGTTCAAGAAACCATTCAACACAGTCTGTGATGATTCGCGCTTTATGACATGGTGCATTATCCTGCTGGAAGTAGCCATCAGAAGATGGGTACACTGTGGTCATAAAGGGATGGACATGGACAGCACAATACCCATATACACAATGCTTAGTTGGTACTAATGGGCCCAAAGTGGCAAGAAAATATCCCCCACACGATTACACCACCACCAGCCTGAACTGTTGATTCAAGGCAGGATGGATCCATGCTTTTATGTTGTTGACGGCAAGTTTTGACCCTACCATCCGAATTTCGCAGCAGAAATCAAGACTTATCAGATCAGGCAACGTTTTTCCAATCTTCTATTGTCCAATTTTGGTGAGCCTGTGCAAATTGTAGCCTCATTTACCTGTTCTTAGCTGACAGGAGAGGCACCGTGGTCATCTGCTGCTGGACGTGTTGTGTGTTTAGAGATGCTCTTCTGCATACCTCAGTTGTAACAAGTGATTATTTGAGTTACTGTTGCCTTTCTATCAGCTCAAACCAGTCTGGCCATTCTCCTTTGATTAACAAAGCATTTGTGCCCACAGAACTGTCGCTCACTGGATATTTTCTCTTTTTCGGACCATTCTCTGTAAACCCTAGAGATGGTTGTGCATGAAAATCCCAGTAGATCAGTAATTTCTGAAATACTCAGACCAGCCCATCTGGCACCTACAACCATGCCATGTTCAAAATCACTTAAATCACCTTTCTTTCAACAGCAGCAAATCGTCTTGACCATGTCTACATGCCTAAATTAGTTGCTGCCATGTGCAGTCCACGAGCGGTTGTACCTAATAAATTGGCCGGTGAGTGTAATTCTTAAGAGATACCCAGAAAACCTTTTGTTAAAAATCAGTCGACTCTCAGTAGTGATTATTAAACCACACTGAACTGAGCTAAACTGAACTAAACTTAAACACTGAAAACTGAACTGACAATTTACTATAATCTTCTATGTGAAGCTGCTTTGACACAATCTACATTGTAAAAGTGCTATAGAAATAAAGGTGAATTGAATTGAATTAAAATACTATTGATTGTATCAGTAATATTATTATATCAGTAATATTATTAACTAATATACCATTTTTTTTAATAATTTATTTACAATACAGTCTGTAAAGTAATGTTTTCTGTTTTCTACTACATATTAGTAGATATGCAAGACTTGCTTTGTTTGTCAACCGAGTGGAATTAATTGGATTTACACAGTTTTTTGGATTTGCACAAATATAAAAAAAAATGTTTTAAATCTGTCTGCAGATTCTGTTTGGTCTTACTAATGCGTCAAAAATAAAAACAGTACATCTGTACCTGCAGTTCTTAAATAGAGATGTCCTGATAGCCTTTTCCCTTCCCGATACCAAGTACTGACCTGATGCCTGATCTGTATTTACAGCTAGCACTGTATAAATTGATAGAACAAATATAGAGATCCCTTTATATAACAAACAAATACACAGTAAACTTGAGTATTTTCATTATATAACATTTAACAAACAGTAATATTATTCACTGTCCTTCAATGAAAAAAAAAAAACCCTTCAAATGTAGCCTGAAAAGAGTATTTCAGTGTTACACTATAACTGTATAAAACAGTTCAACAAATAAATTTAGGAATATAAAATATTTTGTGAATCTGAAATGCATCACTTAGGGTAGGTTTTGTTGTACATTTCAGTTACACATCAACAAGTCGTGACGCTTGTTGTACAGTGAACCACTGACTAAATTTTAGGCCTTAAAAGTCTTAAATTTACCAAAATATTGTGTTGTAGGCCTTAAATAATTTTTAATAGGTTTTAATTTTCCTATGTCCATGAAAAGCCACTCATTCACACTAAAATCATTCAATCACCAACAATTCAATAGTTTTTAATTATATTTACCAAAAAAGTTCAATTAGCTTCTTTACAATAACATTCATTTAAAAGAAATGTAATTATGGTAAGCACACGGACCTTGAGAGACTGCTTTTTTTTTTTTTAAAGAAATGTAAAACAAAAAAGTGCATCTATGAAACCAGAGTTTGCTTGTTTTGATGCATACACATACTTAAAATATTAAATTAGAATTTCTTTGAGGAGGATAATAAAAATTCCTTTTCCATTAGAAAATAGTGTTTATCCCCATAGAAGGCTTACATTTAATTGATAATGATCTTGAAAATTCTTAAATTTGACTTTATGAAACATGCAGAAACCCTGTTAAACAGAGATACTGTAGATGTTGAACTGCTTTTAAAATACACATTAAACATGTTTAAGCACTTATTTTGTGGTTTCTAAAATTTCTAATCAGCCTGTGTTAGTTTGTTAAGTACTTAAAAATCCCAGCACTGTCCATCTATAAAGTCTGTAGGCTTTTGAAGATTAAATTTGCACCGTTAAACTTTTGACAGTTATTAAATATGCACAACTGTTAGCCAATCATGTCAGTGGGCGTTCCAATTCGATGATCTTCCATGTCTACTCAAAAGTAATGAGGGTGTTAATACCCTAAATAATCCAGAAAATACTATTTTTTACTCTTTTTTAGTAAAACACTTGATAAAATTGTAAGTGTATCTCAGAGAACAATACAAAATAAACAGCATAATCACTTCACATGTGTTGAGGGAGAAACTGCTCTTCTGTGGGTGCTAAATTCTGATTGCGTTCCATTTCTGTATCCACTTAACCAAGAAAAAGGCAAATTTTGGAGTTCGAGTTCTAGGCACGGGTCAATCAGAGAATCCCTGATTGCCACAATATCATATGAAGACTTCAAAGAGTCTTGATCAGAGAGAGAGAGGGGGGGGGGGGGAGTGAGTTAAAAGACCAAATCAACAGAAAAAGCCAAAGAGAGAATGATGGAGGAGGACAGGAGAACAGAGAGAGCTCACAGTCCAGCCACACAGAACAGAGAGATACAAAACCACGAGTACCCATGTGAAGATTATGCAAATCAGGACACAGATTATAGGGACATGCAGGGATGATTGCAATGCATTTATGCATATATATGGAAAACTCACAGGGATATATAGAGAGCTTGTACAGTGAAAGAGAAGTGTGCATAAGGAAGCAAAAGGGAGATTTTTTGCATTTAAGAATGATCATTTTAAGATCATTTTAAGATAGTTATCATACAGTTTTATTTATAATAATATTTTTTTTGGAAGCTGTTAGTAAAAATAAAAATTGTGTTATTAATTACCTCATGTCATTATCTACTGAGGCCTTCGCTCATCTTTAGGATACAAATAAAGATATTTTAGATAAAATCTGAGAGCTCCCTCATCCTCCATAGACAACATTGATCTGAAGACATTCAAAGACAAGAAAAAGAATCAAAAAACATTGTCAGAACATGTGATTTCTGCATCTGAGGGCTGTTTTATAAAAGTTGTTTAGAAAAGTAGGGATTAAAGTCAAAAACCTGACTTCAATGAGCCGAACTAAACCTCCACGCTTAAATTGGTTGCATAACAGCAAGTTGAAGAACATTTGATCTAACCTGAGTTCAGTTTAAATAATCTAGATAACTGCTCGTGCACGTTACTGTCCTGAAACCCTGAAGGTCGAGCAGATGCATCAGTTTTGTTGTGTGCTACCATGGCAAATATGATGAAAGAAAGAGCTCTGAAATGAGACACAGCTATATTCACAGCGAGTGAGCAGCGTTTGTTTTTAGAGTTCTAACGTAAAATAATTTAAACAAAATAATCAAAAACTACAGTGCAGTAAGTGGTTAAGTGAATTAAAATGGCATCCCAGCATAAGTTGCATAACTATCATAAATTTGATTTATAAATCTGCCATTAATAAACCTGACTTACCAAAATAAGCCTGGCTTTTTCTCTAAGCTTGGTTTAAGGAACAGGCCCCAGATCAGTTTATGTGTTTACTATGGGAAAAACACTGCTGACTCTACAATGGCAATATATTGAGCCTGTAGTAAACGTGCACAAGGGCTGCATGATGTTGGAAAATTCTGATATTGCCATATTTTATTTTTCTGCTAAAAATATTTCGATATGAAAAGATGGGGCGACGCAGTGGCGCAGTAGGTAGTGCTGTCGCCTCACAGCAAGAACGTTGCTGGGTCGCAGGTTCAAACCTCGGCTGGGCTGGGTCAGTTGGCGTTTCTGTGTGGAGTTTGCATGTTCTCCCTGCTTTCCTCCGGGTGCTCCGGTTTACCTCACAGTCCAAAGACATGTGGTACAGGTGAATTGGGTAAGCTAAATTGTCCGTAGTGTATGAGTGTGAATGAGTGTGTGGATGTTTTCCAGAGATGGGTTGCCGCTGGAAGGGCATCCGCTGCGTAAAATCGTGCTGGATAAGTTGGCGGTTCATTCCGCTGTGGCGACCCCACATTAATAAAGGGACTAAGCCGACAACAAAATGAATGAATGAATGAAAAGATGGTTTGAATAGCTCTTTGGCAGTTTTCTGGTGAGTCTAACACTGACTGTGGTTACATGGGCATCAGTAATCAAATGATTTGCCATAATCTGAATAAGACAATGGGTCCCACTTTATATTAAGTGTCGCTTATACCTGTGAACTTACTCGGTAACTAGATGTGTAAGTAGTATGTAACTACAGTGTATGTACACACTGGTACATAGTATTTACTTGTGTAATACTGGTGTAACTACACACATGTAACAACCCACTGAATAGTATGTGTAAGTTCAAATGTGTAACAGGACATTAATAACACAACCTTTGGTAAACTACCCACTTTAATGTAATTACTGATTCTACAGTTTACCTTAAAACAACATAAACATACGGCATTTGTATATTTCTATATACACTTATACTTTTTTAGCAGTAGTACAAAGGCTTAGGTTTTAAATATTACACAGTAATTTGTGACCATTTTACACTTTATATTGAGTGTACAGTTCCTGAGAATTTACCCTGTAATTACACTGGTATCACAAGGTAAAACCTTCTAATGCAGCATTAGTTCTGCCATTCTTATTCTAACACAGTGTTCAGAAGTTCAGTACATGGTATGCAAACAGGTGTGGAAGTGGGAAAACACCTGCAAGTATATTGTTGTTACACAATGCACTTATGTAATTCATGTTACAGATGTGTACTTTTTTAGTGTTGTTACCAATGTCCTGTTACACATTTGAACTTACACATACTATTTAGTGTGTTACATGTGATTAGTTACACCAGTATTACACAAGTAAATACTATGTACCAGTGTGTACATACACTGTAGTTACATACTACTTACATATCTAGTTGCCATGTAAGTTCACAGGTATAAGCGACACTTAATATAAAGTGGGACCAGACAATGATTAAGGTGTTTACATGAGTTACTTTTTAAATGTTCCTTTCATGATGCGATTTTACATGTTATAGTACATAATTTGATTAACATCATTGTGTCACCACGCTAGCCACATTTCCTCCGGAGTTTCATGTAATTTCGGGGTTTCATTCTTAATTTGTCGACTTTAACTGCAGTTTGGCACTTTCGCTTTCATTAAGGAACATTTCATGCATGCACCCCTTGACAAACAAGATATTGGATGTGAGTATGAACTGCTGGAAGAGTGTTTTCATAGAATTTGATACTGCACGCCATATGGGGAAAAACTGTGTCTGTGGCATACCAACATTGGGATGTGAAGATATGTCACTCAAAACCCAGACTTTCGCTCTGCTTCAAATCACGTATACAGAATCCATTTGGGAAACAGTGTCTATTTATCACTATGGAGCGCGTCAGCTGACAGTCACGCACCGCTATATGTATGTTTTGAGGATTGCATAGGAGGGGCGATAGCACCTGTAATGAAAAGGAAGTACATGCACAGAACAACATGAGCGTTTATAGCAAATAAACTAATGTAAATATTAACCCGCTTGCTTTTTGAATGTTGTCAAAAGAGTTTTTAAACACCTGATTGGTCATTGAGTTCCCGCATTCAGCAGAAAGGGCTGCGATTGGCTCTAATGGTTAGCACGGCTCTGGCGTTATTCACCAATGAGTAACGCAGATACAGATAAACGGCCGCAGTTACAGTCTATTCACAGCTGATCCATGATAGCCGAGGTGGAGAAAACTAAGGCTGCAGAGTAACACTCGTGTGTGCATCCAGAATCTCTGTAACAGCAGAGAAAGGAGTGGAAACGTTACCTCACGCAAGCAGGTCAAAGGTCCACACGCACATAGAAAGACAGAGAGAAGCAGAGCAGAGATGATGTTTAGAGCTTTCATTTTCTTTATAGCAGTGAAATAGGGGCTCGTGGGTTTTGCTTCTCAAATGTTACTTGAATAGTTTTAATAACTCGTGCTCACCACTCTCGCCATTGTAGTAATCGAAATAATTAGAGATTTTTCGGTTTAAAATTGATTAATCGGGCAGGCCTAGTAGCTGGATATTAATTTTCATAGTCACGTTTTGTTATTTATTTAATTCAGCAAGGGAAGCAGTGGCCCAGAAGATTCGCCTGTTTTTATTCTTTTTCACAGGAGCTAGCTAAGATCTCCCCTGGAAGAACAGCGATAGTCAGGGAACTGTTTTGTTTAGCTGCCCTACCTGTCTACCCAGCAAACAATTTTGTGTTTTATAGACGTAGATAATAATATAGAAGTTTTGGCCTATTCTTGGCCTATTATTAGATTTTCACTGACAGCCCAAATTTTACCTTGTTTTAGCCAAGACGAATATGTTTAGATATCTATTAGACATCTATTAGACATTTAAAAAAAAACACAAAAATTTAGCTGGGTGCTGTTATTTGTTATTAATATTTTGTTTCTTCTTGTGGGGTTGATTTAAATGAGATTAAAAAATATTGGCGGGAACGTCAATTTACCATATTCAAGCATCTGCGTCTTTCATATGTTCGGCTCAAATACTGATTTCATTAATAAAGCCAGGATTTTGGGCTGTGACAATTAATTAAAAAACAAAAAAACAGACAGTTCTGAATTTGTAAATAAATAAAATCAATGAATGTAATTAAATGTAAAATAAAATAGACCTTTTAACACATTTAAATTATTAGAATAATTTAGTTTTGTCATCCTTGTACACACAATTTAGGACCTACAGTTTTTTCTAGCATTTATCTCTTTCTCTATGGTGCCTTACAGCAAACGCAGCACGAATTTCCATTGGGAATTAATTATGAGCAGAATGAGCACTTACTGTATAGCTAGGCTGTGTTTAACACTCGCATTTAAATACTTACATACACACTTATCCATGTCTAACCACTGAAACAACTTCATGATGCATTTACTCAGATGCATGATAATATACAGTACACACAGACAAACTTAAGTTTATAGAAATGTCAAATAACAGACAACAAACTGTTCAGAAGTGAATAAAAAAGGTGTATCTAAAGAGAGTTTTCTATATGCAGTCGTCTAAATCTAGTGCTGGAGATGATTAGAATGTTTGTGTGCTGCTCTGGATGTTTTTAGGACTGTTATGTTTTGTGGCTGTTGTGACCCAGTTCGGGCAGCAGCCTTGATGTTCAGTGTGTGTGTGTGTGTGTGTGGCCTGGAGCTGTCCAACTCTGCCACATCTGTGACAAAAATCACAGCAACTCAAGTTTTTGAGGACTTCTGAGATGTTGCATGATATTTTGAGTTGTGTTCAGCTTTAACACCTTAACACTAATTTATTATTTTTATCAATTTATTCAGCATTTGTTTTAAAACAGATTTGGAGAATGTGGAAAAAACTATTTACTATTCTAAAGTTAGTCAAGAAGTGGTTTTATTTTTTAATGAAATGCTGGAGGTTTAATTACAGATGATCTGATGAACAATTATTCAAAAATGCCCTCATTCCTTCAATAATTAAAGCACTGACCATGCTAAACAACAAGAATAGCATTACGTATCTGTTGCAGAGGCTTAACAACAACAAAAAAAACTATAAATGCAAAGCACAGGACTGTTTAAAATCTATATATTTGAAAAGAACTATTTAATCCAATGAGGATTTATTAAATAAAACAGTGATGAAGACATTTGTGATTTTACAAAAATTTTAAATTTATTTTACGTTTTTCTATTTTATTTCAAAAATTCTCATTTTAATTATTTCCAATATCAATTTTTTTAAGTTGACTTATGCATTTTAAAAATTTTCTGTCGTTTTTAGTTGTTTATTATGTCTGTCAGTGTCATTATTATGTCATCAAAATAATATTTCTATATGAGTTTTACCTTTGCATATTTGAGGCCTTGAGATGAAGAACCATGTAAGTCCATATTTTTAAATTTGGAGTAACAAGATTTTTTCATTTGGATTAGGAACATTATATTAAATATTTTTATTTTCCTTGAAGATAGACAGCAGTAGGTAGTGCTGTCACCTCACAGCAAGAAGGTCACTAGTTCGATACTCGGCTGCGTCAGTTGGTGTTTCTGTGTGGAGTTTGCATGTTCTCCCTGCGTTCACGTGGGTTACCTCCGAGTGCTCTGGTATCCCCCACAGTCCAAAGACATGTGGTATAGGTGAATTGGGTAGGCTAAATTGTCCGTAGTGTATGAGTGTGAATGAGTGTGTGTGGATGTTTCCCCAGAGATGGGTTGCAGCTTGAAGGGAAATCTGTGTGTAAAAATGTGCGATCCCGGATTAATAAAGGGACTAAGCCGAAAAGAAAATGAATGAATGAATGAAAAACATAAAATACAGTATGAATAATGTACAATACATATACCTTCTTAGAGTACAGGCAATTTTATTATTTATGGTATTATATATGGTATGTTATATGTTTAGTGTATGTTTATATATGTTTAGTGCTCCTCAGCGCGTTCAGAGAGAGAGATCACATTACATATACGGTTCTTCCACTCAACTCTTTCGGTGGATTTTTCCCTGGTTTTTGTTCCCCTTTTCGATTCAAATATGCTTCTCTAGCATCCCTTAAAACCTTCCTTACTGTTTTTCCATTTGTTCATGTCAGTTATCCTTTTTTTTTGCCAAGGATTTGCCTTTTAATGTCCAAAGTGGACATTACAGCAAGTGGAATCTCTATTCTTCTTAGTGGACATACATGTTTTTTTCCGCAAGACGCTATTTTAAGGTTTAAAATGCAGATTCTTGGTTGTGCGAAAATATCCCCAAACTGTTTCTGTATACAAAGTTCACACATACTATTATTGTCACATGATTATCTAATGTTTTTTGGATTTGTACGGTTGTTCGTTACACGCACTCATTTCTTTTGTCATTTCATTAAAATATTTACTACATTTATGTTTTCTGTACACTTAAAAATTACTTTTAATTCTTGTTCAAACTACTTATTTAAAATGAGCTGAAACAATACAATTCTTAAGCTGTTTTGGGACAACTTAATTGTTTTAAATGTTCAATCAACTTAAATTTGTAAAAACAAGTAAGTTAACTGAATTGAATTGTGTTGGGACAACATGAAGGAATTGTGTAGAACCTAGCATTTTTAAGACTATCAGTACTTGTAATTCAGTATGTGAAATGTAATTCATAAAATGAAACTATCACTTGCTGAAATATATAAAAATATTATTAAATAATTTATACATTAGATTTTTTTTTCATTTCAAGTAACAAAAATGGTTTGGTAGATTTTTTTTATCTGTGACAACCCTGATATACAGTACATTGTAAAAATGACAAATGTTCATTGTTATTGATTATCTTGCTCTTAATCAAGTGTTTGATTTTTTATTTATAAGCAGTATATTCAGTTCTTTTATCTTGTGGACTGCATGTAAAAACCCTCCATCAAATGGTAGCTTCATGGAAGTAGCCTATTAAAATAAATATGATGCAATAGGCATGCAAACCTAGGAAAAACGTCCAGCTTAAACGTAAGGATTACATAAAAAACAATTACTTGGAACAAGTCTCTTACTGAGCTGCTCATTACTGTCAGAAGTGCAGAGAGACACACACTAATGCACACAAACTCCCAGATTACACAACGGCCTTTAGGTCAAAATACAGCCGCAATCTGTTTTTATTAGCTACACTTATACAGGGCTGCTAATAGTCTTGTTAGGAGAAACAAGCCCATTTATTAATTAATTTGACTAATTAGGATGCTGAGGTGAACCAGGGGTGAACCAGGAAATGCTTGACTGGCCAACAGTAAATGCAAGCCTATTTAATTATCACCTTGACTTGGCCATTAGTTATAGTTCAGAGCGTATTATTACCTAGGAAATGTCATAACTAAAAGGATGTTTAAAATGGTTGTACACCCACTACTGACATTCATTCTCCTCTATTATCTAAACCCAGAGCAGCATCTTGTAGTGTCGGATCACAGTTTCTTGTTATCACCGAATGTCTCAAGGCCACAGCCTGCCATTTGTATTTAATGATGTTTGGATTGTATGTATTGAGCGATTGTGCTGTCGGAGCTTCTCGGTTTGATCTCCCTTGTGTCATTAGAGCTTGTATTGGTTTAGTTTTCCTCGTATGTCATATTTGACTTTCGATAACTTGTTCCTCGAAGTGGCAAAAGTAACTGTTTTGGAGTTTTGTTCGTCAGCTTTGGTTAGTTAGTAATGCGAGTATTAATAATTACAAAAAAAATAAATCCGGCATCTCAATGGAAATTTCTGTTGAAACATTTGCTATATAAGGTATGAAAAGGACTCATTCACATTGAATGTGTATTTTTTCGAACACATCCAGTCAATTAACCAGCCAACCAATCTGTTAACCAATCAGTTAAAAATCAGTCAATATATCAACCAACAGATCAATCAAGCAATCCGTCAACCAACCAACCAATCACTTATTCAACAGGCCATCAATCAATAAATCAACCAACCAACCAGACAAACCACCATCCAGTCAGTCAACCAACCAATCTTTCAACCAATCAATTGAACAAATCAGTCAATAAATAAACCAACAGGTCAATCAAGCATTTAATCAACCAACCAACCAATCAACCAGTCAATTAATCAACAGGCCATCAATCAATAAATCAACCAATCAGACAAACCACTATCCAGTCAGTCAACCAACCAACCAACTGATCAATCAGTAAATAAATCAACCAACCAGTCAATCATTAAACCAATCAATTGTCAAATCTATATCAATCAATCAGTTAATCTGACAGTCAAATCAGACAAATAACAATACAGTCAAATCAACCAACCAAAGATCTGTAAAAACATCAATGTTAATATTTTCAGGACATCAAGACAACAGTCAATTAATCAATCAAACCAACCAATAAATCATCCAATCTATATAAATATTTCAATCAATTGAACAAATCAGTCAACAAACCAAACAACAGGTCAATCAACCAACCAACCAACCAATCAACCAATCAATCAATCAATCAATCAATCAATCAATCAATCAATCAATCAA
>CAIGQZ010000253.1:1300724-1349798 GCA_903798205.1 Danio tinwini | reverse complement strand
TCAATCAATCAATCAATCAATCAATCAATCAATCAATCAATCAATCATTCAATCAATCAATCAATCAACCAACCAACCAATCAATCAACCAATCAATCAATCAATCAATCAATCAACCAACCAACCAATCAAATCAACCAATCAATCAATCAATCAATCAATTAATCAATCAATCATTAAATCAATTAATCGATCAACCAATCAATCAAGTCAATA
This sequence comes from Danio tinwini, assembly GCA_903798205.1. Classification (NCBI taxonomy): domain Eukaryota; kingdom Metazoa; phylum Chordata; class Actinopteri; order Cypriniformes; family Danionidae; genus Danio; species Danio tinwini. Next base: position 1,349,582 of record CAIGQZ010000253.1, on the reverse strand, counting down.
AACCAAATAAGTCAGCAAATCAACCAGTCAGTCAATCAATCAATCAATCAATAGGCAATCAATCAATAAATCAACCAATCAGACAAACAACCATCCAGCCAATGAACCAACCAATTAAGCTGTCAATCTACCAATCAATCCAACTAATCAATTATCCAATCTATATCAAACAACCAACCAGTTAATATGACAATCAAATCAGACAAATTACAGTACAGTCAATCAACCAACCAAAAATCTGTAAATAAATCAATAAACCAATCAAGCAAACTGTCAATTAATCAATTAAAACAAACCAACCAACAAATTATCTAATCTATATCAATCTGTCAATCAACCAGCGAAACAATCAGTTAACCATTCAATTGAACAAGCCAGTCAATAAATCAACCAATAAGTCAGTCAACCAACCAACCAACCAACCAACCAATCAATCAATCAATTGAAAGAATAAGTCAATAAATCAACCAACAGGTCAATCAAGTCTATATCAATCTGTCAATCAACCAGCAAAACAATCAGTTAACCATTCAATTGAACAAGCCAGTCAATAAATCAACCAATCAGACAATCCACCATCTAATCAATCAACCAACCAACCAATTGAACAATCAGTAAATAAATCAACCAACCAGTCAATCAATTAACCAATTAAGCAGTCAATCAACCAATCAATTCAACTATTCAATTGTCCAATCTATAGCAATCAAACAATCAGTTAACCCGACAATCAATCAGACAAACGACCTTAGAGTCAATCAACCAACCAATAAAAAAAATCTGTAAATAAATTAATAAAGCAATCAAGCAAATAATCAATAATCAATCAAAACCAGTCAACCAACAAATCATCCAAACTATATAAATCTATATTATGTATTAACCAATCAATAATTAAACCAATCAACTAAATAACTAATCAGACAAACAACTATTTAGTTAATCAAACAACCAACCAATTAAACAAACAATCAATAAATCAACCAATCAAATCGACCAAGCATCCAATTTATATAAAGGTATCAACCAATCTGTCAATCAATCAATCAATCAAACCAACCAATCATCTGATCTATAGAAATCCATCAACCAATCTGTTAACCAATTAATCAGTCAGTCAAGCAAACAGTCAAGCAAGCAAACCAACCAATCATCTTATCTATATGTCAATCAATAAATCAATCAACCAATCAGTCAATCCACTAACCAACCCTTCTAATCAATTAATCATGCATCAATGTATCAAGCAATCATTTGATTAATCAATCAATCAATCAGTACAAATGGCTAAAAAGGATAAAAGTCTTAAAAAGTATAATAATACAATGTTTTGTAATAACATAATAATAATATAATGTGTGTTTTTGTGTTAATTTAGGCCTGTCTTACCATGTGGTTAACTGAATCATTCCTTCAAACAACTTAAAATCACATGATTTATTTCAAAATGAACCAAGCGACTATCTTTATTAATGGAGTGTTGTCCGACTATTTAGAACAATTTCTGTAAACAAAACAGGCAAAAGTATGTCTAAAAAGTAACCTGCATCTAAAATGTTACCTTAATAAAAACAGGGTTTTCATGTTAAGGGGTGTGGCATTTTAATGTCAGCTACTTAATACTGTCATATCCTTAAGACAACAACTACAATATTTTCAGACAATAAATATAACACAATATAAAAACTGCTGTCAAAACAATTTTGGATGTGAACTGAAACAGTATTACTGCACTGTTGCTATTGCACTCGAGAACTAATGTTTGAAAACATTGTATCAATATAAAAGTGCACAAAATACTTGCTAACGAAAATACTTCAACTGCTTGTGTACAGTTGGGTTGTTCAGCTTCAGTCAGATCCAGTACAGCGGACATCTTCATGTTTCAACAAAAGCTTCTTTTTATAAAAGAGTTTTGTTGTCTGAAAATAAATGTAAACTTTAAATAACAACATTCTTATTTTAAGTTTGAAAGAAATGTCCTCAGTGGTTTATCATAGACAGAATAAACCACTTAACCATATTGACATATACACTCATGTTGGGTTTTCATGATTAATAGAGACTTCCAATAGTAAACTGTTTTCTTCAACAAATGTCCTCACAAGATAAAAAAAGTGACTGATATCGCTATATACACTTGTGGTAGCAATTGGTCCACACAACATCACGAATACCAGGACCACACACACACACATACAGTATATACACACGTACATAACCTATATATATTTGTTTAAAAATTAGAAAAACCCTCACTAATCCCCACTTGCAATTTTTGCATTCCTGGTCCTCGATAAATTTACTTGACAGTCACGCGCTGAAAGTTTTTTTTAGCAATGCAAATTAAATTGGTCCGCATCATCATTACGTGTTTACTATGTTCACCAGCATATAAAGAGATTCCCCCTGTCAGGCTGCCCCAGTTCAGCTGAGAGCTGGATAAATATATCCACCACCGCGCAGTTTACTGCTATATTTAATACATCAGGACAGGCAGGCCATATTTTCTTTGTATGTTGTCTGCCACGGAGGTTCTTGACCTAAATTTGGCTGTAGTGGATTTAATAGGCAGAAGGCGGTGTAATTGGTTGTCATTCCGATTTATGAGCTCTCCCATTGAACTTCGGTGTGAAAGAAGCGTCCTGTGAGGAAGTATGGATATGCTGTCCTCTTGTGGCATGGTATGAGAATGCTGTGATATATGAGGCTTGTGTTTTTCCTTATATGTAGTATTAGATTAAAAATATTTACGTGACTTTTTTACCTTTATTCAAAGATATTTTTAATGCAGGTGAATGGTATTTTGATTGTTTCACTTGTGAAAACATGTAAACATCCACAGAGGAAGGTGCAAGAGCATGGATAGCTGCTACAAAGGAAAACTTAAAAACTAAAGTAAATATTAATGACGGATATTCTTGTCCATTTATGCTTTAATTTCTGTAAACATTTTGTTTTTCTGTGCATGTTTAATATGCTGTAGTTTATCATTTTTATTTCATTTTATGCATTTGCTAATAAAATAGCTCAGCTTTTCTCAGTTTTATTAATTTTGTAGGGCCATTAAAATCATAAAAAATATAAGATCACATTAAAATATGTTGCCATTTTCCCGAACTGAACTTATTTAGGAAATTAAATGAAATATTAAATTATTAATACAAAATATATTATAATGTAATAATAGGTGGCGCAGTAGGTAGTGCTGTCACCTCACAGCAAGAAAGTCGCTGGTTCGAGCCTTGGCTGGGTCAGTTGGCATTTCTGTGTGGAGTTTGCATGTTCTCCCTGCGTTCACGTGGGTTTCCTCCGGGTGCTCCGGTTTCCCCCACAGTCCAAAGACATGCAGTAAATTGGGTAGGCTAAATTGTTCGTAGTGTATAAGTGTGAATGAGTGTGTATGGATGTTTCCCAGAGATGGGTTGCAGCTGGAAGGGCATCCGCTGCGTAAAACATGTGCTGGATAAGTTGTCGGTTCATTCCGCTGTGGCTACCCCAGATTAATAAAGGGACTAAGCCGAAAAGAAAATGAATAAATGAAAATGAATCAATCACTGATAGAGATGCCAAGGCTCAAAATGCAGTTTGCTTTGCTTAATTGTCAAAACATTAATTATGTCAAACAACCTTAAAGACAGAAAAGGCTAGATTGTTGGCAAAGCTTTGGAAGAGCTCGTAGCTGCTATAAAGATGTAACACTTTTAGATGTTCTATTGATTCAATTGGTTCTATTGATTGCCTCACAGCAAGAAGGCCGCTGGTTCGAGTCCAGGCTGGACCAGTTGGCATTTCTGTGTGGAGTTTGCATGTCCTCCTTGTGCATGTTCTCCTCCGGTTTCCCCCACAGTCCAAAGACATGCCCTATAGGTGAATTGAATAAACTAAATTGGCTGTAGTGTATGAGTTTGTATGGATGTTTCCCAGTACTGGGTTGGGGCTGAAAGGACATCTTCTGCTTAAACATATGCTGGAATAGTTGGTGGTTTATTTCACTGTGGCAACCTCTGATAAATCAGAGACTAAGCCAAAGGAAAGTGAATGAATGAATCTGTATTGTAGTAGTAGTCTGTCTGATATATCTGACAAGTCATTATTTTGATGGCCCCAAAAAACACAGTATAGCTATGAATAAGGAAAATGTAACATGCATCATGGTGGAATATGTCTGTCTTCCAAATAAACGAGCCTATAACTAACTAATAAAGCCATTTGCTGTGTCAGAATTTGCATACTGTAAGTACGTTACTACCATTAAAAAAGTATAAACGTTTGTAAGGGGTTTCCCAGCACTGGATTGAGGTTGGGAGGCCAGCCGCTGCGTAAAACATAAGCCGAAATAGTTGTCCTTCATTCCACTGTGGTGACCCCTGATAAATAATGGACTAGGCCAAAGGAAAATGAATGAGTGAATGTGTGTAAGAGGAATGAAATTCAGATGTACATCTTTCATGTCTAAACCATCATGTGAGCAATCAGCATCAGTTGGGTCACTTTACTGCCATTAAACATTCTCTATTCTGTTGTCTTATTGGATAGTAAAGAGTCAATCGCAGTTTGGAAACATTTTTTGAGCTGTTGACAGTCATATATGTGTCCCACGCTGTTATAAACACTATTAGGACACATATATTGCACTAAAAAGTGAAAATTGGTTGTTTTTGCGTTATTTTAAGCAAATTCGTTCTTCCGGTTTGAAACAAATTTTCGAAGCTGCGTCCCAGCGATGAGATACTTGTGTGTATTCCAGCGTGGAGAGTGAATGTCTACCGGCGAGTACACTGTGATATCTCTGAGTGTGCGGCATTATTCACGAGAAAGACTTGGTTTAAACCAATCAGCGCGCTCTATTGTGTATGTGGTGCAACTTCATTACGACAGAGAGACGCCACATTGTGTTGCCAAAACAAGTGAAAGAACGAGAATTTGAAGACATGGGTCATCAGTGTTGTTTATCAATGTGCTGCGTTTACTAATGTGGGACTCACATGTGGATTACAGTGCACGCGACAGAAATGCGATTGTAAGGAACATTTTTACCCGAGATCTTTTCACATCTGGAAATTATGAAATCCGGATTTGTCGCACGTGTCCTTTTAAAAAAGACACGGTTCCAGTTTGTATAGATTGTCCTGTGTCTACAGATTTGGTAAGTGCGTGTGAGAGCAGTGCCCTTTGTTTGTTTATTCAGATGGCAAAGTTAGTATCGTATCTTTAGCTTTCAGTTTTTAAAGACATACCTAAGTCAAAATGATTTAGGCCCCGTTTACACTAGTACGTTTTAGTTTTAAAACGGCGTTTTAGAATGAAAACGATTCATGTCCACACTAGTGTTTCACCCAGCGTTTCTGAACAGCTCTCCGTCTACACTAAAACAGTGAAGGCGCACATCACGTGACCACACACACACTTTCTGGCATGCGCTGCAGCGTGCGTTGAGCACATACCCATGAGAGCTGTGCACGTCGGACTGTTTATCACGGATCTCCCACTGGATCTAATCTCACTATATTTGTTAAACGTGATATTTAATTCATCTAGCTGTATATATCCAACGACATATTCCCTGTCTTTGGTCTTTTGAATCTATTACTTGTTCTCAGGTAACGTGTTTTGGCTGAGCGCAGATAAGTTAGGTTAATATCCTAATTAATGTAACAGCGGCCACCACATCTGACTGATTGCTTGCCTTTATTTTTTCTATTGTATAAACGTATTGTGCGTTATACTTTTATATTGGCCTTTATTATTTATTAAAACTGATATTCAATGAAAGAGAGGGCTCGAAAACTCTGGCGTAGTGTGGACGGATGGCGTAACCGTAGCAAAACTTATGCGTTTTAAAACTATTAGTGTAAACGGGGCCTCAGTTACTAAGTTTACAGTATGTTAATATCACTGCAATATCTGTTGTAAATGCTGCTCTCCGAATGTAAACATGTAAACGCCACAATCAAACTATTATTGTCGTGTAGAATTTTCGCCACATTTTGTGACTGGATAGTCTATACACACACGGCTTTCTGACGCTACCTACCGAGTGCATCTAAGTTTCCGAGAAATGCAGTGGATTTTTTTCTCCCATACACCGTGCAGTATCAAACATTCCATTAAAACTGGCCTCCATGTAAACACAGTTACTGTCTGTCACGATCACCAGCGAGCTTCAGCCAGAGATCGCTGGTATACACACTCACATAACTACATATCCGGACTCAAATGGACTACATATTCAGTCATGCCACACACACACACACTCACCTGCTCCAGCTGACCATCATCAAGACACTCTCTCACACTCACACACATTCACAGCTGTGGCTCATTCCCACTCATCTCCAGGACTATATATTTCAGTTTGTGTACCCCTCTCATTGTCTGTTGTTATTTTGTGTTACTCCTACGATGTCTGGTTGTTCCTGGTTTGTTTTGCCTTGTTTTAATTTTCCTGTTTTGTTATAGTTTTTTCATTTAATCTCTTAAATGCTGTGTTTGAATCCGCTCTGTCTTTTTCCCCTCTGAACCCTGCTATGGACCGTAACAGAACAACAGACCTATAGGATCCAGCTGCATTTAATTTTTTTTACCCGTACCTCACGAACGGCGGGTGTAAGATGCTTCAGAGCTGCCAGATCCTTCAGAGCTGCAGCTGCCATGGCCAGTGCTATCAGAGCCACCGCCAAAGCCGCCGCCACCGCCGCCAGTGCTACTAGAGCAGCTGCCATTAGAGCTGCTGCCATCACTGCTGCCAGAGCTACTTCTGCCGCAGCCTGAGTTTCCCAAATGGCCGCCGCCTGAGCTTCCAGAATGGCCGCCGCCTGAGCTCCCCGAATGGCCGCCGCCTAGGCTTCCCGAATGGCTGCCGCCGCCTTGGCTTCCCGAATGGCCGCCTGTGCTTCCCGAATGGCCGCCGCTTGAGCTTCCCGAATGGCCGCCGCCTGAGCTTCACGAATGGCCGCCGCCACCTGGGCTTCCCGAATGGCCACCGCCTGAGCTTCCCGAATGGCTGCCACCGCTTGAGCTTTGCAAATGGCCGCCACCTGAGCTTCCCGAATGGCCGCCGCCTGAGTTTTCGGAATGGCCACCGTCTGAGCTTCCAGAATGGCCACCGCCTGAGCTTCCCGAATGGCCGCCGCCTAAGCCTCCTGACCCACTGGGGTTTAAAGAACTGCCAGTGCATCCTGAACCTAAGCCTCCTGACCCACTGGAGTTTAAAGAACTGCCAGTGCATCCTGAACCTAAGCCTCCTGACCCACTGGGGTTTGAAGAACTGCCAGTGCATCCTGAACCTTAGCCTTCTGACCCACTGGGGTTTAAAGAACTGCCAGTGCATCCTAAACCTAAGCCTCCTGACCCACTGGGGTTTGAAGAACTGCCAGTGCATCCTGAACCTAAGCCTCCTGACCCACTGGGGTTGAAAGAACTGTTAGTGCATCCTGAACCTAAGCCTCTTGACCCACTGGGGTTGAAAGAACTGCCAGTGCCCCTTGAACCCAAACCTCCTGACCTACTGGGGTTGAAAGAACTATCAGTGCCTCCTGAACCTAAACCTCCAGGCCCTCCGCAGCTCCACGCTCCAGGCGCTCCACAGCTCCACTCTCCAGGTCCTCCACAACTCCACGCTCAAGGTAGACTTCCACTGCATGGTTCTGGCCCTCCATCCCTCCCCCTGTTTCGCCTCCGCTCCACTTCCCGCCTGAACTGCGCTAGGAGCGTCTGGAATCCGCTCCTTAGAGGGGGGGCTCTGTCATGATCACCAGCGAGCTTTAGCCAGAGATTGCTGGTATACACACTCACATAACTACGTATCCGGACTCAAATAGACTACATATTCAGTCACGCCACACACACACACACACTCACCTGCTCCAGCTGACCGTCATCAAGACACTCTCTCACACTCGCACACATTCACAGCTGCGGCTCATTCCCACTCATTTCCAGGACTATATATTTCAGTATGTGTATCCCTCTCATTGTCTGTTGTTATTTTGTGTTACGCCTACGATGTCTGGTTGTTCCTGGTTTGTTTTGCCTTGTTTTAATTTTCCCCTCTGAACCCTGCAACGACCGTAACACTGTCTTTCTCCACTGCGTCTATGTGTTTGTTTTGCCTCCAGTGTTACCAGATGTAGCAACGGGAAACCACCCAATCTGGCAACACTGTTTACCTCGCCTCTGTAAAAATCAGCGCGTGCCCAAATGGAAACTTCCATATTTGCAAATCCTTCCCTCTTTCCCTCCCTCGACACTCCTACCTAAACAGAGCTGGACACGCCCACTTTCCTGACTTTTTCCAAACTAGAGGTGTGAAAACACCCTGCTGAGACAGGAGGGTTTCATGAACCTTTAAAAAGCCCTCATGACGTTCCAAACCTCTGAGACTTTCATTCGTCTTCAGAACACAAATTGATAATTAATTACATTACATTGCACAGTACTCTCTTGAATGTGTGCCCTATACTGACACTGAGGAGAACCTGTTAAAATGAATAGTTGTTAATTTTTTATGTGGTAGTATTTGTCTGGACTGTGGATGATTTAGGAACCTCGCTGTCTATAAAGGATGAGGGAGCTCTCTAAATTTTCATTTATGGATAAATAAACACTTTAATACTATGAATTTGGAAATACTACTCACATACTACACACATTATTTTGTACTATGAGTAAATGACAAAGGATAACAAATGGCATCAGACCAGTGTGCATATGACACTACATTAAAATCTAAATAATGTAATAAGAAATGAGCAGCTTTACACATTTAAGTTACAATGAGGAGTTACCTACTCTTTCCTGAAAAATATGGACACAGCAAGTTATGTCACTTCAGATGCTGTTGGAAGATTTATTTTCCACTTGAAACCTGAGACTCACACATAAGACTAAATGTGGGCTGGCTAGACCAGTGTTTCGGAACCAGGTTCCTGGAGGACCACCAGCTCTGCACATTTTTTATGTTTCCTTAACCAGACACACCTGATTCAGATCATCAAATCATGAGCTCATTGGCTGAGACTGAAAGACCAGTAATGGGTGTGGCAGACAAAAGAGACATTCACAATTGCAGTGTTGGTACTCTTCCAGGAACGTGGTTGAGAAACACAGGTCTAGAAATATCTGAAATATACACTTTTTTTAACACCATGAGTTATAAGGTGGCTCATGTCAGATTTAGTTACACCTAGTATTAGGATGTGTTTTTGTCAATCTTATAACAAATGGATGAAGCTAAAACCAGGTGTAAAACATGTTAAGTTTGACCACTTTCAAAGCAGTCGGAAACACATTTGGCCAGAATGTTTTTATTTTGTAAACCATCATGTGGTTAAATGCTTTCGCTTTCAAAAAATACATTCTTTGTGCCTACTGACCTGGTAAAAAAAAACAACAAAAAAAACATATTAGGGTGTGTTTTTGAAGTGTGCACCCAAATGGGATTTACATTTGCCATCGCAAATCTAAAATATAGTTTAAAGGCAAAATGTAAAAAGCAGCAGTTCTTATTCTAATAAAAACCCATAGCATTTGACATAGAAATCAATGCTCTCTGAATTGTTTTTCATTGTGTCTTTTCATGATTAAATTAGAGCTGCACTAGTGAACAGACTTCCTTTGAAAGAGACTTTTCCAACAGTCAACTAAAGCTCTACTTACTAAATCTACTAACTCTGGTTACTTGCAGTCACCAGAATGTCTGAAAAAAAAGGGTGGTGGGGGGTATTGTAAACGCAAATTTCTAATCAGCAAATCAAATGGCATCAACTCAATGCGTGTAGGCATGTAGACATGGTCAAGACAATCTGCTGCAGTTCAAACCGAGCATCAGGATGGGAAAAAACGGTGATTTAAGTGACTTTAAACGTGGCATGATTGTTGGTGCCAGACGGGCTGGTCTGAGTATTTTAGAAACTGATCTACTGGGATTTTCACGCACAATCATCTCTAGGGTTTAAAAAGAATGGTTTGAAAAAAGTGAAAATATCCAGTGAACGGCAGTTATGTGGGCGCAAATGCCTTGTTGATGCCAGAGGTCAGAGGAGAATGGCCAGACTGGTCTGAGCTGATTGAAAGGCAACAGTAACTCAAATAACCACTTGTTACAACCGAGGTATGCAGAAGAGCATCTCTGAATGCACAATACATCCAACCTTGAGGCGGATGGGCTACAGCAGCAGAAGATCACAACGGGTGCCACTCCTGTCAGCTAAGAACAGGAAACTGAGGCAACAATTCGTACAGGCTCATGAAAATTGGACAATAGAAGATTGGAAAAACGTTGCATGGTCTGATGAGAGTTTGGCGTCAACAATGTGAAAGCATGGATCCATCCTGCCTTGTATCAACGATTCAGGCTGGTGGTGGTAGTGTAAAGGTGTGGGGGATATTTTCTTGGCACACTTTGGGCCCATTAATACCAATTGAGCATCGTGTCAACGTCACAGCCTACCTGAGTTTTGTTGCTGACCATGTCCATCCCTTTATGCCCACAGTGTACCCATCTTCTGTCATAAAGTGTGAATCATCTCAGACTGGGTTCTTGACCATGACAATGAGTTCACTATACTCAAATGGCCTCCACATTCACCAGATCTCAATCCAATAGAACACAATTGGAATGTGTTGGAATGGGACATTCACATCAAGGATGTGCAGCCAACAAATGTGCAGCAACTGTGTGATGCTATAATGTCAATATGGACCAAAATCTTAGGAATATTTCCAGTACCTTGTTGAATCTATGCCATGCAGGATTAAGGCAGTTCTGAAGGCAAAAGGGGGTCCAACCTGGTGCTAGTAAGATGTACCCAACAAAGTGGCCGTTGAGTGTATATATATATATATATATATATATATATATATATATATATATATATATATATAATTACATTTGTTTAACATTAAATTTGTTACATACTGAATTACTGGAAACAACATACAGTATGCAAACCCTTTCCAACATCCATCTTTTCACACTGGTGAAAAACGAGGAACTCATACAAGTATAACAAAAACACTCACTGCAGCTCCAAAAGGAAACACTGTGCAGGGGGTGTAAACTTTTGCACAGGATACTTGGGGAGGATTAATCATTTAAAGGAATAGTTCACTTGAAAATGACCCCATAAATTACTCACCCTCAAGCCATGCTTGGTGTATTTGACTTTCGTTAAGTCAGTAGTTTGAAACTTACCAGTGCGCTGCAGTGGGTTATATTTTATAAAGTGGGTCGTTAGTGCTTTCAAATTTTTTAACTCAATGTGTCAAGTCATGTGCCATAAGTTGCATCAGAGGTCAGGAAGAAGTTGTTGAAAACCAGCATTCAGCAGCTGCCAGACGTTTTAAATTCATCATTTAAAAATGGACAATATTTTTTGTTATACATCACACAAAAACACATTGATTCACTTCATAAGACATGTGTTAACGCCGACAGTGTATGGGGTAGTTTTATGATGGATTTATGCTCTTTGGAAGCTTCAAAAGAAAGTCATATACACATACACACTGAGGGTGGCTTGAGGGTGAACAAATTATGGGATAAATTATCTGTGTCAATCAGTGAATGTTTGCAATGCAAAACTTAAGAATCAAGCCCGATCATTTGTGAAACTTTCGTCTGTAAACATTTATTATGAGGAAAAAGCTGATTTTAAAATAGCTTGACTAAATTAATGCAAAGTGCATTTTTATCATTCTTTATTAAATTGCTAGGATGACTTTTTCACATTTACTATTCCTTTCAAATTACTTTTGTATTAAATACTTTTCTTGGAAGGAACATTAGGGAAATAATCTTTAAAAGCATTCTATGTAAATTTAATAAACCGTCATTACTAATCAAAGATAATTTTTCTCAAATAGTCCAAAATTGCCAACACAGGCTCATTCTGAAAACGTAGCCCTACAGTATATACATTTCTGCAGATCACGAATTATGTAGCCAGAAGTATGTATGGCTGCATTTAGTTTTTAAAACGAACGCTACGGGGTGGTATGACGCCTTTCCTTTTTGCGCTTAACAGCAAACCGCTTACCTCTGTATGGACGGCCTTTCCACTGTTACCTGTGTGTCCAGTTCGCTCGCCACGTACATTCGGGTCTTGAGGTGCAGAGAGGGGTTGACCACAACAACGGGGTTCGAGTCTGGTGAAGAACGGTTGCAAAAAGGGGGTAAGACAAAAACAGAAGCCAAAAAATAAAATAAACAACTAAATAACAGGGTGAGAATGTGGTAAAATCTGAAAACGTGGTAAAAATCAGGCTAGGGCTTTTCTTTTTAAAACTGTTGGTTGGGTTTAGGGAAATGGGTGGGTGGGTCAATATGTGCTTTTAAAAACACTATTGGTTGGGTTTTAGGGAGGAAGGAGGGTGGGGCAGTCGATCAGTCAGGCGACAGCGGCCTTTGGTGGATTTACGTGAAAACAGCAGGTGCAAATGGCACTCGTGAGACAAATTTGAGATCTCAAAAAGCGTACACAGCGGCCTCTGGTGGATTTGCGAAAACAAAAACTGTCAAAAAACGTAGCTCCTGGGACATATTTGGTGCTCTCCAGAAATGTATATAGTGATAAGTTTTCAGAATGAGTCTGGGTTGAAAATTGCTTTTGAATTTAAAATAATGCCTCACCACCAGGTTTTTGAAATCAGGCCAGATCATAAAGCAAAAAAAGTACCTGATACACTATTTGGGAATTCCCTTTAAAATTGAAATTCTCTGCAAGATCTCTTTAAAAAAACACTTGAGGCACTTGAAATACATTTCTAAAGATTTGTCAGTGAGGAATACTGTGTGTTTCAGTGGTATACCTTCAAAAGGCTGTCTAGAAGTTCTCCAGTGTATTCTGTCGCCAAATGGTGCCTCGAGTATCTTCATTTCCACAGTGATTAGCGAGCTCCTGCCCTGCACCTCTCTGCGTCCCAGTGGGATAATCTCACCGCAGGCAAGCGTTTCCCGTGATGCTGTAATCCAGCTTCCACACAATAGCAGCAGCTCTATCAAGATACACATTTTCCTGAGTGCATTTCACCAGAGGCGTCACTTTATCAGCGCATTTTCGCAAATCACACCGTTAAATTAATTTCAAATTAACGTTTATCGTTTTAGCTGGCTCTCCCAGTCCTCCTAATCCCAGATTTTGTCTGCCTGTCCTTCGCTCAATCTTTCTCAAACCCCCATTGTATGATTTCTCATCTTTTTTATCTACTTTCTCCTTGGCCTGATTTCTGCTCTACATTCTACCACGGAAAAGTCTGGAGAGCTGCTTAGCCCTCACTGGCACAACATCAAATAGAATCGGTTTTGTGATAAGACATAATTGAAAGAGTCAAACGTGACTCAGAATCAGTGTTTGCATGAGTTACATCCATCACATTCAGGCTAAAGCTCAATACGAATATCCGTACGCATACCAATCAATACTGAGCAGCGATTATTACTCATACATGTATAATCCTACAAGCCTTCCTCTCAGTTTCTCCTTTCTCAGGTAAAGATTTTCTTACAGCTTGCCTCTCATTTCCTCCATTAATCTCAAGTAAATGGGCCCCCATCGGTTAATTGTATTCCCTCAGTGGTGGCATGGAAACAGCGCGCTTACATAAATCTTGCATTTGTAACTAATTAAAAAATGGGAGGGAAAGAGTTCACGGACTTGTGATACCAAACAAAAGAGAAAGAGACAGAACGTAATGGAGGCAAGCAGTCTGTTCAAAACGTCTGAAGTTTGATAAATGCTCAAACCGTTACTTCGCTAACCCACGGTCACCTCTCATTTTCGTTTTTCTCTCTCTCTGGAAAATGAGTAATACTAGTTACCTTCACCTCGCTGTCTGCAGAGACGCTTTCTGCAAACTTGCTGTCAGTTGCATTTTACACGCTTATATTTCTCCTGGCTTGCACAATCTGTAATGTTCCTGCATACCAACAGCTCATGTCCAATAGCTCTCTTATCTCCAATTTCCAATATTTCAGTCGCTCACACAGAGCACACACGCTGGATTCACTGCAGACGCTGGCGTATTTGGAATTGAATAATAAATGGGAGCTTCATCTGAAATCTTATGCTGAGGACAGTGAATAGATAGCAAAGCCAGCACCCGTGGACATCATGCTATTCAATATGGCCGAGGTGCTAGCGAGATTGATTTTGCTGGATATGAAGATACAAGGCAGTTTTGTAGTATTTACATGCCTCAAAGGTTTCAGAAAAGTTGGCTACTGTGAGGGTTGAATCCGATTTATTGAGGAAGGATGAAATTAAAATATTGCACGCACTCTTTTGTCTTATATAACCATATTTGGGTACAACTTAATTGAGAAATTTGGTCAATGGTTTCCACTAGGGGTGTCAAAATTAATAGTTTCTTTGGTGCACCGTGATGCAGATGGGGACAATTCGATATTGGTTCAGTAATAGAGCATAACAGTTATTACGCACTGACGTCATTTATCCCCTATGCGCGATGTCGTGGTAGAATGCTATGGTGAAGGAGGCGAGGGTGAGTAAATAAAACACTACTAATAAACTTCTAAAAATAAAAATAAAATAAAACTACTACTACTTAAATAGCAAATCTTTCACTGACACTTAGGAATGGTAAAGCACGAGCCGCTATTTCACTACTAGGGAGAAATGCTGTAACCCCCCCAAGATTTAGGAACAACAAATAATAACTTGACTTCTAGTTGATCATTTGGTATCAGAAGTGGCTTATATGAAGGCATACAGATAATGCTTGTTTTACCAAAATAAAATATGATTATGCATTGATTTTTAATTATTTAATTAGGAGGTAAGAGGTAGGAGTCAGTAAGTTCTGACTTTGCTTAGACAAAAGTCTTGTCACTTAACAGAAATAATGTAGAGTATAGAATATCAAGTCATGATGCAGTGGAGAATTAATATTGTGTATGACTCCCATGAGCTTGGAGGACTGCATCTATACATCTCTGCAATGACTCAAATAACTTTACTTAACATTAATAAAGTCATGTGCAATGGCAAAGAAAGCGTTCTTGCAGGACTCCCAGAGTTCATCAAGATTCTTTAGATTCGGATTTGAATCTTCAATGCATCCTCCATCTTACCCCAGACATGCTCAATAATGTTCACATTTGGTGCCTGGGCTGGCCAATCCTGTAGCACCTTGACCTTCTTTGCTTTCAGGAACTTTGATGTGGAGAAGAAAAATCTACCTTCTGCCACTTTTCCAAATGATCAACTAAAAGTCAAGTTATTATGTGTTGCTCCTACAACTGGGATCGACGACAAGACTTTTGTCAGGTAGTGTATATTCACTCAGAAATGGATAGAAATATTCATTTTCAAATGGGGTGTACTCATTTATGCTGAGCACTGTATATATATGTTTTTTTCCTCTAGATTTATGATTTATAATTATGGTGTGAAATTAAGTTAAACATTTCTTTTTTTATTTTGTAATTTAATAGTTTCCAGACAAAAATATATGAAAAAAATAAATAAAAGCTTAAACTAAATAAAACTAGAATTCAAATAAAACTAAATTAAATTATAAACTAAAATTACAAGTTGCTAAAATAACCCTGATACAGTAAAGAGCTCTGACTTCTGAGCTTTGATGAATTTGCTGAGAAATGCCATATTAACGAGATCTCATTCGTTCATTTTCTTTTCGGCTTAGTCTCTTTATTCATCTGGGCTCGCCACAGCGGAATGAACCGCCAACTTATTCAGCATATGTTTTACGCAGCTCATTCACACTCATACAATACAGACAATTTAGCCTACCCAATTAATGAATAGCACATGTCTTTGGACTTGTGGGGGAAACCGAAGCACCTGGAGAAAACCCACATGAACAAAGGGAGAACATGCAAACTCCTCACAGAAACGCCAACTGACCCAGTCGGGGCTCAAACCAGTGACCTTCTTGCTGTAAGGCGAACGTGCTACCCACTGCGCCACCATGCAGCCTAACAAGATCTCATTTGTAAACATTTTTTAAGAAAACCCTAAACTGTAAAGCAGTGTTACTCAACCACGTTCCGGGAGGACCACCAGCTCTGCACATTTTTCATGTCTCCTTAACCAAACACACCTGATTCAGATCATCAGCTCATTAGCAGAGACTGAAAGGCCTGTAATGGGTGTTATAGACAAAGGAGACATGCAGTGTTGGTGGTCCTCCAGGAACATGGTCGAGAAACACTGCTCTAAAGCCCTCTAATAAAGCCTATTAAAAAATCTCTGCATAATATTTCGAGTAAAATGCCAGGTGTCCTCACCGGTGTATTAAAAAGTCGTTTCTTTTGTCTTCCTTTCAAGTCGTCTCTCCCCAGAAACCTAGAAAACAAAGCCTTACACAGTTATACAGTGCT
The DNA here is from genome assembly GCA_903798205.1 of Danio tinwini. Lineage (NCBI taxonomy): Eukaryota > Metazoa > Chordata > Actinopteri > Cypriniformes > Danionidae > Danio > Danio tinwini. The sequence goes on along the minus strand of CAIGQZ010000253.1, from coordinate 1,333,216 downwards.
TTGGGCTGTCAATCACACACACACACACACACACACACACACACACACACACACACACACACACACACTCTCTCTGACAAACACATGCTGAAAACAAGAAAAACAGAGCGAACGCTGTTGTATTAAAAGTCTTTTATTCTGTTCTGCTCGCAGCACAGCATAGTATAGTCTCCCGTGGTCGAGCGGCCCAGCGAGTGGTCCCCCCTGTGAGGCTCCCCGAATGAGAGGAGTATATGGCACAAAACCTAACACAGTGGTACCGGGGGGCACTACCGTCCTGGCACAGAGTGGCATAAAACATAACTGGCTCTGCTCAGCTACATTATCAGAAAGTATTACAGAGCAGCATCGCATGTGTTTCACAATGCAGATTGGCACAGACAGAGCGCACACACATACACTTTCCAAGAGCCAGACCTGTGTGTGAGACACGCATTGGAGACCGCAAAGCTTTTTTTGACAGAGCCGGGTCGATTCCATCTTACAACACTTCAAAAGTTGCATCGCCGCACTTTCACCACACACACACCTCAATCACAGCGTTGGTTATTCGCAACATAAACTTGTCGTGGTCGATGTTATTCATAAAAACACAGTTGAAGACTGGTCTCTGATGTCAGCTGTTATGAGACGAGAGAGGACAACGAGACAAAAGAAGACCAATTCAAAGAGAATCAATTTAGTCGATAAACATTCTATATATATCTATATATTTATATATGTTCTTTGTTGAAATATATCTTTTATATCTATGTGTCTTATATATATATATATATATATATATATATATATATATATATATATATATATGCTGCTGATTGCATTCGAGACGTATACTTAGAGTAATAAACATAAACAAACAAATTAACAAAACACTTACCGTCAAAGACACTATCAACACAACAAGACACATGTCTAGAGAAAGGCCTTTTAAAGATTCTTGATTGGCGGCAGGTTTTACTCTGTGCAATATGCCTGATATTTTGTTATTCAACAAAAAAATAAAAGGAAAAGAAAACGTCCTTGCTGATTCAGCCCATACATGTTATCAAAGCCGTGTGCTGAATTCAATAAGCGCAACAGAATGGAAAGAGAAGTGAAGATTATTTTCCGCAGCTAAAACATGATCACACTTCTTAGTTATCGAGTCCGCCAAAAGAAATGGTTGAAAACAATACTCTTGTCTTCAGCTATACTGCTTTGCTGAACAGCTATTTCTCTATTGCTATCTAAACGTCACAAACACATATATGAGGTACATCTATATATAAAGTAATCCAGACACGAAATACACAAAGTTGGAGTCAAAAGGATATACATACATAAGCTGCCAAATATTCAAATTGTCAATGTCAAAATACATATAATTACTCTGAAACCCATAATGGTGAGGCAGAGTGTTAGGATTTGTGTTAGATCTGCCTTCCCGATTGCTCCAAACTGTTTAAAAAACAAAAACCATTCATTTTTCTAATACTCCATTTGTCATTGTCTGTTTAGCCCATGACAACAAAATAAACCCCAATTTATTAATACTAGTAAAAAGCTCAGCATACAACAAATAAGCTTTATATGGCTCAGATGCAGATACAAGCGCACACACACACACACACACACACACACAAAACAATTAGCCTGTTGGACTGTATTGCGGTTCTGAGTCAAATATGCTCTTTAAAAAATAAATTCATACATATAAAAATAACAGCACTTTTCAAACCCAGGTTAGTCAAACGTAGCCACTGGCTTGACAAAGCCATGTCTGAAAGTAAAAAATAGCTATACATAAAAAATGACATTAATTTATGATTAATAAAAAAATACATAATAATAAATAATAATAAAAAAGAACAACCAAATGTGGGTATTGAGTTTGATGTCATTTAAACATCAACCAGACAGTTAAGGAAGGGGTTTTGAAGGATTCTGAGAAGAAGAAAAAACTTGTGTATTACATACACTAACCAGCCACTTTATTAAGTACACCTTACTATTACCAATTTTTCAGACCATTCTCTGTAAACCCTAGAGATGGTTGTGTGTGAAAATCCAAGTGGATCAGCAGTTTTTAAAATAATCAGACCAGCACGTCTGGTACCAACAACTATGCCGCATTCAAAGCCACTTAAATCACCTTTCTTCACCATTCTGGTGCTCGGTTTGAACTGCAGCAGATCATCTTGACCATGTCTACATACATAAACACATTGAGTTTCTGCCATGTGATTGGCTGATTAGAAATTTGTGTTAATGAGCAGGACCGGAGTACCTAATAAAGTGGCCGGTGAGTGTACAGTAGTTTATATAGGCTTTGTCAAGGCAGCATACTTACAAATATCGGCAACTGACTATTACTCTAAAACAAAAGGAACTTAAAAACACAATGAAATGTTTGCTAACTGAAAGTTTAAACCCCTTTTTAAAGAAAATAAAATACAACATAGTTGACCCAGACCTGCTGCCAACACGCATTGCCCTTAGCAATATTCACAGTCAATTATAGCGATCACTTCAAGATGCTAGCTTTTAACAAATGGTAAAAGCAAAATTAAAGAAAGATCTACCTGACTGGTTTGCTAATCAGTCTTTTCCTCACAGTTAACAGAATACTCCTTCTGGCTATATTTATTTATTTTTTACTGAACAGATATGTCTAATAAAAGCATAAAATTGCAACTCTATTTTTGACCAGTTTATCTTTGCTGCAACTTTTACAGCTTAAGCAAACTTGCTAAGCAAGTATGAATATCTTGTACGAAGATAATAAATGGCAGAGCAGAGCAGCTTGTAAAAAAAGGTGTAAAAACACAGTGTTAAACTGTAAACAGTGCTCTCCTTCAGTTACTGTATCGCTATCTGAATGATGACACTCGGTTAGCAAGTACAGTGCTGCAATATGGCTAGCCCTGTCATCCTGGCACTCACAACATCAGTGTCCAAAGCTAATCTAACCGGCTCCGATGAGAAGGTCTTCCCCAAGAAAGCTACGATTTTAAAAGTGTCTTGGTTGCAGCACACTGTGTTCTCATGGCAACATGTACATTCAGTCGAGAAGGGAAGGGCTTCCACTGATTATAGGTAGTTGTAACATTGCATGTGCCCTACGGTAATACAGCACAGTGCTTATATTCTTTTAATAACACAACCGTTTGGAACCAGATCACAAAACATATATATTATATATAATAAAATAACTTTTAAATATAAAATATATGTATTGAATGCTGTTTGTAGTTAATTATGTATTGCTCAAGGGACTAGAATGAGACATGAAGACCAGTGAAATGATTTCAACAAAAAAAGACTGTACATCAGCTCCACGTGAGTTTGGCATTCAGCTTCAGTAAGCCAATATGAGATCAGTCATGGCTAACTTACCCTGTTGCTAGGAATACAAACACTTGACAACAACACACAGAATGCTATATGTCGGTTTGCAGAAGGTGGAGGTCAAGAAAAATGTGCTGAGAGAAAAAAAAACGGATTGCTACTTTTCTTTGTGAATGCTTCCCTTGAGATATTTTAAACAAATATACACAACAACTACAAGATTCAGAGCTCTGAGAGCAAGTGAGGGAGAAAAAAAAGGTGGTTGTGGGGCATTAGGGCTTTGTATTTTGACCTCAGAATCTCCCCTCAGAAAATCGTTCCTGAGCCATCAAGCAGAAAATCATTCCACAGAAAATCACATTTACCCACATTATCGGAGCTCCACCTCAAATCCCCCAAGACGTAAGAGAAGCAAAGCCAATCCCTTATGAACAGCCTCTCTAACATTGACAAGATTTGTCAGCATGGCAGTATTCCATTCTTACACAAGTAAAGAGAAAGGGCTACAATTTTAGTCACATCTCATTCCAGGTTTGTCTCTTAGGAGCATTAGAGCTTTGTGCAAGAGAAGGGTGCCAACAAAAACAACCCAACTCGACTGCTTCGAACAGTTAACAGTTTGTGGTGTGAGCAGGTGACTTGATTGCCCATAGGGGCTGCTTGCTGATGTTCTTCATTTAATTATGTTCCTCAGACCTCACTCTCCACGCTAGAGAAGTGAGCAGAGCCTCGACGAGAGCACATGTTCTTGGTTTTGAGGGGAAGATGTGGGGATTGATACCTTTGGGGTTGGGGAACTGACCGCAGTTTCTGGTATTGGAGCTTAGCACTAGAGGAGGACAATGAGGAGGGCTGTGGTGCACCAGGCGTAGATGAGACAACTGAAGGGGAGGAAACTGAGGAGGAGGAGGTAGGTGGAGGTACATGTATATGATGAGAGGAAGAGGGTGGTGCTGGGAGTGCAGGAACCATTGGAGAGGGTAAAGATGGCGGTAGGCTTTGAGGAGGGGAGGGTGGTTGTCTGGACCGGTCTGCGCGTTGGGTTCTTTGTGCACTGAGGTTGGACTGGCTTCCAGATTTTGCCTGGCTCTGAGCCCGATCCTGTTTAGATGATTGCCGTTTAGGCCTTACGCTGCTGCTGAAACTGTGGCAGTGGGGGAGGAGTTCCTCTTGACTCCTAGAGGTGACCCGATTCCATTTAGAGTGAGCGCTGGCAGAGTGATGGGGGGACTGGCAGGAACAGGACGTGTGGCCTCGACTCTTCTCTTGAGACCTGCTCTTAGATTTCTTTTCAGTCTTGACTGGTAATTTATCTACAGACCAGTATCTCCGAGGAGGTGGAGGAGTCAATGGAGTTTGGGGCCACTGGTTTGATCCTAAGCCTCCTGATCCCCATCCTGTTCCTGTTCCAAACCCCAAGCTACTTTCTCCTCCACCCCACCCCAAAAAAGAATCATCTCTACTGTTTATGCTACCTCCTCTTTCTCTGGCAGGATAGGTGCCAAAAAACCATCCTCCCCCTCCAATGCCACCAACTGCCCTTCCTTCGTGACCCTCCCAGTATCTCTCAAACTTACCAAACTCTCCTGAGGAACCTTCATCATCTGTGTATATCTCAACAGTTTTTTCTCTGTCCCTTTCAGACTCTGAATCCAGTCCTCTACTTTCCCGTCGTCTCCCCTGTTCTTCTGCCCTATTTCTTTCCATTTCAGACTCTTCATCTTCTTCCTCAGAATCCCATTCATGAAATGACAGGCCTTCTCTTGAGCAAGGCTTACCTCTACCATTTTTTCCTAAAAGGGGCCGACTCTCTCCACCTCTACCTCGCTCATCTCTCTCAGCTCCCACAGATTTTCGTCTTTTAGAGGCAATGGGAAGCAGGGGCACAAAGGACGATGGTGACTCAGAAGTGGGGTTCCCACTACCCCAAAATTTAACGGTCGAAGGAGGTTTGTTTGAAGTGGAAAAATGCTTGTTATTGGACCTTGGTCTGGAATGGCGATGTGATTTTGGGCTTCTTTGATGCCTTTCCTTTCCCCTACTGCCTTCTTCATCATCTCCTCCTTGCTCATCCCTGTCTCGCTTAACACCATCTCTATCCCATTCATAACTCTTTGTAGAGCTTTCACTCTTTTTTCTGAAAGAGCTTCGCCTTGGTGCAGGATAAGAAGAGTATTCCTGTCCTATTCCTTTTTCAAACACATCTTTTCTGTCCATATCTACCTCCTCTTGTTCAGATCGCTTTTCCCTCTCTCTTTTTCTGGCCTTCTCTTCTTTTTTCTTTTTCTTTTTCACTTTACGTCTTTTACGTTCCCTTTCTCTTTCACGATCTTCTCGCTTCTTTTTCTTTCTACCCTTCTTCCTTCTCTTTCTCTCCCTTTCCCTTTCTTTGTGATGCCGTTTCTCCTCCTTAACTTCTCTATCTCCAGCTGCCCTTCTACCTTTTTCTTTCTCTCCCCAAGATGCCCACCACTCTTGAAGCTGTGCAAGCTGGCTGCCTGCTCTGTCTCTCACCTGCGGCCGCTGTGCACAAGGCTTTCGGGGTGGTATAGGTGGTGGTGGAGGACTGCTGGGCAGTGAACGAGAGGACATACGTGAACGACTTTTTCTCCTTCCCAAAAGCAAGCTTGACTCTTCTGTAAGCTCATCAGTGTCATAGTCCTCATATACATCTCGTACATCTGCCCGGTATCTAAAGCTCTGTGATGATGTGTACGATGATGAAGAGGAGGGAGAATTAGATCTGGAGATTGATTCTGAAGAGGAGGATGAACTGGAGGTGCTAGAGCTGCTAGAAGAAGTGGAGGTGTAGCATATGGATGGAGAAGGTGTGGGTGGAGTTTGTGTTGGTGACGAGAGGGGCACAGGTATAGGCAGTGGAAGGGGAGGAGGACGACGACCTCTTCTCCCACCACCATCCCTTACTCCATACCTGCCGCCACCTCTCCTTCCCAGTGGAAGAATATTTTCATACAGTGGTCCCCCTGAGCCCTTCCTTTTTGATAGACTGCTTCTCCTCCAGACAGATTGCTGAGGTGGAGAGGGATGTTGTAATGCAGGGTTAATTGTATGTCCAGATGTTTGACCTTTAGGAGGTAATCGTGGGTTTCCAGAGGATTTTGTGCCACGATGCTTATTTTTTGGAGTTTGAGTGCCCAAATTTTGAGGCTCTACAGAGACCCCTAAGCCCTCTGGATCGATTGGGCCATAGTATCTCTTGTACTCATCCAGACCTCCCTCCCCTCCAGTTATTACTGCACCCCAATGAGGGGGCATGCCTTGGAACGGAGTTAAGTCTGTAATCCCACCGCTCAAACCACTGGGCTTTTCAGTGCCCACCTTTGGACGTGTCCACCGATCCACCACAGCTAATCGACGATCATGACGTGGTAGGAATGTAGAGCAAGGCATGGGTGCTCCAAGTATGGGACTGTTTGATGGCCCTAAAGCCATTGCAGAATGTCCACCTGATGGAGGGGAGCCAGGAAGAAGAGCACTGTATACTGGTGGCTGCTGGTGGTGTTGCTTTTGTTGCTGCTGCGACTGTTGTTGTGCCATAGCAATAGGAGGATTGGCCACAGCTGTTGAGATCACATGAGGCGGTGGAGGAGGAGGAACTGTGGAGACGTGATGGTATTGAGGAAGTGTGCTTTGGGAACCTCCAGGAGCTGTTTCATCCTCGAAATTGCAGCAGCTGTACATTCCCTGTAAGAGATAACAAGTGAAAGATTTATTTAGCAAACAGTTCAGAATATCATAATTTTTCCCCTGGTGACATATAAACAGATTTAGACGCTAGGAAAATGTCTCAGTAAAGACGTGAAACATTACCATAATAATGAAATCGTAAAGCTCCCAGTGCTTTCATGATGCAAGAATACAGAGTGTAAGCTCAGCTAACCTTTCTCTGAGGTAATAACAATGCTGACCCTACTGTTTGAGTGTCCCATCTAACCTGCCTCACAATTCCCTCATAAAAAGTTTGTTTGCTTACAAGGGGGATTGAAGAGTCTTCTCGTTCTTTTCACAATTTAAGCACAAACAGGTTGTGATAAGACAGATTGAATAAATGATCCTTCTTCCGTCATCCCCTTCTTCCGTAATTCATTAAAGTGAGAGAAGTTAGGGCTTTTATAAAATCCCTCTGTGTGTGCTGTGGGAATGCTGGATATGCCATCACAGTTTAAAAATGACAGGAATTAAAGGAGTGTGCTGCACAGTCCCCATGAAGGATTTAACGGCTGATTGCTGCAGATTATTGCGTGTCAGTCTTTGTTCCTTCTGCGTGTAACAAGAATTACAAAAAAGGTTATCTTGCAAATAAATTTAAACGATTACAGTTTTATTTCTTAGGTTCATTCTTCCATATTCTGGGGTACTGATTTCAGTTTGGAGAGCCAGAATGAATTTGTGGCACAGTTATTTTTTCTTCTATAAGCAGAGATGCATACGAAATATTCATACAATTTATCAGAGTTATGAAAATGAATGCACATGATTTATTATATGTTTATTACCATTTATATGCATTCAAACACACTTGGATTTTGAAATTACAAGCATTTAATTAATTCTATTCTGTGAGGTTTCAAAACATGAATGGGAATCCTTTGGAAGAATTTGGAGCACACGGCACAAATCTCTCTCTCTCATACACATTAAAGTCCCTAAGGGAGAACCCGTTTATCAGTAGCGTAAATGACTAGGAAAAACCATTATTCTACAAATCATTTATTTATAAATCAAACTCAGATGGGACATTTAACAAACGTTAAGTCATTTGCAGCCTTTTATTTAATGAAACAGACTTATCAGCGAAGCACAAAAAGTGAAACATTATCCACAAGAGGAATGCCGTCATTCATAAAAATGTTAATGCAATCATCAGTGGAGGACTGTGGGTTAGTGGTGAGGAAAGGAAAATATGCACATATATTCTGAGTGCCATTAACATGAATTGAAGAGCTATAATTACATTTTCTTTCTTTAAAAATTAACTATCACATTAATGTTTTACCCAAAACAACTGGCAGCCCTAACATTTATATTACAACAAGATTTATTAGGGTCACTCACCCGACTAAAAGCCAGTAAGAAGTCAAGTCCTCTAGTGCGGCCTAAACAGTGGCGGAGCTTCCAATAGACAAGATGCTCCCATGCAAACACCAGCAGACTCAGGCCCATGGCAACCAGAAGCATGTAGAAAACCCCTGCCATGTTGTCGATGTCCAACTTGGAACTCATCACCTCGATCTTATCGTTATGGCAGATCCCAGACAGCCAGAGTCGTTCAAGCATGTCAATCTCATCTGAACAAAATATGTGCACAAAGACAGGAGATAAGATAAGCAGGCCTACAAACAGGAGACAGATGGACAGACAGTGGAGAATCAAAAAAGAAAGCAGAAGAGAAGTAGTTTCAAACCCTATTGTTGGGAACAGTGAGCCTTTAATTCAAATCTCCAGACTTGTCTTGGTTTAGCTTGGGTTATTATTACACAGTGTTCACAAAAAGGTGAAAATGGAAAAGAAAAAACAGAGGAAGAAAATCATGAAAGGCAAGGAGGAGGAACAAGAGATCCAGAGAAAGAGAGACTGGAGGATAATAACAGCTTTGATGGAGGTCTGAAATGGCCTGGTTTCGATGCTCTTGTGATAAGACAGGCCTGGAGTAGTTTGGAGATGAAAGCTCTAGACTGATGGGCCTACCTCCCAACAATAGCCATTAGTGCATTTATCAGAGTGAAAATGTCACAGTGAAAAAATAAAGGCATGACAAGGGCATGTTTCTGGGAGAATAAACAACATATGAATTTAGATGTCGGCTTTATATCGAGGATTACTCCTTCACTTAGAAAAACGAAGAGAGAGAGATAAGTTTAAATCCTCTTTTCATTTGAAACAAAGCATGAAAACATTTCTGCATTGACCTGCAGGTTTGTCTCAACCGTGCCTTGGAACTATGGTTTAGGTAATGGGAAATTTAATCACAGGGACTGAAATCATAATATTTTTCATCACATTTATTCAGACAAACAAAAACCAGCCCTAATGAGAATTCCAATCCAAATTGGAAGGCATCAAAATTAAAAATCGAGGCGTTCAGCTAGCATGCTGTTTGTTGAAGTGACCCTTCGGCTATTCGTAATTGTGTTCATTTGCTGTGACGCGTTTTCCAATTCCATTATTCACATTTTACAGAGACTCTCCCAGCTCCCTTTCACATTTAGTCTTTAATCATTATGGGGAAACTCACTAGACTCACACAGATCTTAAAAAAAGACTAAAAACACTGTATTATGCATGCTAAGCCAGTGATTGGTGATGTTACAGAAACACTATGCATCCAAAAGTCTGTTTTTGTTCTTTTGGTTGTCAAGTACCCGTGTAGAGGTACAGACTGGACACACCAAATTCAGCTTTCACTAAATCACAGTTTTGTAGTTCACATAGCAAAGATAACTGTGCGTTCACACCGAAGGCAGTGAGAGCGTCAAAGTTGGCTTTGGCCTCCTGGTGACAATGCTGTCTGCCTTCACTGTTCCACCGATGAGATCGTCAAAATTCACTACCTTGATCTCGTATTTAAAGGGTCATAAAACCCCCCTCTTTTGGTTCATTCTACCTCAGAATTTTTTCAAACAATACTCCAAGATAGCCGAGGAGCTCTGCAAGCAGAGGGAGGAGTGGGCGTAGCCAGCAGAGCAGGGAAAAAAGAGGAGAGCGAACAACTGTCAGTTGGCTCACAAAATGAAACACAAATTATGAGACCCATGATTTTATACTTTACAAAGTTAAATGCACAATTTGTTATATCATTATAAAGATAATCATGTTTTTATAAACACTATAAATGAGGAAAACTTCTCTCCTCCCCAATGCCCGGGTCTGAATGCAGACACAGTGGATAGCAGTGCAGCAGGTCTCTTGCCCTGTCTATTCCAACCATGGGATCATGGGAACAAACACATATGACCCATGCCATGCACAGACGCGGTCTCACCCAGTTATTGGGTCTCACAGCTTAGCAGGTCTGCCTTGCCTTTAGAAAGCATGTGCTCTCATGAATAATTAAGAAGCAGGGTCTTCTCATAGGATAAGAAAACTCAGCTACGAATAATAATGAGAAACTGACACTTCATCACTCCACTAGCAGATGCGCGCCACATCACCTATTTTGATCCCACCCCAAAATTTATTTTAAACACGGAAGATGAAATTAGCTGACAAAAGCTTAAAATTATCCAGTTTTCCCCACAATTTAAGCTGACAGGTGCTAACGTTGTCTTAACGGATGCTCAACACGCACAATTCTGTTAAAATCACAAAAAAGTACTCCAGGGTGTCCTGAACCTTTAAAGGGGCTGTTGCAGCATATCAGCAAATTAGTTATATTTCTGCATAAAAACATGCTTTCTAGCATGAAAATGTTTCACGCTTTTTCTCAAATTCATTTAACTATAGAAGATCAAGTTGTTGCATGTGTGTTGCTTTGCTCCACTTATCCAATATGTGTCCATATGTCTGAAATATTCTGAAGCAGCAATACTGGTTTGTACTGTCATTATAGTTAGCATGAGAGTCACGCTTTTTTTAAGAACAAAAATATATATGACATTAATGCACATCAACTCGCCAGTAACTTTTTTTAACGTGTGTCCCTGTAAGAAAACATTGTGAATAATTGGAAATCCAGCTACTGCAATAATCAAACCCTTGTTAAGACCCAAAGTTCACAGGACTGTGTTTTCTGGAGTCTTCTCAAGAGATTTGAACATACTGATTACCGATATCCGATATCAAAATTAGGCCGATATCTTTAAGCCAGTAGGTTACGTAATGGTACAGAACTGCCTGTTGCACGCATGCATGGGCCAAACTTGTTCAGACTTGTCCAGTGCACTGGAGCTTTCTTCACATTGTTTATTCCTTCAAAGTCTGTCTTTTCTTTGTGTGGTATTGCTGTGCGTTAACTGCATAAAAAATAACAATTTGAAATATTATGTTATAAGCTATAATATATTGGTTATCGGCCTCCAAATCTTAAGAGTTATCTTTATCGATATTAACCAAAAAATCCATATCGGTGCATCACTACTTGAGGCCCACACTGGCGAAGACGCACCGCTCTTCGCCATTTATCACCACCGGCTCCCATTGAAAATGAATGACGTTCTCGTGGCTTTTGGTGATCGCACAGTAAGAAACTCATTTTCTTTGCAGTCTGGTACTGTAAATAGACGGCCAAATGCATAACAAATTTTGGTAAAATTCTCTTACCGTCTCCAACTAGCTGTAGGAGCGCGAGGTCGAGGGGACGCTTCCAGCGGGAGTTCTTGTGTAAGGCAACTCCATATCCTGTAGTAGCAAACACTTTTCCAGAGCCGATGGTCATTACTTTACAGCCCTCATCTTTACGAGCCATGTAGTTCAAGACAGCTGCATCATATATGAATGCATCCAGTTTGCTGAAGAGACAAAAAGGAAATGGAAAACAAAACAACAAGGCATGAGGAAATTACGTTAGGCTGCTTTCACACCTGTGCTTCAAACCGAGGGCAACAAATCATACATTGTAGCATTTTTCTGTGGCTTTGGTTTCTTGCTCCACCACACTGATTGCCCTTGTCTGAACCAATTGAAACCTAAAATGTGACAACATCCATGTCCCTCATTGGCCAGATGTGTCATTGAACGCATTTCCTAAACTGCTTTTTGATTTGTTAGGATTAAGATTTGCGAATACACCTACAGAACTTCTCAAAGTAAACAAAGAGAGGATGAAAAGCCGGCAGACAACAGAACACTTGTTAGTGTGGAGAGATGACTGTGCTGGCTGACAGTATCCCTGGTCATCAAACAGTGTATTTTATAGTTAGTATGCATGACTTCAGACAAATGATACATTTCAATAATGAAGCGCAGATGCAGCTAGAAAACAATCATTTATTGTAGTACAAAAGGCAAAGGTGCATCACAAGTCTGTAGTCTTCCATAATAGGTAAAAAAATTATAATGGAAGTCCCGGAAGTCAAATTATTTTCTACAGAGGAAAAACTTATATAGGTTTTGACCAAGTGAAAGGCAAAGAATTGATGTAACTACTTTTTTCTCCCTTCAACAGCCTTTAAAGACCAATAGATTTCTGTGACCTTTCTATGAGTTTTTCAAGTGTTGCATATATATAAAAGTTCTCTTGGTTGCATCTCGGTCACTTGAGCGCCAAATCCGTTATTGTTATTTACAATCAAGGCTTGACGTTAACTTTTTTGATCACCAGCCACTGTGGCTAGCAGTTTTTTACCGTTACTAGCCACTCGCCTTTTCACTAGCCACAATTTTGTTGTTGGGAAAATTTGAAAAGCGTGCATTAAACACTCAGCAGTCACCATATACACTACCAGCACAAATGTCTTAATGCCTCAGGCTGTTGATGTTGCCATTTACTCTGCTGATCTCTTGCACACCCCCCAAACTGAATGCAATCCCAAACCATGATTTTTTCTTCACCAAACATAAATTTGACTTTGGCATGCTAAAATTACTTCATTTAGATTTTGTGTTTTTTCCACTTGCCTCCTCATTCATTTAACTGTTTTTTGTTTATGAGCTTACTCGATGACCATGAGCAAATGGGTTGTGCTTTCATAAAAAAGTGTCGCATTGCAATTAGTTTTCTTTCACATGACTTTTCAGGGCTCAACACAATAAGGATTTACCTTTTTTTTTTCTCTGGCAATACCAAACTAATTATTTCCTTGCCACAAATTTTAAATAATGTGTAAAAACAAGCAAAATACTGCTGTATACATACACTTTTTATTTAACAAAGCAGTTGACATTTAAAAAATATATATTCCCGCATCTAAAACTATGCACAGTGGTCTGTTCTGGCTCCCAGATCACCAGTTAACTATGCATACAAGAACATATTAAAGCAATGTTATTGTAAGGTATGATTATTAAACTATATTAACAAAAAGTAACAGCAAGCAAAAGAAAACGGGTAAAAAACATTCTGTGCGCGATAATGAAAGGATGATGCCGCGCACACGGTTAATGTTAGGCCAATTAAAAAAAAAATCTGTTCAAAGAATGGTTAAAGCGAAAGCGACAACAACTGCTGCTGTTTACAAACAATCTCCAGCCCTTGAAGGACTGTGGGTGCACAAGCATAGCACTGGTTTCGTTTCCAGGCATGGTTGCTTCGAGTGAGGAAACTGCACAGGAGCTTTTAAACACTTGCACGCATCAAATCATCTTTGCGCGCGACACTAAAGCCCTCGTCAATTGTCAGTGAGTGAGGAAAGCCTGTCTCACCGTGCGCGTGATCCTCTCATTCGTTATTCACCTGCTTTCTTTTGCTTGCACGAAAAGATGTTTTTGTCAGTCGTGCTGCTTCTCGATTCTAAGATCACATTACGCATATAGACAAACGGTCATAAACTAACAGTCTAATCTGTAGTGACGACGAGCCAGTACTGGCAATTTAAAAATAAGTTTCAGCCAGCCAAAGTGGCTAGTGGGAGTGGCTGTCTAACCTGCCACAACCGAAATCTACCCACATTTGGCGGGTGTTACTGTAAAGCCCTGTTTACAATGGTTTGTTGTTTCGTATTTAGAGTAACACATGCAAGAAGCTCAAATTACTCCCACCAACCAGGCAAGGCGCACCCAGTTGAAAAAATCTCAACTTTTCAGAATGCCGCAAACACTCAGCGAGTCACATGACAAGAACTGACCAATCAGCTTCATAATTAGACTAATTACCTCAGACAAGTAAAGTTTATTTATAAACTAATTTTGAGAGGATCACATGCTTATGATAAGAGCAATCACTATCTGTTCATTAGCAACTACAGCAGGGGAGTTCTCGATATCTACCTGAGCTCAAACTCCCCTCTCGCCTTACAAACGGGAGGGAGCCCCGGGCTCGAGGATCTGATGAGCTCTTGGTTCTCTCCCAGAACACCATGCCAAACAAGCTTTATAATCAATTATCAGCTAAGTGTAAACACCCAAACACTGCAGTGCTTTTGAGTTTTCTCCATAAATAAAACTTGTATCAGAGTTGCAGCAATGTTTGTCTGCTCTGAGAAAACGGTTAATAATCGCCTTGCAGGGCCGTGGTAAAATAGTCAAGGGTTGACCATTCCGTGGTGATAAAAAGGTTGGGGACCACTGTTTTAAAGGAACACTCACATGCTAATGCCAGGCGCTCTGAAATACCATTTAAATTCTTGCAGAGCTGCATTTATAGGTTTGCCAATTTCCTAGCTACCACTTTAGTTTTTCAATTAATAAAATGGATGTTAAAAAAAAGTGATAAAACCATCAAATTAAATTATACAAGGAAGGCATGAGTGAACTTTTAAGTAAACCACTATCTTAAGTAAGGACACTCTTTTTATATGCAGGAAGATAATCAAATACCTTAAGATTTTTCTGGGACACGTCTTGTGTCTTTGCCATAAATGTGATAAGATATGCGCACAAGCACTTTGCTGAACATCACTAAAGAGCGCTGATATTGTCTGGCTGCTTGCTTTGCTGAATGGGCAGAGCATAACAGCAGCTAATTTGTTCAGACACTGGTCTTCCAATAAACCCCAAATACCACCTGAAATGCGACTGGATTAGCGGCGATATCTGTTCTGTGACCACAAATGCTTATTTATTATATAGTGGCTGAATAGCAGTTTGAAACACGATGCTTAGTTTCATTTTGTGTAATTACTTTTCTAAGCAAGGCATGATAAAGCCGGTGTAGCAATCTTCAAATAGTCTGAAAACTCACTTTAATCGTATTATGGTGCTAAATAATTCAGCGGGTGAGACTTTACTGTAAAGCCATACAAGTTGCTTTTCAGAAGTGGAGGAAGCATTGTGCCTTCATCAGAGTCAGGTGAGCCGCTGTTTCCTTGATCATATTTTTTTTGCTGCCTTGTAACATGCCAACGTCTTCCAAGCAAAAACCCAAACTGACAGCTTATTACTGGCTACTCTTCAACCGCCTGCTAAGCACACCTTGAGGTTATTAACAAGCTCAACTTGGCCCTCTAAGACCAGCGAGAGCTGCATTAGCATTCAAGGTGGCAGCTTTTGTCAAAAGTGTTGTATCCAACAAAACAGAGCCCTTGGGGGAAAATGAGTCACACATTTCAGTAAGGGTGAAACCAAACCAACAGAACACACAGAGACAGGTGTCTGATAGCGCACAGTGCAACACCGCTGAAATGGGAAGCCGGTAAAAGCAGTAGGTAGACTGTTGAGGTATCTTTGAGAATCAGCTCGCGCATAGTTAGGGGCCTGGCATGTTGACTTATGGGCCGGCGGTCCTCCATTGGGTTGCGTGGCTTGAAAGAAAAAAAAGTGTCTCACTTCATAAGCTGCAACTATTACACAAACCAAGTGCTTATGAATGTCAGATGAAATCTTTAGGAGAAATTGCAATTGTGTAAGACTGTGATTCTACATTCTAGCCTGCAAGCGTAACCTTCTTTTTTGCGATGGGATGCATATTCATGACTTTTGTATGCATAATGCAGGGACTTGAGTTTAGATAGGATGGCCATAGACACGCACACACATTAAATCAGTAAAGCTGTGCTTGCGACACCACACTGTTATTTGTTCATTCTGGTACTAAAATTACAATGCAGAGGAGCAAATTAATAATACACAAGTGTTAATGATTAAACTCTAGCAGATGGAAATGGAATAGGTTTTACATAAAAACTTTTCATGTAATGAAAGTTTTGTTTTCTAAACTAGAGCGGAGTCGACTGAATTCAACACATAAAAGCTCCATCCAGTAAACACTTTCTGATGCTATATACTGTAAGAGCAGCTTTTTGAATTGTATATGGATCTTAAGATTAATGACAGTACCTGAAAGATTTGTACAGTAGTTCCTGAAGGATGTATCAGTGTTTGCAAAGCAGTAAAATACCATTATTCATCATACTAGGAAAGTACTGAAAATCTTCTGTAAACTGTAATATTTTAAAATATAAAACTATGACATGATTTTGTTTGTTTTTGCAGTGTCTGTTTTCTTTCGTGCCATTTATTTGGCAAAACAAAATTATTCAATGTGATTGCATTAATCTTTAACATATAAATTCACTTTGGTAACAATTTACAATAATAAACATTAAATAATTAATAAGTGTAATAAAATAAGTAAAAAATAATTAATTAATGAATAATACAATTAATACATGAATAAAAATAAATGAATGTGTAAGTAAAAGAATAAACACAGAACAACAACGAGCATGAAAAAAATTATATCAGAAAGTATTTAATATATACACTATCTGACAAAAGTCTTGTCGCCTATCCAAATTTTAGGAGTTACAAATAATAACTTGACTTCTAATTGATCATTTGGTATCAGAAGTGGCTTATATAAAAGGCAAAGGCCTCTAGATTACGCTTATTTTACCAAAATAAAATATGATCACGCCTTGATTTTTAAGGATTTAATTAGGACAGTAAGGTCTGTATTTGCTAAGACAAAAGTCTTGTCACTTAACATAAATAATGTAGAGTATAGAATATAAAGTCATGGTGCAGTGGAAAAAGATTTAATATTGTGTATGACTCCCATGAGCTTGGAGGACTGCATCTATACATCTCTGCAATGACTCAAACTTATTAATAAAGTCATCTGGAATGGCAAAAAAGCGTTCTTGCAGGACTCCCAGAGTTCATCAAGATTCTTTGGATTCATCTTCAGTGCCTTCTCCTTCATCTTACCCCAGACATGCTTAATAATGTTCATTTCTGGTGACTGGGCTGGCCAATCCTGGAGCACCTTTACGTTCTTTGCTTTCAGGAACTTTGATCTGGAGGCTAAAGTATGAGAAGGAGCGCTATCCTGCTGAAGAATTTGCCCCCTCCTGTGGTTTGGATTGTAATAGGCAGCACAAATGTCTTGATTCCTCAGGCTGTTGATGTTTCCATTCATTCTGCAGATCTCTCGCACGCCCCGATACTGAATGTAACCCCAAACCATGATTTTTCCTCCATCAAACTTGACTGATTTCTATGAGAATCGTGGGTTCATGCGGGTTCCAATAGGTCTTCAGCTGTATCTATAATGATTGGGATGTAGTTCAACAGATGATTCATCTGAAAACATCTACCTTCTGACACTTTTCCAAATGATCAACTAGAAGTCAAGTTATTACTTGCAACTTGACATGATCCTTATAACTGGGATCGATGAAAAGACTTTTGTCAGGTAGTGTATATCTTTTTTCTATAATCTATATATTCTATAATCTATATACCAAAGATGGGAGTTCCTTGAGGATATCCATATTTGTTGGTCTACGGCATCTGAAATATTAAAAATGGAATAAATAATTTGATAATAAGTATATGAGTAATAAGTCTATGAATTGCTACAGTATCAGTTAAATGTGCCTTTGTGTATTAATACTGAAAGCTGTTTTATGCTGTTTAATGTTCTTAAGTAAAACATGTTTAAAAGAAAAGTAAAAAAATCTGGCATTTATTTGAAAAATAAACCTCTTACAACAATATATACAATTTAACACATATTTACTGAATAAAAGTATCAATTAAAAATATGATAAAACTTATTGAACCCAAACCTTTGAACATTATCTTAACAAGTTATTTAATAAAAAATACTTTGCCCAGTTTTATCAAATTGCTTGTGATGTTCCTGATTTGTAAGTCACTTTGAATAAACGTGTCAGCTCGATGAATAAATGTAAAATGTAAGAATGTAATGAAGATGTAAATAAAGTAAATGAAGTTTGACTGAAGTATGTTAAGCCAGAAATATCAATAAGACTGTCACTAATTCAGTTAAAGGAGTAGTGGTGTTTGCTGGATGTTTGGTCCGTCTGGTGACACGGCAACAAGGATGAAAGTCAATCTTCACACCCTCCAAGGAAATGGAGACGAAAAGCAACAGCCAACGAAATAATTAACGCCTCTGTTGTGATCCATCATGTCAGCCATATTCGTCAATTACTTGTGAGCACATCTGTTTTTCCCCACTGCTTAAAAGAACATCTTGATTCACTGGGACGTAACACCTTTGTGGTGTGATTTAGTGACCATTTTGACAGATTTCTCACTCACAAATTTACAAATAAAAACCATCACAAGAGTTTTGTTATAATAGGACAGAGTTTTTTGATGTATAACTACTGTAGTTAAGCTACTGTTTAAAATTTGGGCTCAGTTTTATTCAGTAAAGATGCATTAAATTGATGTTACTGTTTCTGAACTTGCTGTTTATCAAATTGTTATATTTATCGACAAATATATCATGGTTAACAAGATTTGTTAAGCAGTTTTCACTTTGAAATTTACTTTGGTCACTGTAAGAAATGTTTAGCATAAAATCATCATATTAGGCTGATTTATGAATGAAGGTGTCATCAGAGACTGCAGTAATGATGCTGAAAATTAAGCTTTAGAATCACAGGAATTAATTACATTTGAAAAGTATATTCATTCCTTCATTCATTTTCTTTTCGGCTTAGTCCCTTTATATATCAGGGGTCGCCACAGCGGAATGAACCGCCAACTTATCCAGCATATTTTTTACGCAGCAGATGCCCTTCCAGCTGCAACCCATCACTGGGAAATTAAAAAGTATATTAAAAAGGAAAATGTTCTTTTTTTATCTTACAGGTTAAAATCATATATTTTTGTATGAGTTGACTCCTTGTTAAATTACAATCTTTTCAGCTGAAGTGGTAGAAAGGTTTATTTTAGCTAGAAGGAGCGAGTAAATGAAATGAAATGTAAAAGTTTGCTTTGTTTTGTGTTGTAGAAGAAATATAGGCAAAATTATGATTATACAGGGTCAACAGAGATGTAAGTAGTCAGTGTAATTATACAAGGGGCCAACAGAGATATATTTATAGTTACATTTTATTGTTTTAACATATGAAAACAGAGCTAGGAATTAATATTAACCTATGTATGAACAGATGAATTAAGTTAATTAGATATGATAAGTTTATTGGTATACCTTTCCTCCAGAAATATGACATTAAGAGGTGAGTGATATGACACTGCATAAGCGTGCATTAAACACTCAGCTGTCACCATAAACACTACCAGCACAAATGTCTTAATGCCTCAGGCTGTTGATGTTGCCATTCACTCTGCTGATCTCTTGCATACCCCCAAACTGAATGCAATCCCAAACCATGATTTTTTCTTCACCAAACTTGACTGATTTCTGTGAGAATCTTGGATTCATGCAGGTTCCAGTAGGTCTTCTTCAGTATTTGTGATGATTGGGATGCAGTTCTACAGATGATTCATCTGAAAAATCTTCTGCCACTTTTCCAAATGATCATCTAGAAGACTTTTTTCAGGTAGTGTACACATCAAACTAACAAAATATAGCACCTTATGCCTCTTCAGGGTGGTGCTGAATACATTTATGATCAGTATATTTTGAATTCGGCATTCTGACGACAAGCTGTGATAAGATGAGGTATGTCATGCCTGGATGCATTACCTGAGAGCTCTATAATGCTGGTCTACTGTATATATAAGTATATACAGATCTTCATTCTATGCTGCCTCTAAGACATGTGAATCATTTCTATTTAAGTTGCATTATTTAAGTGCAGTGTAGCCATGTACACAACTTATTCACATTATTACTGTCATGTTGGACTTTCCTCCACATTTTACGACAGGATAAACACACAGCAGTGCTCAACAATTTGACAGCAAACAAAAAACATTATTGGTTTAATCATTTCTATCCGATGTCTTCTGTTTGCATATATAACATCATGAATAACTGACTGCACTTGAAGCTTTTGTAAAATTAAAAACGAAACTCCCAAAACTGTATATGGTATTATAACATAAAGGGACTGAAGTACAGAATCCTGTCAAGTGCAAACATAATGACACGTTCATTAATTAATTTACGTATTATATCAAGAATCATAAAAAGAGGTTTAGAATACTCTAAAAGCAACTCATTGAAACATCTTACTCAGAATAATTATTCAGAATAAGGTAAATGATTAGACTACTGATGTGCATGTAAACATACTCATTGGTACTCAAGACTTACCCGGTTTTAAGGTTGTCGATGGCATCTTCCACTCCTCTCTGGTTGTTCCGCACCATGTACTGATGCATGTTGGGGTAATTGCTGCGTATATTCTCCTCTGTACTACCGTTTGGGACTGTGCCGAAGCGCAAAGGAGGATACTGTTCAGTGGGATGCTGAAACTGCAAACACAAGTGGGAGATACTTCATTACCTTTCTGAAATATGATATTACAGTTCAGGCCATTGAAATTTGGTTAATTAATCATTTTGCTAAGTATGATGGGAAACAGAAACGTGGTGTGAGGCGAGGTGGGGGGAGGGGGATAAAACCCATAAAAATTGAACCATTGATTTATATGATTACAAGCTGATGATATATTTGCATAATTTGGCCCCAACTGCTTCACACAAACAAATGTCTGGTTCTGATTCAAATGAGACCTGGTTAAAGAGATTAATAGAGGATATACTTATCACTGTGTTGAAGCTACTCTCTTATAAAACCACCATTTTTACTCACTTTAGTACATATCAGCTCCAGCAAGGGATGCACCGAAATTAAAATTGTAAACAATACTGATGATCCAATAATTCTTGTCATTTTATGGCTGATAACCAGTGTATGTAGTTCAAATTAATAATTGGTAGCACTTTAAAATAAGGTTCTATGTTTTAACGTTTGTTTACATAAACTAACACTTTTAAGGTGTTTATTGATCTTATTTAATTGCAACGTTTACTAATACTGCCATGCAAGGGCGTAAGGCATTTGCTTGGCCGAAAATGAGTTATTGATATTTTTGGGACATTCAGGACCTCCTTTATCATGTGGTTAAGTATCTTGAGTCAATTTCATTGTTTTTTTTAATTGGCAGATTTTCAATGTTCTACCTATAATTAATTTGGCTGGTCGTTTGTCCTTGCAGAGCTGAATGCATTATTAAAATCAACACATTTATTTAATAATATTATTTAAAGGGGTTCTGCAAGCATGAATTAATAATGAAAAGTTAACAAAAAAATGTAGATATGTATTGTTTATACATATATAATATATTAATATAATATTAATTTAACATTTACAAACTAGATTATTAAAATCTAAATATTTACATATGAACTGATATATGGTTTTTTAACTAATATGTTAACAAAAATGAATAAATACTTCAAAAATGAATGTATAATTGTATGTCTAAATAATAAATACTGGGAGATTGTTAAATTGTTAGTAAAACAAAATAAAATCTAAATATTAGAAGGATAACTCAAAGGAAAAAGATGTAGAAATGTTACCTTGGCAAATATCTAAAATATAGACCATTTTGAGGGGTGTAACAATACAAATGGTCCCAACGTATTTCCTGTTTTACATTTTTCATTTTCAAAGCTTCCAAGAATCCAAAAAGGTCCACATATTGATACATAATGTTCTGATAGCTGTTTCAACATCAAGTTATGATTGATTTGCCTCTTGTTACAGTTAAATAAATAGTTTAACAACATACAGGAAATGTTCCACCACATTGAAGTAGTCAATTGAGGAATTACATCTGGTGAAGTATAAATAAAGCTAGATAGAAATATAAAGCTAGTTTTAAATACAAAAACTAATGAAAATGAGAAAGCACAGAACATAATGACTAAAACCAACTTAACCAACATTCTGAAGTAAATATTTGAAATAAAAGTTACTTTAAAACATTAAATACAACTATACTATATAATACTAAAACAACACTAATAAACTGATAAATACAACCCCAAATCAGAAAAAAAGTTGGGACAGTATGGAAAACTTGTTGATTAACTAGTTGCAGGTAACAGTCTGGATGATCCTTTTCTTTTGTGGTCCGAAGCACACGGCATTCATTTCTGGCGAAAAATACCTGAAATACTGATCCATCTGACCACAATACATGTTTCCACTTTGTGATGGTCCATCTCAGATGCCTCCGAGCCCAGAGAAGTCGCTTCTGGACACTGTTAACATAGGGCTTCATTTGTGGCACAGTACAGTTTTAACTGGCATTTGTGGATGTGACTACGTATTGTGATACTTAACAAAGGATTGCAAAAGTAGTCCTGAGCCCATGTGGTGATATCGCCTATAGATGAATGACGATTCTTAATGCAGTGCCGCCTGAGGGATCGGAGATCACGATTGTTCAGCTTAGGCTTGCGCCCTTGTCCTTTGCGCACTTCTTTATATCATTTCTCCAGATTCCTTGAATCTTTTAATTATGTTATGAACTGTTGAAGGTAAAA
Organism: Danio tinwini; assembly: GCA_903798205.1. Taxonomy (NCBI): domain Eukaryota; kingdom Metazoa; phylum Chordata; class Actinopteri; order Cypriniformes; family Danionidae; genus Danio; species Danio tinwini. Next base: position 1,310,539 of record CAIGQZ010000253.1, on the reverse strand, counting down.
TATCCAAATGTCTTACAATAAAAATCATGAGGAACACATTATATAATGTTTGTTATATTGATTGCAATGAAATGCAAGTCAAAGTTAATTTAGAAATCCACTCTGGCCCAACTTTTTCTGATTTGGGGTTGTACTTGATTTGTATTCTACATTATTTCTACAACAAAGATTAAGAATTATTTAAAAACAACAGTTACTTTTCTTTTCTGCAAATAAATGTAGGCATCACAATAGTAATGTACAGAATAAATGATAAAAAATAAGTTCAAGTTTCATTAACTGCTTAATTAGGAAGAAACGTTTTAATATAATACAAATATTAAAACATATTAGCAATGCCCTTTTAATAATAAAATGTAATCTAAATATTTCATATATTTACTAAAATAGTAAACTTTTCATTATATACATATTTAACTGTATAAAATAAATAGTAATTGTATTTAGTCTTTTTGATTATTAACCTTTTAATGTTATTTGCAAAATAGGTGAAGAAATACAAATATTAAACATGACTAATCATATTTTTATTACTCGCCATGATAGCTACAAATTAGAACATTTCTTCCTAATTAAAAGACCAACATGTCATCCACTACCTTCTTATCGCTGAGTCCCGACACGGTGTCGATGTACTCCTCTTGGATCATGAAAGCTGCCAGGTTAGCAGTGTAGCTGGCCAGAAAGATGACAGCAAAGAAAGCCCAGACCAGCACCATTATCTTACTGGTGGTGCCTCTCGGGTTCTCAACCGGAACGGAGTTATTAAACACCAGAGCCCACAGCAGCCAAATAGACTTCCCTATAGTGAACTTTGAACCTCCAGCCGCTGACAGAAGAAAACACAGACACGTCTTATTACGATAACAGCAAGCGTGAAGGGAGAAAACAGTGAGACACAGGAGAGAAGACAGATTATAGCTGGAGGTCTGTTGAGGAGCATGCTTACAATGATAATAACAGTCTGTAAACAAGCCCTTCATTGCTGATTGCCTTCAAGAAAGTGCCTGGAGCAAAGCCTTAAAATATATAAAGGACTCACTCTTGCCGCTCTGTAGGCTTCGGTTATATCCGACAGGGCTGAAGAACTCGAATATGAAGACGGTTACAGCCACCACAGACAGGCACATGACGAACATCATCACCCACACAGCTGGACTGTACGGCTCTGCCAATAGTGGAAAAGAAGCATTTATGAAAATTAATGGATGACGGTACAAGGAGTCTTACACTACGGGGCTGTTGAATGCTTGATTCTGATTGACTGCTTCTAAGGTGTGAAATTATTCGCAAGGGAAAAGCATTTTTTTCCTTCCCTTTTAGTGATTCCTGGCAGGTTTTGAACCGCATTACAGTTCCGCATCCCTAAACTAAATGATTTCAGCTATTTCACAGCCTACGACAGTCAAAAATCATATCAAACCAAAACAGAAGGCTTTGGATGAGATGTTTAGGAAACTGGTCCAAGGACCCCACTCAAAAAATGAGCCACAATGAAGTTTGTCATTAAAGATCCCATGAAATTAAAATAAAGTGTTTTAGATGTTAGTATCAGCAGTGGTGGAAGGAGTACTGAAAATCTTACTCAAGTAAAAGTACATTTACTTGCCTTAAAATGTAGTGCAAGAGTAAAAAAATCTTTTGTAAATATTACTCAAAGTATGAGTAAAAAGTAGACCTTTTAAAAGTACTTAAGAGTAGTGAGTATTACGCTGTAAAAACCTGATGCATTCACATGTAATTTGTGGATGTGTGTAAACGTAACATTCTGTAGTGCGTTTAGTTATTACCCAGCAGGCACACAACATCATGAGACATTAATATTAGGTTAGATTTAGGTTGTGATGTCAGGTGACCAAAATTCAATCTCTAGCCAGCGTCTAAGGACAATGTTATTTTGATGTCCAATAATGACGTCGAATGACGTTAATATTTGGTTGATTTTAAGTTGTGTTAGAAAGTGACCAAATTCCAACATGGAGCCAACATCTTAAACCAACATATTATATTTGTTTGTCAAATACTGACATTTATTCATCAGGTATGGCAACCAAAATCCAACATCTGATAGACGTTATAGTAGTAACATCCACACAACGTCAAGCTGTAACATCATTAGACGTTTGAATTACTTTCGGTTGGACGTTGGACATTGATGTCAGTTCTGACGTCAACTCGATTTTCATTTCCAAACAAAATGCAACGTCCTCACAACCTTGGGGTACAATGTCAATCTGAGGTCTTGTTGACGTCTTGTGCCTGCTGCGTGTTTAAGGCCATTTCGGTCATCATACAGTAAACATCCATTATCTTCTTGTCAGTGACATGCATCTAAACATTCTCTGGGTCAATGTGTGTCAAGACCTTCTTGGACACTTTTAATGCTTCCAAAAAGTTTGCTGCAATTATAAAGTGCACATGTCTTGAGGTACTGTAGTTCATTATGATGCGATTTACCTTCTATGTGCGATTTGATTGGACAGGAATCTCAAGACTGATTTTTCTAATCCCCATAGACAAGAAAATAAAGTAGTGACTGCAAGTTGAAGGAAAGCAGTGGAGTAAAAGTACTAATACTGCAGTAAAAATGTACTCAAGGGAAAGTAAAAGTACACATTTTTAAAACTACTTGGTAAATTACAAATCCACAGAAAAACTACTCAATTACAGTAGTTTGAGTATTTGTAATTTGTCACTTTACACCCTTGAGTATCAGTATTGTTCGTTTTTAAGATTTCTATAAGCTAGTGCACACCAAATCAGAGACAGAATTTGTATTTAGGAGATATAACACTGATATAAACATGTAAAGCTTGTAGTTTGTCACTTCCTCCTAAATGGATCAACGGTTTTATTCACGTCACCTCTTACCTTCAGTTTCTCATCAAATCGTCAATCAAAAGCTCTCTAGTATCTGACATGCCCCACTCCCTTCAAAACGCTTCACACTTGATGCGCTTTAGCTCAACCACTTTCCCTGGCAGAGTGTTGATAAAACAAAACACTATTGGATATTTTTTAAAGGGGAGGGGCTACCCTGTCCCACCTTCTCTTCATATTTTGGTAGCGATTACGTCAAACATTGAATAAAATTGCACATTTCAAAGCACTTCACGGGAGCTTTAACTGTTTGTAACTATTTAAGTTTATTTAATTTGTCAGTTTTTTTTGCCATATTCCTTAGTCAGTTAAAAAAATATATGGTATAAATATATAAGTCAGATCTAATTATTTAAATTCTATGAGATTGGTTTACTTCATATTTAGGGGAAAAAATGTGTTTTAAAAGCGTTTAAAACACATTGGATTTATTGATATTATTGCATAAATCTTATTTGTTTTATTTATGTTTAACTAACGAATATCAATCACATGAGGTTTATTAGTTTAATTATGTTAAACATATGGAACTTTTATATGCAATCAGAACACATAAATCATATTTGTTAGGCCTAAATATGTTTTTGAGTGCAGTTTGAGAACAAAAATCTGACAAATGTCTTAAAATACAACATCTAAATAATGCTTTAGGAGGTTTTTTTATCTAAGACACTGCACATTTCGATTTAATTTTTATGTTAAAGCAGGTGTAGCCATTGGAATCGTTTTGGCTTAAGACTTCTTGTTTCATTAACTTCTATTGATTTTTTTAGCCATAAAAATACTGCATCTTCATGCTGTGACTTTCCTTTCATGCAGTGTGTAATGTAACTGTTTGTAAATGTAAAAGGTCTGCTAAGTTTTTATAGTCTTAGGTGCTTTAATAAATAATGTTACAGTCTTCTAAAAGAAAGAATAGATTAAATTGAATTCCAGTTTTTCTGCCATAACTGATCTATGTAAATTCATAACAATTTTCACAATGCCAGCCTGTGGTCTTCACCAGATAGCCATGCATGAACAACATCTATTTTGACTCTAAAGCACTGTGGTGGGTTTGTGTTGTCAACATCATGTTGAGAAAACACCTTTTTTTTCTTGAGACAAGATGGTTACTTTTCTACAGCCTCTAAACTTAAAAAAAAAATAGAAAAAGTAGAAGAAATCTAAATGTTATGTGAAACTAAATGTATAGCTCAACAAGTCATAACAGCTTTACTTGAATTATTCACAGCCATTTTACCCCATTATCTTCAATCTGTAGGTTTCTATTATTCATTTTTGTGACATTTTTGCCACAAGCCCTCATTAATTCTGATGGACATACACTTGCTCCTAATGTAGAATAATTATAGAGCTATATCCTCTTGTAACATGCCACAAACCATATGAAAACATTACAGAGAAATGTTCAGCTCAAGTCGTGCTTTGCGATGGAGGTTTGGGGTCGATCAGCCCTTTCAATGTGTCATCATTGATCTTGGCATGAATTGATCAAAAAAATCAATGCCATCATTTCTGTCCTACAGTGTGTACAATCGTTAAAGACTGTGGAAGCACTGGGAGATGAGATCCAGATATGGTAATGGGGTTTTGCTTCCAACACATGCTGCAAGTGGCCGAGCAGTCACAACAGACTTTGGCATCTGACCAATCAGAGCATAGTAGACTCTCAGAAACGAGAGGTTTAGAACAAACAGATGTTCCAATGAATAGTTTGAGACATTTTATAAAAAAATCAGGTGATATGAAATGAATAATATGATCAAGGGTGTGTGTTGAAAAATTCTAAACCTTTATAATACAATAATGGGGCTTATTGGGGCATCAGGGCTCGAAATTGCGACCGCTTTGGTCGCATATGCGCCCAAAATTTTATCTATGCGACCTCAAAATATATTTGGGAGCATTTGTGTGAGTGCACAAAATTTATGTTGTGCGACCAGTTTTTTTTTACAGCAAAATGTTTACCACATGTTCACTACCGTATTTAGGAGGCATTTACGCATTAAGCATCTTTGCACCTAAAAACACCAAACGCAGCGCTCAGGAATGGTTTAAAACAGTTGACATGTCAGCTTGCGGCAGTAAACAAAGCCCGCAATGCTAGCCCAGCCTTCAAGCTCTTCTTATTGGCCCACCGTGCTAGAACACAATGTGAATGGATTGGTTAATATCAGCTGTCAATCCCTCAGTTCCGATAACAGGGAGCTACAGCCGCGAAACTGTAATGGTTTGGATCTGAGAGAATGAAAACAACACTGACAGATTTAGTTTTAGAAACCATACAAAGTTACAAATAACGGCACATCTGATTAGTGATCATAAGCTGAATGTCAATCCAGCATTTACACTTTTCGAAAAGTGGATAAAAGACTTCCAGTGGTTAAAGTACGCTATGAAAATGACTAAAGCATTCACTGTAAAGCCGGTGGGAAGGAGTTTTTAGGTAACTGTGTTTGCCACTGAATCCACACATTAAGCATGAGATGTTCTAACGTTATTTAATCCTTCATTTAATCGCCACGATGCTTTCAGTCGTGCGACTGACACTGCGTTCACCATCGCTAAAGAGCATGCATTCACTGTGATTAAATTAATATTGCAGCTCATAAAAAGACCGTTATTGCCATTAAGATGACGTATGCAAATAAGAAGTTATATGTCAATATCATCTGTGCAATACCAGACACCACCTGTGAGAACAGCTCAGTTATTATTGTTAATTCAGTTTATGTAATTTACGTTAAGCAGAGCGTGCAGGGCCGGTAAGCGCATGTAGATTTTTGTTTATTTGTTAGTTGTGATTAGAGTGTTAATATATAATAGAATCTGTTAAAATAAAATGTGTAGTAACGGTGCTCATAATTTTTGGTGGGTGTGCCTAAATTTTGTCTGGTGCACCTAAAGTTAGGAGCACTGGTGCTACCAAGAAAAAAGGTTAATTTCGAGCCCTGGGCATAATGCAATATTCTGCAAATATCTGCACTCGTACAGCCTCTTTACTCTTGTGTATTACTCCGCTTACATACAGAGACAAGCAGAGGACACACTACAGTTTGACAAATATTGAAGCTGTTGGACAACATAATGTACTTTTGAGGCTTTTTTATTCAATAATGTAGTTGTTTAGATTGCAACTATGCAGTTTATTTACAAGGATAATGCCTATTTTAAATATTTATAGTTTCGGCGACCATCTGCGGCCATTAGCCTGTCATTAAGCAGAGCAATGATGGTTGACGTTGTCCATTCACAAGATGGCGACAAAGATCACATAATAAGCCCTTAGAGAGTAAAAGCAGCGTAATTTCTAACTACAGCTGATCAAATCATTATTAAACTGGTAAGTGACTTTCTAAGTCGATCTCTCTCTTTTGTATGCTGTAGTGCTATATTTATACCATAGTAATTGTAGTGTATTAAATGTAAGATGGGACTCGCATATCAGGACTTTTTTGGTTGGTCATCTGTTTCTGTTTCTAATGAGTTTCCTATTTTTGTTACTGCAGACTGATTTAGTAAAAAGAAAGAAAGAAGATGTGCCCGGATGTGTTAAGCGTTTTTCTCTGTGTTTGATTTTCTTCTTTATATACACGATTATGCAGGAGAAATGTTGTGCACAATATTACACGGGTAGCAGCGCGACATGGCTGTATATTGTCAATGGTGGGACACTAAGGCACCCGGCCTGCGGCCTCACACTCCTCTCTCCAGTGCCAATATACAGCCACATCTTACTGTTACCCTTGTGATATTGCACACACACACACACACACATATACATATATATATATATATATATATAATGAGTATATAATGAATATAATGAGTTATTTTAAATATAAATATATATATAATTGTTCTAATTCTGACTGAATGTACAGTATGTTTTCTCAAATGACCAATGAAATTTTGATATGAAAATAATAATTGTTAAGCTAATATACACGTTTTTACACGTACACTATATACGCACAGTATACACATAATATTCAAGAACATACTGTACAAGCAGCTCATAAATGCTTTTTTAATTGTTTATGCACTACTTAGTTTTTCCACAAGGTCCTTAATTCACTACCATAAATAGTTTACAGCAATCAGTATATATATATTTCAATACACAATTTGCTAAATTGCAAATAATCTCTAGTTGCCTAAACAATACTTTGCTTCCCAAAAATGGCCTAATACCCTTAAAGCATGCACTACTTGAGCGAGCAGCATTAGTAGTATTATCTGAAACCATAGTGGATAGTTGCGATATTCAATCAATCCCAAAATACACCATAATTATGATAGTATAACCGTCATACACTTAAAATCTAGAAAATAACCATAATGCACTGTGAGAGTTTGCACATTGGAAGTTTTGTTTGTCAAACTCTGTACTGGAGGACCGGTGTCCTGGCAAGTTTAGGTCCAACCCTAATCAAACACACCTAAACAAGCTAATCAAGCTTATACTAGAAACTATCTGGCAGGTGTGTTGAGGCAAGTTGGAGCTAAATTCTGCAGGACACCGGCTCTCCAGGACAGAATTTGGACACCCCTGGGTTGAGACTATACTGTATCTAACTGGCATGTTACACTGCTGGTTATGAGGATGAGTAGAAGCAAATTTACATTGATCCCAACTAGAAACACTATGAACAAACACCTTACAACAACAGTCACATTATCAATATCCTAACAAATATAATACCCTTACTGTACATGTTGCTATTTCATAAGATTTTGCCATCTGTCATGTGCAAAAAAAATGTTCAAACATGTCCGAACAAGCGCATTTAGGGGGTTCATAACAACTGAACAACTATAACTTTACATGTGATGACTTCATTTTTATTTCAATAATTCTGGTTACACTATTGAGTTTGTACTGATCTGATACTGCATTTCTTATTGATTCAGCTGTTAATAAGTCTATATTGGCTAACACTGAATGAATGAATGCTGAAGTTTAATGTACAACAATCATAATGTATGCCAAGCACATCACATACAGAATATGGACAGTATATAGTCTATCTTTCAACAGCATGTTTGATTCACAGATATTTGAAAGGCTATTTTAAACAAATCGTTTATGCATACCGATACTTTGACTGTCTGGAGATTTGTTAGACTAGTTGATTACAAAATGAAACATTAATGAAGCGAATCATGGCACACATCTCTAATAAACCATATATATTTGACTACATCTGAAGTAATAAGAATCTCGCAGTTGAACTGGTAGAGCACAGCACTTGGCAAAAACCAAGGTCAAGACTTTGATTTCCAAGCAAAATGGACACACTGATCAAATATATGTTTGAATAAGTGTCTGCCAAAAGCCTAAAAGATCAAATTAAGGCTAAAGCACCCTCCTGTTCTCTTACCGAGGAAAGCAGATGGCGACACAGTGCCGTTGCTGCGAGAGACCATGACACTGATGCCGGTCTCCACAAACGGGACAGAGAACTCCACAACCTCTGACCTCTCTTCATTAATAGTCAGAGAGCCGATTGCCATGTCGGCCCGCTTTGACACCACCTGGTGGAGGAAAAGGCTAATCACATTACCAACAGAGAAAGTGGATTCAAAAAACAAGTCACATTTTTTATGAGGGGTGTTGCTTATTTCAGATGTTTAACACTTGGACCGCCATTAAATCTAGTTGTGGATGTTTTTCAAATGTGTATTTTTCATAAAATATCCAATTGACTTGTACTAAATTTGTGTTAAAATGATAAAGCCAGAATAAAATGGGGCATTTATACCTATAATCCACAACAGCTCGAAGTTACCTCATGTATATAATGACTATTTTATCACTGTCTATTTATGTTTTACTGTTCCATCTTGCTAGGCAACATCTTTTACCTACTGAGACAGCAGTAATCTGTTGACTGTGTTAGTCACAATGGACATATTTATTTTTAAAGTTTCATGTCTTTTATATTAGAGGCACTGAATGATGGTAAACCTGAAGGCGGGCTGATATCAGGGGTGAGCGCTTGGTCAGTTCAGCATGAATAGTTGATGAATAATAATAATCATTTCATGACCAAAGTATCTAAACTGGTGGGTTTTGAGTGGGTTGTGAAGTGTTTTTTGATATATTAAATACTTTGTTTTATTAGCGAGACACCTCGATAAGTGTTGACCATGAAGTTTAAAGTCTAGTATGTCTGAGGGATTTATCAAGTAGCAAAGCACAAACAGAACGCCATCCCTTCTGGTGCACTTAGCTCTCTCAATCGTTTTTATTCACTCCTTTAAAAGAAGTGCATGAAAACTGCGGATGCTTCTGTCAGACCAGGTCAAGTGAGGAGAATGCTGAAGAAATATATCAAAAAGAAATTACGAGCTTGCAACGTCACAGTTACTGTATGCTGTCAATTAGTAAGTCAATAAATTACCAAAAAGTGCCAATAAATGATGTAGCTAGGCATGATTTACTTCCAGGTTTTATGTTCTTTTTAATCTAGAGCAGTTTTTGTGTTTCATTAAAGGGATAGTTGTTAAAATAAAAAATAAATTGCCACCAGCGATCTAGTTAACAAACTACAACTCCCAGCATGCACCTCGCACTCAGCAGTTCCTCTTTCCCACTGATTACACACACAGCCAGAGGATCATTATGAACTGATTTCATGATTTTTTTCAGCACGCACGCACTCACACACACACACACAGTTTGTTGCTGAGTCTTGTTTACTGTTATTGTAGCATTACAAAGCATTAATCATATCTAGTCATTCTATTTCTTGCCTGTTTTTTTCTTATTGATTCTTTGCCGCCTTTACCGACCACTCGTCTGTTTTTGACTACGATATTGGATTACCTGTTTGTTTATGTATTTGACCATTGCCTGCATGACTATTCTTTGTTAATAAAGTGTGTGTGTGTGTGTGTGTGTGTGTGTGTGTGTGTGTGTGTGTGTG
>CAIGQZ010000253.1:1272128-1300714 GCA_903798205.1 Danio tinwini | reverse complement strand
GTGTGTGTGTGTGTGTGTGTGTGTGTGTGTGTGTGTGTGTGTGTGTGTGAGCGTGCGTGTGCGTGTAGGTGAACAATTTTTTCAAGGTAACTTTGCTTGTTTTTTCGTAATAATAAGAGTCTAGGGTCAATTTTCTATAAAAAAAAACATTTAAAGGTGCAGTATGTAAGTTTGACACCCAGTGGTTGAACTAGGTATTGCACACCTGGTTAAAAACACATTTTCACTTAGCTCCTCCTCTGATGAGTCCATGCAAGTGCAGGTTGCCAGCGCAAGCCAAGTTAACAAATATTAATCATTCAGCACGCACAAATAATAATGTTAAAGATGTTTATTATGTATTAATTAGATTATAAATCTTACTATTTTACTGGAGTGCAGTAAATGCACTATTCTATGCGTCTGAATGGCTGTATTAAAATGTCTGTCGTGTTTCATCAGGTCAAACTGCTTATCACTGCAAATCTTGTCACATAGCGTGTTGTTAGTACACAGGGTTTCAATGTAAACTGCTTACCTAATGTCTAAGTTTGTAATAATTCAGAGTCTGCAACTGTCCACCGGAGGTCGCAGTTCGGTCACGGATGCATGCTTTCAGAGCCTTTCTGAATGAATGAAAAAATAAGCTGTTTTCCACTAAGGCAACCTGTGGTGCTAAAATATAATTGGCTAAACTGGCTAAACTGACAAAGACACGTTCCGGCACAAAACTCACATTGTCAAAGCAGATTATCTGACTTTAGCTTTGCTTTTCAGATAAACAAGAATGTTCACTTAGCATGTTTCTTAAATATCTGCAAACATATTATGGTATTTTTATACTTTAGAAGAGTCAAACACTTACAGTATATATAATAGTAATATATAAAATAAAACATTATAAAATATTGTTGTAGTTTACTAACCATGAAAAAATGCAGCTCTAGACATTAAAGACAGTACTGTAACATACAGTAATAGTGACATTATATATATTAGCCATGTCAAAATAAAAGACATGAGTATATTTTACCCGCTGATGATTATAGGTATACAATGACCCTTGGCGGTGCAAGTGATTAAAAAAATGTAATCTCTTGTTTATATTTCAGATTCAAACATATATTCTTGCATGTTAAGCCTGATAATTAAAAACAAAAACAAGTCTGCATCTAAATTCAGTGGACTTTGTGTGATAATAAAATCAAGGTCAAAGAATATCGAAGAGATAAAATGAGGGTCTGACCTCCCCGACCATTCCATTCCACTGTCCATCTATGTTCTTTCCATGCCTGCCATTGGTCACCAGATAGAGGTCATAGGTGAAGCCCACTATTTTAGCCAGGCGCTTGAGAACATCAATACAGAAGCCTTTGCAGCAGTGCTTCATGGATTGAATGCCCTCAACAACCATGCTGTAATTGAAAAGAATAGAAAGCAGAGAAAGACACAGAAAAGGAAAAAAGAAAGAGAAAGGGGACAGTGAAAAAAGAATGAAGTCATGTCGAGAAACCAAGCAAAAGGAACTAAATGAACATCCCTGCTTAGAATTTAGTGCTTTGTCACCTAAGGCAAACATAATCTGAAGCCTATCAGCATATAAAGCATAAGATTCTTAAAGAAAAGAGTCTGTTGCTTTAAAAAACTAACACTGCCGCACAGAAACTGCAGCAGGAAAAGATTATTATTCATCTAAACATTGTCCTGTTATAACCAAAAATGTACTCTGAAAATGTTTTGTTGTACTCATGCCACATATTTGAAGATAGCTCACCCAAAATGAAAACCCTCGACCCTTGATGGATTCAAAATATCTTGTTTTGTGTTCAGTGGAAGTGTAGGTCGAGTAAATGACATCAAAATTTTTCTATTTTGGATGAACTATCAATTTAAGCATATTAAACACTTTGTTCTTTGTTCTCATAATCTTAACCAAATATTTTACTTTTTAGTGTTCAGAATCAAACAGGGAAATCAGAGTTATAATTTGCAGATTGCAAATTAATTATTATTTTTTTTATTATTATTAACCCTTGTTACATGCAGTTTTCATTATAGTTTAGTACATTTATGCTAAATCTTTAATTTAGGCATCATAATATACACTATTAGTGTATTTTTTATGTTTTTGAAAAATCTTTTCTGTTTACCAGGGCTGCATTTATAAGTCGAAAAAAAAAGTAAAATTATGAAATATTGTCTTTTCTATGTGAATATACACTCACTGGCCACTTTATTAGGTACACCTGTCCAACTATTCGTTAACATAAATTTCTAATCAGCCAATCACATGGCAGCAACTAAATGCATTTAGGCATGAAGACATGGTCAAGATGATCTGCTGCAGTTTAAACCGAGCATCAGAATGGGGAAGAAAGGTGATTTAAGTGACTTTAAATGTGGCATGATTGTTGGTGCCAGATGGTCTGGTCTGAGTATTTCAGAAACTGCTGATCTACTGATCTACTGCTGATCTATTTTCATGCACAACCAACTCTAGGGTTTACAGAGAATGGTCCAAAAAAGAGAAAATATCCAGTGAGGCAGTTCTGTGGGCAAAAATGCCTTGTTGATGCCAGAGGTCAGAGAAGAATGGTCAGACTGGTTCCAGCTGATAAAAAAGCAACAGTAACTCAAATAAGCACTTGTTACAGCTGAGGTCTGCAGAAGAGCATCTCTGAATGCACAACACGTCCAACCTTGAAGCAGATGGGCTACAGCAGCAGAAGACCACACCAGGTGCCACTCCTGTCAGCTAAGAACAGGAAACTGAGGCTACAATTCACACAGGCTCACCAAAATTGGAAAATAGAAGATTGGAACAACGTTGCCTGGCCTGATGAGTCTCGATTTCTGCTGCAACATTCGGAAGTTGGGTCAGAATTTGGTGTCAACAATATGAATGCATGGAACCATCCTGCCTAATATCAAAGGTTCAGGCTGGTGGCAGCCAACGAATCTGCCGCAACTGTGTGATGCTATCATGTCAATATGGACCAAAATCTCTAAGGAATATTTGCAGTACCTTGTTGAATCTATGCCACGAAGGATTAAGGCAGTTCTAAAGGCAAAATCGGGTCCAACCCGGTACTAGTAAGGTGTAGCTAAAAAAGTGACCGATGAATATATGGTAAAAATTTTATCTGATGATAATATGTTGGTTTCTATAAAAGAATCATCAAGGACATACCAATCTGAAAGTGTAAATATGCATTCATTTCACAAAAGAATCTAATCTTAGTGCTAATATTTAAAACGTTTTATCTATCAAAGAATCCTGAAAAGTAAAATGTCATAATATAATGAAAAAGATTAATTATTAATGATTGAGAACCATTAATAAGAATTCATATCAGAACAGAAAATAACCAAATGATCATTATTTCTGAAAGATCACAGTGACATTGAAGACTTGAATAATGATGAACAATTCAGCTCTGAATACATGAATGCATTCATTATTAATGAGTATCTTTGTTTAAATTGTAGTTCAAAAAATAGTACCATGATCTGCAAATATGAATAATTAATCTAATGCATGTACTATTTTTATTTAGATTATGCATCAGAAACTTTTTGCATTTTGGTAATAAGCATTTTTTTATATATTTTACTTAACTATAAATGAAAATCATGTATAAAAAAGCCTTAATTTCCCTTGTGCAAAACATACAGTAGTTGGAAAAACAAAACCATAATGTAATCAATTAAAATCTCATTTCCATAATCTTTCCTTTGATTTTAGGATGAAATGATCTCTCTGTGATTCACCCAGGCTCTGTACTCTTCACCGAGACGAATTCAGAGAAATTCTCCATTTAAATAAGGTAAATGAAGTAAAGTGCTCTGTCGCGAAGCTATCATTGATCAGCCTCTTCCATTTCTACGTGCATTTCTAATTTATTTAAATCCCATCAGCGCTAGTGACAGGACGGGGGAATGAATGCCCCAAGGCTAATGGGAATGTAATTTGCAACATCTGCATATTCACTGCCACATTTGGCAAAGTGATAACCCCAAAGGTTGAACATTTCCAGTCGAAAAATCCACAGATGAACCTTGACCTGTTGTTGAGCGGCAGTCGGCACGGCACTGAGTCTCTGATGCAGGAGCCTGTTCCAGGATCAGCGGGTTCCACGATGACAAACGGCCTCTCCTCCAGAGTAACCACACGCAAGTGCTGTGAATCATCCAGGGGTTTGAGAAACGGCCCGTATCGAGACCAGGGCGGGTAACGCAAGCGCAGCACTCCGTTCTCCCACCAACCTACCTATAACAAGAGTAAAAGGTTGTTTATGTTGCACAAACACATTGATGTGCAAAATATTCTTAGCCATTTTCTACAGTCGTGGTTAAAAGTATTGGCAAATTGGGGGAAGATAATGTCAAGAAAAGATAACAAAAAGATTTTTCATAAAAAAAAAAAAAATTAAATAAAACAATTAAAAGTGTTTTAGTTTGTCAAATAAATGGATAACACTTTAGTTTAAGTAGAATAGGTTTGTTACCTTCATATTATTAAGATATTGGCTGTTTATTAGTTCTTAGTACTTAATAATTAGTATTAGTAAAGTATATTCTGCATGATCCTATTATAGGTTGTTTGCAATCACGTGGTTCTGGTGACACGCAAAATTCAAATGGAGGGCAGGAAGTACAAAAATTGAACTGGAGACAGAGGAAAGTCTGTATTTCAAAGGAGATAGAAATAAAAAATAAGCAAATATGTTGGGCATGACCCTTTTATCATGAAGAGGGCTGAGTTTTCTACTAAACTAAAATACTATAGTGTTTGGAAGCAAACTATAGATAATTACTTGAATTAAACTGTCTGCACTGCTGTGGTGCGGCACAACTGTAACAATAAACAAATCATTCAATAGGCTTCAGTTGTCTTCGCTATTATTATACACCATCACAGTGCACCACAGTTTACACCAGAGGTCATCAACTATATTTGTCAGAGGGCCTGAGTTTTACTAGACAGTCCCCTTGGGGGCTGGACCCCAAAGAAGAAAATCAAATAAAAATCTCATTTTGGCTAAACATTATGTTTAATGTTTATACTTTTTCAATTTCATTACAAAACTGAAGGCATTTTATTCAGGCTCCCATCACCTATACCACAGTCAACCACTAGGAGTAATAGATATGTTGCCTCAACTCAATTAGGCTAAGTCAACAAGGGGAAATGTAACTTTAGCCATTGATTAAGCACTGTAAGTAGCCCGTTTCAGCATTCTGATTTGAATTCAAGCCCACTTAACGTTTCATTTGATGTGCGAACATTATTTGTCAACTGTTTTGTTCTGGTATCAGGTTATTTATTTTCCATGCTATTTTAAGTTGTGCCAGATAGTTTTTCCTTCTTTTTTTAGTCCTGAGGCAAACATCCCAAGTCTCCCGGAAGTTCTGTGAGTCTCCTGCAAATTCATAGAGACTCCCGGATGCCCGCAAACGAATGATAATCTCCCGGAAATCACGCGTATCTCTCCCGCTCCTCAAATACGCTGCGCACCCCTCTCCACCACATCCCTCCTTGCTCTTCATCACACACACGTCGCGTGCACTCCGCCAACACCCCACCAGGTCTTCACTTACGCTAAAACCTGTTTGAAACAATAAATGCTTAATGCCGCATGGTCTGTCTGAGTCTATCCTCATTTCGAAGTGTAGCCTTATAGTCATAAATGGGGGTAATTCTGACAAGAGACTCAGTTGTTGTTATTTTTAGATATTTTAATAGTGTAGACCACTATTTTCTTTTTGATCCTCACAATTTTGGAATCCAGTAGCGGGCTGGATTGAACGACTCAGCAGGCCGAATTTGGCCCGCGGGCCGCCAGTTGATGATCAGTGGTTTACACTAATGTTACAATATTTATTACAGTTTATCAGTTTACTATGTATTCTGTAGCATTCATTAACAGTTGTGCACATTATACACTTTACTATGTGGTTCAAAAACATGTTTATTATAAGTTACTATAGTTTTTTCCTCGTGCGGATATCTTTCAGGCATCATGAAATAACAGATTGAAGCATCCAAAAGCGTTGATGCATAGTCTACATTATTATTTATTTATTTTTGTAAGGGGGAAAAAAGTGCTCCACAATAATAATTTTCTAGATTTGGTGCATTTCTTTATGTTTGGTGGATGAACTTACCATCAACCAACATTCACCCCTGCTGCGCATCTCAATGTTAGTGCTATAGTTGTTTATTCTGCCGAAGCGTCAGTAAAGACTTGGATTATTGCAAAACAAGATGGAGATTTCATTGCAGCAATTACATGGCAGGGTATGTTTTTTACATTCTCCTGGATTTTGTAAAAGTGTGGTGGTGTTTGTATCTGATTTTATATAACATATATTACACATAGCTGGGCCTGTATATTATCTTAGTAATGTCAAACAAATTATCGGGTTCAAAAAAGTTTGTACACATGGATGTATTGAACAAATGTTCATTGCATGCCGCCCTTTTCTTTTGTTTGTCAGTCAGTTTCTTGAACTTTCTCCCCTTTATGAGCTAAAACCTTTGGAAGTCTACAAAAGCTGTTCTGCGTGTCTTATTTTGGCCGATTTAAACAATTATAAACAACATAATACAGAAACATGTTGGTGTTCTGATAGCGATTCCTATGTAGGAGAACGACTTCCTGCCCTGCATATGAATTTTACACGTCATCAATGTGAAAACAACGTATACATACTGAATCCTATGCAATACTAAACCTAAATTATTGATATAAGCATCAAATTAGTAGTTAATTGAGTTAAAAGACTTGGTTAATAGTAAAAAATGTTACCTTAAAATAAAGTATGACCAATAAATGGTTTTCTCCAATACACATGTCAAAATAATTGACACCCCTACAAATTCTTATGAGTAAAACATCTCTGAAGTATGTTCCATTCAGATTTGTATTTTGTAGCACAGCGGGGTGAAAACAAACATGAACAAGTCACAGGAGTATAAATATTAAAACCAAGGCTAGAGAATTGAGGGGTCAGGAAACCAGGAAAAATCAAACAGCATCTTATTTACCACAAGTTCTTTGGCACGGATTCAGAAAAAAAAAATCTGTACTCATTCAATAACAAACTCCAGCATGTTGAGTTGCCAGACACCACTGATCCTTCTAAAGAGATGTTTCTATGGTCTGGTACAACCTTAAAGCAGAGCTTTTAAGCAGTAAACAAGATGGGTTTGTTTCACACAGGGATAAAAAGCTATACCTAGTCAACATTTTAAACGAATTGCACGATCTTTAAAGCTATGGGCCTGTTTTTATAGAAGACAATCCTGGACTTGTTTTCAGAAAAACAACATCATGGATTCTATCAAATACCAGCAAATAAACCATTAAAACCTGACTGCTTATGCTGGAAGTATATAACAGAACATGGCTGGATCTTAAAAAAAAAAGGACTACGCTACAAAACAAGCACCAAAATTGACACAAACACAGGTCACCGAGCACAAAAAGTAAGGTTCTGGCACATCTACCCAGTCCCATGACCTGAGACCTATAGAATATGAGTGGGTGAACTGAAGGGGAAAGAACGCCAACCTAGACCAGAGAAACTGATGGATCTGAAGTGATTCTGTAAGCGAAAAAATACTTTCAAATCTCTTTCCAGGTTTCCTTCAACCTCACCAGGCATTTTAAGCCCAAGACACACCAAGCTGACATCAAAGTACTAGTTGCGATGAAAACCTACTGTGTTGTCGCCTCTCATCTGCTGCATCTAGTCCTGTCTAGACCAAAAAGCTGAGCATGAACACACCAAAAGGACTGAAACTAGAATGTGCTTTCTGTGTCTGTGTGAGAGGACGTGTCTTTCCACACCTGCAGGTGGCAGTATCAGTATAGACTGCACATACAAGCCGTAAACAACGCATCGTTTACATACCATTTCACAGTATTTTGATCACCACAAAGGGAATCGATTGTGCAAATATTTGTGATAATCTTTTGCAAATATTTAGGAAACGCAATGGAATGACCAGCGGCTTCTTGTTGTTCCATTTTAACTGGGGATTTGTCACTTCTGTTTGTCCAAGTGCTCTGATTTGTAGCTAAACTGCCAATGAGAGCCCTCTCTGCAACAGCACTAATAGTGATTTTTAATGCTGAATTGGGCAAACTCTCACTGAAGTAAGCCTAAAAAGAGGTGATGTGTGACAAACACCAAACAAACTGGCCTGATAGACGCTCACCAACGGCCCGACACAGCTAACAATCAGCTTTGGTTTGCCCTGGCCCATAGCATACAATTTGTTATAATACTATATTACCTTCTTATCTGGACAAATGAAGGTTACCATACAAATTGAATAAAAGGGTGCCATTAATTTTGAACAATGTCAAACTGGTGAAAACCATCTGTTTCAAAACAAATCTTTTACATTGTTTTATTTCAATAAAAGCTTTATTTTATTATTTTCACAGCTTTCCTTGCTCATAGTTACTGTACCAAGGGTGCCAAAAGTGTATCTGTTTCCCATCTGATATTTTTAAGACAGTTAGTTAGTTAGTCCTGACATTGAGTTTGAAACTTGAAGCTGTAGAACATATAAATGGCTGTCTTCGACAGTGTCAGCTGTTCTACTCTTCAACAAGACAGCCAAAGCTTTCAAAACTACTGCAACACGGCACCTTCATGACTGCACACGACTATCAATCCAAAGTGCTAACTGTCTGTCAGTGAACAAAGCAATTAAATATACAAATAAAATATTAAAAAGACTTTTGTTCTAGCTCGATTATGAATGATTTACTATTTCTGCAGGTCCTTAACCAGCCATTTCAAACTGTCAAAAATTGCCTGAATAACCAATACCGAAAACATTCTAGTGAAAATCTATTATTTTCCATCACTTATTGACATTTGTAAGGAACATGCAGAATCTTTAGCAGTTGCCACTCGATTGCTTTCAAGTGCACTGCCCCACAAGCTATTCCTCTTTGTTGGAATGGTGTGCATTACACTGTAAAACAAAAATAAGCATATAAACACACATTAGGTGTCATTTGCTTACCATGCATTTACCATGACATTTCCAAAGGGGAGAAATAGAAACTGTCAATGTACAGTAGTTTGATAATTCTGCACATGACAGATGTATTTGTGCTGAATATAAAAATCATTTGTCACTACTGTCATATACAAAGTAAATATAATAGATACTAATAACTAATTAGATAACACTTCATTGAGTATGTTTACATGGACACCAATAATCCGATTCTAAAAAGATTAAGACAATACTCTGATTAAGAGTCTACCATGTAAACAGCGATTTTTGATTAATTTAATAAGATTAAGGTCATAATCAAACTTAACAGAAATCAAATTAAAACATGTGGAGTATGCCTATTTAAATGGCATTATTGAAGTGCAGTACAGACATGTAAACAGTTATTAGAGTTATTTATCTTTCCATTGGGCATGCAATATCAAATTCCATTAACAAAACACTCTTTCAGCAGTCCTTACTTTATATGCGCATCCAATACTTCAGTTTGTCATAGGGGGCCTGATTGAAATGTTCCCGAATGAAAGTGAAAGTTCCAACCCACAGTTAAAGTCGAAAAATTAAAAATGAAATACCCGAAATTACATGAAACACTGAAGGAAATGTGAATTCAGATTAAAGCAAATAATTTGATTACTGATGTCCATGTAAACATAGTCATATTTAGTTAAATGATTATTTGAACTAATAATTAGCAATACCATTGTATACGGATCAAACTTTAATGTTAATAAAAAAAACATGCATAGTGCATTAACACACAACTTTTTGAGTTTTAATAATTCATCAACAAATTATTATCATTTCTGTCATATTGTCAAGGGTCATTATTATACATAGTTAATCAAAACTAAAACCATAATAATACAACTGTTCATTATCGTTACTTGAAATCAAATACATGCTGACAAAGACTAAAACTCTTATTATTATTTCATTTTAGCTAGTTGCCAATCAGTTGTTATGTCATGATGACGTATGGAATATTGTTAGGACAATATTCATTTATGACCACTTTTAGTGAATTTTATATAAAATCATGGCGTACACAACAGTTTCTGGACATGCTTCATCACAGACACCAATTCATTCATTCATTTTCTTTTCGGTTTAGTCCCTTTATTAATCTGGGGTCGCCACAGCAGAATGAACTGCCAACTTATCCAGCATGTTTTTACACAGCGAATGTCCTTCCAGCCGCAACCCATCTTTGGGAAACATCCACGCACTCATTTACACTCATACACTACGGACAATTTAGCCTACCTAATTCACCTGTACCACATGTCTTTGGACTTGTGGGGGAAACCAGAGCACCCGGAGGAAACCCACGCGAACGCAGGTAGAACATGCAAACTTTACACAGAAACATCAACTGACCCAGCCGAGGCTCGAACCAGCGACCTTCTTGCTGTGAGGCAACAGCACTACCTACTGCGCCACTGCATCGCCTACAGACACCAATATTTTAACAATTTATACAAAATTTATCAATTTCTGGCCATCGGATATATATATAAAACAATCTTTTTTTTCGAAAGTAATACAGTTTATAATTATAGCATTTGTTAAGTCTCCCCATACAGTTTAATATAGTGCTTGGACCCGGAAGTTGCTTTGCTTGACGTTACACTTAACAATTGGATTAAATAGTTGTCATTTTCATCTAGTTTACATTAAAACTAAAATACTCCATATTAAAGCTTCATAATTAATCAAAAATAGATCACGATCTCGATTCGACCCCCCACACGATCTTATTCAAGCATTTCTACGATTCAGCCAATAATATATTTTCAAGTTTAGGAGAGAAGCATAAAGGCCATCGCACATGTCTTCACATTGTTTTACATACGTTGCTCAGCAACATGGACACCTACAAATGGCGTTGAAAGTGTCACATACTGTATTTATAAGGTATAATTCAGCCAAAAATGTACTTTCTGTCATAATGTAATGATGTATTCTAAATGATACGTCAGCTGACGCACTGTTTGTTTACTACTGAGAGGATGCGCACATGCCCACCAAATGATGTCTACTTTAGGAAACAGATTCAGCATAGACTGTCAATAAAGGTAATAAAGTTGTAAATAACGTTCAGATTGTTGCACAGAGTGATCATTTGAGAGCCACGTGGGAAGTATGATTTGCATGTATGTTTTTTCCTCAGCGGCTATGATATGAACGCACTCAGCAGTGAAAGTGAAACTGGCACTCACATCATTTAAATGATCATATCACATTTTAGAGTTATAATCAAGACAAGCATTTGATATGTTTTTTCTTTCATAGCGAACACAAAGTATTGTGCATTAGAATAAATGTTTAACAATATCAGTTTAGCCTATATAACATTGAATACAATGCAGGAGCCAATCTGATAATGATAAATGTCTAATAATGTTGTTAATGACAGATTGCAAGCATATATCTCAAACTTAATAATTCTACTTTAGAATTATGAATAGCTGTATTTTGATGATTTGTGATGAATTAATGACCAGGACATATTTAAAGTCTGTTCAAGTCCACCATTCAAAGTCTATACAAAATTGAGCATTTTAACCAACAGTAGACCTACACATACTGTAGGCCTAATATTATTATTGTTGTTTTACCATATGTTAGAGAATAACAATAATTATAGCCTGCTCATATTAACCTTTTTTTTTACATTCACATGATCATGAAAAAATAGTGATCTTGATTTTAAGCAAAAAAAATTTATTGTGGTTCTCATTTTAGCCAGAATCATGCAGCTCTACCCCGTAATAAATATACTCTATAAGCTGAAAATAAAATTAATTAAAACTTTAGGCATATTAATAATATAATATTAATAATAATAGCAATAATCTAAACTAAATCAAAAACATTAACTATTTTTTTATTAAAAAATATAAAAATTACTCTTAAATACTTTATTAATTACTAGACACTATATTAGTATCTCAGTAGTACTAAAGCAAGTTCATAGCAGTCTAATTTCAAATTATAAAACAACTTAAACCCTGATGTCACTGCATATTAAACTAAATCTGCATATATATATATACATCCTTTAATGCACTTCAACCCCTTCAATATGCGACACACAGGCTTCCATTTCAAATGCATTCTTCACATTTCATTTATATTGCATTTAAATGGCGAGGCAAAATGTGAACTCACTTGGGCGCTGCATTTAAAACAGTTGAACGATAAGCATGAATGTCTTAAACGCATTTAAGCATACTAATGTCTCTGGCCGTACCTCCTCCCAGCCTCTTCCCGCAGTGTAGGAGATCACATCCAGGAGCGGATTGGCCAGATAACCGTCATTATTAAAGGAATAGTCCCGTCCGGATAGAGTTATGTTGCTGAAGAACCTGCAGGAGGAGAAGGGGAAGAAAAGCGCAGGCTGATAAAGGAGGAGTCTGAGTGAAAGTGATAAAGAGAAGCAGCGAGAGATAAAGAGTGATAGATGGGACTTCCATTAGTCACCTCTCCACTTGGGGTGCTGTGGGTGATTTGTGCTGAATGCTTAAGGGACTCTTAAGTAAACCTGCATGGCTGAACGTTAAACAGAAATGACAACACTGCATCTCAGTGAACGCTAAAAAAAAGGCTGTAATTTACAGAATGACTGGAAACTAAAGAATAGAATGGCCTGAGTAAATGAAGGAATCAATGATCTATTACTGAGGGAAAGACAGAGATGGATGCACAAAAAAGTAATGGAAATGAATGAATGCAATTATAAAGTTATATACGAATATACATGTTTACTGTACATATCCATCTATCTTTCCATCCATCCATCCATCTATCCATCCTTACAGGCCTGTAGCCAAGGGGGGTTCAGGTGGTTCGGAAGACCCACCCCTCACTGACAAAGGTTCAGAATTTGTCCCATACATGAGCATTTGTCCTATTTTGACTGCCATGCCATCATAAATAGAGAAAATAACCCATCAAAAAAGTCTTTAAGACCAAGCGGAATCCTTTGTTTGCTGTTGCTTCTGTGTGATCAGTTTAGTTCAATGCAAACAATTATTTTTCATGAGTTCAACATTCAACTGGGCAAGAAAACACACAATTTGATGTAAGTGAGCTCATCTTTTGCTACTGTATTGTTTTTGCATGCGAAAACATTTAACAAGTAACTTTATTTTGCCAAATTCTGACTGAGGATAGTTGACGAAAGTTGACTTTCTCGGACGAAAGTAAAGAGAGTTGGGCAGTCGCAGAAGAAAGTGAAAGTGAACAGCGGACGGAGGAGGAGGGCGGTTGAGGAGAAAGATCAGTAAAATGAGGTGCAGGATCAGATTTCAGAGGTGCCAGATCCAGATCCGGTGCGTTCCGGCACAAATTTAGTCCTGCATAAAACCCCCATCTTTCAGTTCAAGTCTACCTCAAAATGTTTTTAAAAAAATGTTTCATGATGGGCGTGGAGCGCTGCGAGCAGAGGGAGGAAGGGCTGTGGCCAGCAGAGCAGGGGAAAAGAGGGACGCAAACAACTGTCAACTGGTGCACAAAATCAGACAAAAAAATTTGACACAAACCGTGAGGAGACCCATGATTTTATACTTTACAGTAAGTCAGGGGTGTCCAAACTCGGTCCTGGAGGCCCGGTGTCCTGCATATTTTAGTTCCAAGCTTAATTAAACACACCTGGACCAGTTAATCAAGCTCTTTCTATAGGTATACTAGAAACTTCCAGGCAGGTGTGTTGAAGGAAGTTGGAGCTAAATATGCAGGACACCGGCCCTCCAGGACAGGGTTTGGACACCCCTGCAGTAAGTAATAGTAACAGTAAGTAATTTAAGTAGTAAGTAGTAATGCCCTACTACAGTTGTTATTCATTATTTCATATATTCCATTCTCCAATTCCAATTACAGCTCTCTACAAAAAAGCTTTGCTGTATCGGCCCTGACAGCATCACAGGGAAAAACATGCAACAAACCCTGTAAATAATGGAAACAAACACATACGACCCTTCCTGAACAGCTAAATACTGCTCAAAGGATAAGAAAACGTCACCGATTTTGATCCTGCCCCAAAAATTATTTTAAACCCAGAAGATGAAATTATCTGACAAAAGTTCAAAATTATCCAGTTTACACCACAATTAAAGCTGACAGGTGCTAATAATGTCTAAAATGATGCCCAACACAATCTGTTAAAATCACAAAAAAGTACTCCAGTACTCCTTCAAGTTGAAGAAAATAGTACTATTAATTCCACTAGTAACCAATTAAATATGTCACTTTTATTTAGTTAAAATTAACACAAAAATTGACTAATACTAAAATATAACCTTTATATGTATTCAAAAGTAATACAAATTAATGAAATAATAAATAATTAGGAAGAAAGAAAGAAAGAAAGAAAGGAAGGAAGGAAGGAAGGAAGGAAGGAAGGAAGGAAGGAAGGGAGGAAGGAAGAAAGAAAGAAAGAAAGAAAGAAAGAAAGAAAGAAAGAAAGAAAGAAAGAAAGAAAGAAAGGTTGAATGGATGCTCAGAAAGGGGAAATAATGTGTAAAAATGTCAGCTGAATTCATGGATGAATATAAAAATGAAAGGTAGTGAAGGATGAACTGCATTAATGGACAGTATAAATTCAATAACAGATAAGTAGAGAAGAAGAGATGGATGAACGGACAAATAATATATAAAGGACAGTAAAAAGGACCAACTTCATAAATAAATGACAAGTGCGATGGATGAATGAATAAAAAAATGAAGAATAATTTAAATGGTAAAAATAATGAAGGAAACGGTGGACACATAGTCAGGACAAATGGGATGGACTAACAAATGACCAAAATTACTGATGCCAAAAAAATAAATGAATAAAATTCGTACTTGCTCTTGATTTTATTTTATTTTTTTTATTGAGATCAAATTGTGATGGATGGGAGGAAAAAATCAATGTATGGATGGGGAAAAAAGCAAGGGTAACTAGAAGGATAAACCTGACCGAGGAATTAATCGATGAATGTAGGAACAGTCTGGACGGAGGATGAATGACATGCCCTGAAGCTCTCCGGCTGCACTTTTATCGCACTTCTAGATCGGCGGCAGGACATGGCAGGCCTCTCGCCAGCGGCTTGTTTTCAATATTCACTGTTTGCTGCTCTCAGGATGATGCTGAGATGCTCTTGTTAGTCACCATGACAACTAGGAGCATGAGAGTAGCACTGAAAAACTCGAAAAAGTGAACGTCTTTCTCTCATCGGCATCGTTTGTCAGCAGTTTTTCTTTTCACTAGTGATGCGGTAATGGCATCGAGAAAGACTCTTTCAACCAGCTCGACTTTCTTTTCTTTGGTTTTAGTCCATCGTTGAATGGGACACTTGGTTCAGGGTTTTTTTTTATGTGCCGCCTCTCATAAGTCTTTCCACTTTGGGAGAAATTGTATTTGATATCTGATCCATAATTTATGTCAGGCTCGGTATAAGAGATTATGTTCATTTCAAAGTGCCAGTTGCGATGACGGCCACACGCAGGCCTCTGGTTTAATGCCCCGTTTAATAGAATGTGAGCTGTATTTCTAAGGCAAACTTCATTCCCTCTGTCTGGAAATGGCACACTGAACACCTCCAGGAATATGAAAGGAAGATTATGAATGACGCTGCTCGTTTTTCATTGTACGTATTACTCAGGTCAGGCATAATTGAGTTTGCGAATCCGTCACATGTGGTATCTGCTCAAGATTGGAAAGTAAAGGAAACGTCTGAAGCAGCATAATTAATTTATCTTACGCCTAAGCTGGACAAAAATGTAGCTTGTTGAAATGGACTAGGCCAGACCTTTAAAAATAATGGATGAAACGGTAAACATATGGACAGATAAATGAAAAAAAATAATGGAGTCATGGGGTATTCATTTAAATATCAATGAAAAATGAATATTTGTACATATTGGTAACATATTAATATTGACGCCCACAGTAGTCAATGGGGTATGTTTGAAAGTATACACACTGCAAAAACATTCCTGTGTTAAAGGTGCAGTAGGTGATTGTCTTCAGAAACATTTTTTGTTGTGCTGGTTAAAAATCTTTTTACATTCCAATAGTAATGATTAAAGTAAATGATCTAAATGTATTTATATATTCTGGGTAAGGCAGAAGACTAAAAAATGTTCATCCAATTAAAATTTGTCGGGCTGATACATCCCATAATTCTGATAAGTAGCCCAAAATGTATGTCAACAAATGAAGATTTGTACATTTGCACACCCCCGTTCATACAGATCCGCCGTTTGCACATACATGCGCGCCGCGTTCAGGAGCACACAAGAGAGACAATGACAGCGGTAAAAACAACTGCTCAATCAAAACTTTTTGTTTTGAATCAATATTAGAGTTAGTTTTGCACGCTGGAGGAAGGATGACACCATGGCTGAAGTATTTCTGTAGCTGTGTCTCATTTCAGAGGCTGCATCCTCCGAAGGATGCATTCGAAGTGAGCAGCGTCATCGTGGCGAGACGAAGGCTGTCTTATTTTTACCAAATTCGAAGGCTAAAAAATGAATTTTCGAAGGCAAATTCAATGCCCTAAAAAAGACCTGTATTGAGTTTATTTCTTCTGTTGAACACAAAAGAATATACTGTATAGAAGAAAGCTGGAAATTTTGCCCCTTGTCTCGCCCCTGACTGGAGCTGTTTTACTTCAAAATAAAAATACACAAAATGTATTGTCTGCATTTTTTTAACTTGCAGATCAGGGCTATTCAATTAGTTTGTCATAGGGGCCAGTTCATAAAAAAAGCGTCCCAAATGAGGGGCCGGAGAGATTTGACTAGGCCCACACGGAATCTGCGAGCGCAGAATTCCACAGATTTTTAGCCCATCATTGATTATGTTTGTTTACTTATGTAAATGTGTGTAAATTTATATTCATTTGGGATTTTAAATTGATTTCAGTAATAACAGTGACTAATATGAAAATATTTATATGATTTATTTACAATACAGAGTGTAAAGTCACAATTTTTGTCTTTTGGTAGATATATTATATGAGAGACTTTTTTGTATCAAATGAAGTGGATCTTATTGGATTTGCATTGTAAACATTAAATAAAAGTTAAAAAGGTATTGCTTTTTGTTTCATACTCCCAAAATCATTCCACGTAAATCTGCAGATTTTTAACAAATTCTGCGTAGAAATAGCAAAAACTGTCCGCAGATTCTGTCTGGCTCTAGATATGACTTGCAATATAAGTGATGACATAAGTGATCTACATTAAAATGTTAATATGTTGTATTTTAAAACTACATAACATCACTACATTGTACAATGTGGCTTTTTTTTTTTACAAAGATTTAAATGTATTTCAAAGCACAACAAAAGCAGTGCATTGCTTAAGTAGGCTTCTTCTACATTCAGACACATTCATACTGTATCTTATGTTTCAAACTGCATGACAATTAGGGATGCAACAATTATAGATTTTGGTTGTACGATTATAGTCTAAAGAATAATCATGGTTTCAGGGTTATTACATCTAATGTAAATTTAAGCTTTATATTAGGTAAGTATTTAAATGAACTGTTGTTATCATCTGTGTTCATACTGTAAATACATAATCATTTTAATAATTTGTAATAATTTGTCGAACATATCTTTTGTTTACATTACTCTGAAAGCCACGCACAACTCTCGACGCTATGGCGTGAGATTTTCTACTCAGTGCGTCTGGAAGGTACGAGCACATTGCTCCGCTTGCACACGTATATTGGCATATATATATTCTAATATTGGAAATAACGAACTTGCGCACAGAAAAGATGCAATACGTGAATGGCCCGCTGCTATAGTTAATCCAGTGTGCGTGTATAAGCTGTGCATAAGCTCAGAACTTTAATCTAGCGCACAGGTGTCATAACTTTGTTTAGTTGCAGCAGTTTCGTTCCGTGCAACAGAAACACGGCATTGAGAAGCCTTTAAGCTTAAGTATCCAAATGTTTTCGGCTGCTCGCGCCACTCGCTTAATCTCAGGTGGCTCACGCTCTGCACAGCCTTCAACTGCAGCTTGTGCTGTATTGAACAGATGCACGTCACCTTATAACTATAGCGGCGTTTTTTTGAATTTATTTGAATTTATTACTAAATTTATTTTTGACGTCATGGTCACACTATTTGAAGGGCCAGAACAAATTGCCTCACAGGCCAAGTTTAGCCCGCGGGTCGACAATTGAATAACCCTGTCATAGATCAATCATATGTGACATTTTAATGCTGTTTTAACCACTAAACTAGAACATTTAGTCCCCAATAACAATCTTAGAAATTTAGTCACCATATTAAAATGTTCTTCACACACAAAATATGGGCCTTTTAAGAACTGTTGATTAAAAAGTGCTTTAGGAAACCAGAAATGGTTCATTGTTTTTGGATCCTTTTTTAAGAGTGCTGTGATGGCAACACTTAAAGTCTAAGAATGTTTAACATCAAGCTGCCAAAAATATATTTATTTAAAATACAACGTCAGCAATATTCCTGGCATTTCTTCCAGTCTAAAATCGGCACACTAAGCACTCGTATGAATACAAATGAAGATAACAGATGACACTGCCCCTTTTTTCATGCACACTCAGATCGGGCATAATCGAGTTTACAAATCACTCTCGAACTTCGCTGATCCGTCACACGCCATATCAGCTCCGGATCAGCAATTAAAGAAACCGTCCCAAGCGGTGTAATTAATTTATCTCGCACTCATTTGGAGAGTGCAATGGAGAGCGTGACAATCTTAACAACCTGGAGTCTGCGATGCCGGCACACTCACACTACCCTCGTTCCCTCGCTCTAGACCCCTGCAAGGTTGTCATAGCGACACAGCCATTGACATTACATGTGTTCCGCTAATGCCTTACATTGTGGGGTGAACAAACAACCTAAAGCGCAGCACGTAGCGGAATACAGATGTCACTCGTGTCATCACAATGAAGACGAGAAAGAGAGAGGCAGGAAAAAGAGAGCGTGAGCATGACACAAAATGGAAACGTAGCGGTGATGTACTGTCACACAGAATGTGAAATGAAAAAGCCTGGAGACACAAGGAAAAGAAAGCGGGGGGAAAGGAGTGTGAGACACACACTAGACCAGGATAAGGGAAATGCCGGATGTTTAAACATCAGAGGGGTGTTTAAACATCAGAAACATTTGAGGGGTTTAATGTGTCCATTAAAGCAGCATTAGTATGGTGATGAGCAGAGGCCCTGCCCTCTGCAGCTGTGTGTGTGTGTGTGTGTGTGTGTGTGTGTGTGTTTGACAGAGAGAGTGTTTCAAAGCACTTTCAATATGACTGTATACTGGCAATATGTTTACCTTATGAGTGAAAGTCATAAAAAGAGAGGAAGAGGCTGTTACAAAGCCTAGTGAGACCTAGACGGTATTTTGGGGATCATGAGCAGGCTCAAAATTTAATTTTAAGATGGCCAAAAATTGCTGTCTCTGTAAGAAGGTTCCGGCTCACCTGAAATGCGATGGCCCAAAATGCTTGCAAAGCATATTAACCAAGCCTCTGATGCACAGAAGGGGATATCTAGGGCTATTTAATGGAACATTCACACAGAAGGTGCTTTTTGACTTTACAAATCCACTACCTGACTAAAGTCTTGTCACCTTTCCAAGTTTTAGGAACAACAAATAATAACTTGACTTCCAGTTGATCATTTGTTATCAGAAGAGGCTTATATGAAAACCAAAGGCCTCTAGATTACACCTATTTTACCGAAATTAAATATGACCATGTCTTGATGTTTAAATATTTCATTAGGACAGTAAGGTCTGACTTTGCTTAGACTAAAGTCTTGTCACTTAGCAGAAAAAAATGTACAGTATAGAATATAAAGTCATGGTGCAGTAAAAAAATTATTAATATTGTGTTTGACTCCCATGAGCTTGGATGACTGCATCTATACATCTCTCCAATGACTCAAATAACGTATTAATAAGTCATCTGGAACAACAAAGAAAGCGTTCTTGCAGGACTCCCAGAGTTCATCAAGATTCTTTGGATTCATCTTCATTGCCTCCTCCATCTTACCCTAGACATGCTTAATAATGTTCATCTCTGATGACTGAGCTGGCCAATCCTAGGGCACCTTGACCTTCTTTGCCTTCAGGAACTTTGATGTGGAGGCTGAAGTATGAGAAGGAGCACCTCTGATAAAGAATTTGCCCTCACCTGTGGTTTGTAATGTAATGGGCAGCACAAATCTCTTAATACCTCAGGCTGTTGATGTTGCCATCCACTGTGCAGATCTCTTGCACGCCACCATACTGAATGTAACCCCAAACCATGATTTTCCCTTCACCAAACTTGACTGATTTCTGTGAGAATTGTGAGTCTATGCGGGATCCAGTAGGTCTTCTGCAGTATTTGTGATGATTGGGATGCAGTTCAACAGATGATACATTAGAAATATCTACCTTCTGCCACTGTCCAAATGATCAACTAGAGGTCAAGTTATTATTTGTTGCTCTTACAACCGGAATTAACAACAAAAGACATTGGTCAGGTAGTGTATAAGTCAATACAGATAAATTGTAATAAGGCAATGAAAGGCCAATGGTTAATCACATCTATTAAGTGCATTGTTACAATTATATAAACAACACAATGGAAGATATTAGTAAAGATGCACAAACTTAATGTCTATGTGGCAAATGTTGCCAAAAATGCAGCTTGATGGAAATATTTAGGCCTTACAGTGGTATTAGAATGCCTAAAAAAGAAATTTGTAGGAATAAAAGCCCCCACTTTACAGTGTGAAAAAATCTGTTAATTAACAGTTGCCCATAGCTTGTGATTCATTAGTGTTTTCAATGTACTTCTGTTTTGAATTGCAATATGGGACCTTGATGTCTGCTCTGAAAATGTTTGATGTAGAAAATGACCTGTACTTTACCAGTGACTTTCATCAATAATTTCAGTATTTTGAAACAATATGCTGAAGAAATAAAAATGGGTTATAATCTGTCAAAAAAATTCTGTTATTTAAAAAAGTTAATGTCTATATGTAGTATTTCTTGAAAAATATCACTAAAAGTCACTTTGTTAAACTGCACAGTTAAATTTTTAAAAGTTGTCTGAGCTAAAAATCAAGGTCCCACAACACAATTTGAAAGTGTAAATGAAAAACACTTGTGAATCACAAGCCAAGGGCAACTGTTAATTAGCAGATTTTTTGCAGTGTGAAACAATAACATGCGTCTCAAACCTAACAATGCTGTTAAGAATTTTAGAATTTGAATGTGCACTCATAAAGGACACTGTAATCATAAAGGATATAAAATTGCCAACTAAATGCCAAAAATGCAGTACTAAAGTTTTTGTTGAATGCATTTAGTTCTTTAAAATGCAATTAGGTACCTTAAACGCACACCTAAATGCTCTGTATTAGTACCCCTTGTAATAATACTTTGTCAGTGACAGTTTTAGAACCCTTTTCTGAGACTTTAGAAGTATTTGAATGCATTTATGTTGGCCAATAAACCTATGGTGAAACCTGAAGGTAGAAAATTCACATATATTAATAATGTACAAAGATACATAAAAGTAGTAATGTTTGAATGTCCCTATGTATAAATATCCCAATGGCTGTGATGTCTAAATGTTTGAATGCATCTATGCTGCCTAAAAGCATCAGTCAGAGTGCAAGTGTTTGAATGTCCCAGATGCCCCCTTAAAAAAGTGTTTTTAAAACTATCTTCCTAGGAACACTCTAAAAAGACTCAAAGCTGCTTTCTGTTAATGTTCAACACATCTCAAAAATGGACAAGGTCAAACTGTTGAGCCCAAATTGGTCAATTTAGGAATATAAAAAAAGACATTACAGAACATGCGCATGTACCTGTTTCCAAAGATGCTGTTTAGAAATGAATGAATATGTCTATGACACAAACAAATGTGGTTTATAGCAACTGTAGGATCATTCAAATTCTGGAATAGAAACTATCTGGTGAAAGGTACCTTTTTTCAAAAACTGTACTTTATTACCCCCAAGGGTGCATACTGGTATATTTAAAGGTGCATAATAGTACCTAAAGTGGTCATAACAACACAAAAAAGTCCTCATTAGTACCTTCTGTGAGGCTAGTCCTCAGTCACAGATTGCTCTGAGTACAAAAGTATTAAAAAGCAATGGCCAAAAAAATCTACAGTGGGTGGAAAATTCACACACGTCAATAATGCACAAAGATCCAACCAAAGTAGGAATGTTTGAATGAAGCTATGCAGAAATACACTAATCCCTGTGATGTCTAACAAAATGTCTAAACTAACTGACACAAGCCCTGTCGTCAATCTCAGTTGTAAAAGCAACAAATAATAACTTGACTTCTAGTTGATCCTTTGGAAAAGTGGCAGAAGGTAGATTTTTCTGATGAATCATCTGTTGAACTGCACGCCAATCATCACAAATACTGCAGAACTAGCTTAGACCCACAATTCTCAAAGAAATCAGTTAAGTTTGGTGAAAGAAAAATCATGGTTTGGGGTTACATTTAGTATGGAGGTGTGCAGATGTACGCGGAATGATTTTGGGAGTACCGTAACCAAAAATCAAGGCATGACCATATTTTATTTTGGTAAAATAAGCTTAATCTAGAGGCCTTCGCCTTTCATAATAGCCCTTTCTGATACCAAATGATCAACTAGAAGTCAAATTATGATTTGTTGTTCCTAAAACTTGGATAGATGACAAGACTTTTGTCAGGTAGTGTAGATAAGCAGCTCACAAATCTTTGAAACCCAAGCAGTGAGTGTGTGAGTAAGAGAGAGAGAGGAAGTTGGCTGAAGACGTCAATACCGCTGCGACATCCTGCACAGACAGCATGAGTTAATAGGAGGAAGTGGGCGTAAGAGTGAGTGAATGAAGGATGGAGCAGACCTTGAGTGAGTGAATGAGTGAGAGTAAGATTGAGTTTGAGTGCGTGTGTGGGTGAAGCTGTGCTGGTTTGTGATCAGTTCCATTGGTGACAGTCTGTGATATTTCCCCCTTGCACTCGCCGCACCATAACCAATTATCCTATTTACATGCAAAACGACACTGCATGCGTGCCTCTTTAGAGCCACCCGCGGGGCCAAGGCGAGAGCGGAGAGGAAAAATGAAGGGATGAGACGGTGTGGGCCAACAAAGAGTGAGAAAGAATGAGTGTGAGGGAGAGTGAAAAGTATGAGTGGGGGAATTAGAGTAATGTTGACATGACGAGAGAGGGCAGTTATTATGAAAGAGTGCGGGGACTGAGAAACAGAATGGGAGGGTGTGAAAAAAAAAAAAACAACGGGGAAAGAATGACAGATAAATGAGAAGGGGGATTTGAGAGAGCGAAAACAAGCAAAACAATGAACAAAACATCCCAAAAAAGGGGCGAAAAGGTTGAAAGGAGAAAGCCGATGAAGGGTGAATAACAGCGGGCAGGAGTGCAGGTGAGCATTCATCACACTCCATTAGCTTAAGCAGTAACAAAAATGTAGCAGTAGGGGGCAACAGGTCTGCTTACTCATAGTAATGCCAGCGCTTTTGTCTCCTGCGCCAGCCTCTAATGACTGATTTAGGAACAAGCTCTCGGCACATCTGCCTTCATATTTAATCTGGAGTGACTGGATTATACCAAGCAGACGGTCATATTGTGTGACGGTCAGAGATGAATTTGAATAATATACAGTAACCGGTGTGTGTAATCTGCAAATGTGTGCCATTGATTAAACTGCAATATAATGAGAACACAGAAGTACAAATTAAAGTGATATTTCATTATTTCATTAACTCAAAAGCGGACTTTAGGTGAATTCCAATTCGTGCTGCTGCAGAAGCTACGTTGTAACCCTCCGTTATATTGCTAATCAATTTAACATTAAAGCACGAACACAAGCTCAAATGTCAAACATGGGTGCTTCTTAGCTCAGAAAGATTGATCGATATCATCAACGTAATTAGCCACGAGAGACCGGACCAAGCTCAGCATACTTGTGATGCCATATTTCAATTAAATACCAAATGAAAGATTTCTATTTGCAGGACCAAGGAAACCCAAATGTTTACCCAAACATAAAAACACAAAATGCTGAGATTTTGAATATATATTTTTTAGTTTATGCAATTAAATAAGGCTTAACGCTAAGGATTTTGCTTTGTAATACATACATTTCACAAATTTGATTCACAGCACAACTATTAGCCTAAATAAAAAGCTAAAACATTGATATAGGCAAGTGAATATTTGATAGCACTATATATTGTGTTCAAAATAAATAATAGATAAACTATTTTAAAGTAAAAATAAGGTGTTTTATGTAAGTTTTTGACCATTTCAAAGCAAATACCATATGTTTGCAGATATTTAAGAAAGATGCCAAGTGAACATATTTGTTTATCTGAAAAACAATGAAGTCAGATATTCTGCTTTGAAAATGCAGAGTGAAAAGCGTGAGTTTCGTGCCAGAACATCTGTCTTTGTTTTGGTCTCTTTAACTCGCTCAATGCTATTTTAGCCAATTATATTTCAGCACTTTGGGGTGGCTTGATGGAAAACCATGTACTGCATTCCATTCATTTAGTCAGAAAGGCTATCAAAGTATGCGTCCGCGACCGAAAATGCAACCTCCGGTGAACAGTAGCAGACTCTGAAATGAGACGCAGATTCAGATTTCCACATGAGGTGGTTATAAATTTGCAAATAATATAAATATTACAAATGTAAACATTAGGTGAGCAGGTTACATTTCAAACTCTTGTCCTAACAACACACTATGTGACAAGATTTGCAATGATAAGCAATTTGGCTGTTTGCAACAGATAAAATACGACAGAAATTTGAATAGAGCCATTAAGAAGCAGAGAATATGTGCACTCACTGCACTCCAACGAAATGGTAAGGTTTATAATCTAATTAATACATATTAAACCTCTTTACCATTAAATATAAACACTAAATCACTGATATGTGTTGGTTTACACTGAGTCACAGTTCTAAATTTCAATTTCAAGCAGTTTATTTTATTATGCTGCTGCTTTCAGTAGTGTGGCAATAAATGTCATATAAAGTGGCATTCAAACTCACATTATTAGCATTTAACACTGAATAAAGCACATGAGGTGTAACTGAGGTGATCATTGTCATTTATCCTGCTGTTCACCTGCAAGAAAGAAGCCGTTACTAAAATATAAATTTTAGGTGTTGGTTAGAACAAAAACCTTTTAATATAGAAAATATTCTCCTATTAATATAGAAAATATTCAGTGTATTGCATACTGGTTTCGTCAACCTTGCAACCTGTGCTTGCATGTGTTTTGAACTAGGCGTGCAATACCTAGTTCAATCACTGGGTCAAACTTACATACTGCACCTTTACCATTGTCAAGTTCATTGGTGTTCATATACAAAGAATGTGACAATAATGTAAATAACACTGCATTATGACCATCAAACAAATTTAATATAGATGAATCCTTGTTACAGCTACAAAATGTATACAGCGAAGAGGCATAATTAAAATTCTCTTTGTAATTTTTTGTTGGAGCAATATTAAACACAAATTATGGAAAAAATGCATGGAATCAATATAATGATACACATTCTATTAGTTTCTCAGCTTATGTTAACATAACCAACTGTTTGTGAAGGTACTCGCCAAAACTGTGAAATTGCCAATATATTGAATGCATTTGTCTATTGAAGAGCAAGAAGACACAAAAGAATATTAAATTTGGGGTTCACACGCTGCTTGAGACACATCTTCCTGTGCTCCCACTGAGCACACAGTGCACAAGTAGAGAGTCCGGGGATAATTGTAACATCGTTGTAAAACTTCCAATCTCTACAACCAGGAACTAGTTACAAATCAGTTGCTCATTAGTCCTCCTTTCACATGCAAAAGGTAGAGTCCTGTGACAGACACAGCAGATATTAGAGGGGAGAAACTACATTTGAGCTACAAAAGTAATTATTTTAACTTCAATTGTTTTTGGGACAGCAATGCCTGGTTTGTAGTTAAACCCGTCAAAGTTAAATTATGTCAATTGTGTGTCTGTAGATATTTTGAATGCATGTTGTTGGTGATAATGTTTTAGCTGTTAGCTGTAAGATCAGCAAATTCATGACTACAATACTCTGGCTCAGTTGTAACAATAAAACTCTTGGTTATTAACATTAGTGAAATGTTATTACCAACATCAAGCAAATAGAAAACGGTATATATATATATATATATATATATATATATATATATATATATATATTAATTTCAGTATTCCTATAGCTCTTAAAAGAGAAAGATGTCAAAGCCAAAGGAGTTTGTGTTCAATGTTTGACATGTCCTCTGTGGGTTCCTGATGTCTGCACACAAATAGTTTACAATTACTGCAGCAGATGCACATTTTGCACATTTTATTCAGCTTTGTTACACGGAGACACACCAATTATACTGAACATTCAGTGTCGAATAAAAGGCTTTCAAGTCTTGTTTTATAAAGCTACATCTCACCAAAGGGTGTGTTACAACTAAAGCCCTGCTCACACTGTGAGATTTCAGCCGCGATTTTGTCATCTGAGACAAATTTGGGAAATCCTAAAAGATCCTAAAATCTGTTATCTTTGATCGTTGGTTTGACATGTTTACAGACAGCCGCTTTGTGTCCGTTGCGATCAGATTTTTTCCTGCAGTGTGACAACAGCTGCGTTGAGCGTCAACCCAAGAACCAATAGGAGCTCCAAATTTGATAACGCTATTCATGCGTCAATTCAAATGACCGGGGGGAAATGTCAACATTTTTTCTTCAAGGTTTTATTATTGAGACACACTGTGTGCAAAATTGTTGCTACAGTTTGTTTACATTTGCTGTAAGGAATCATTTCAGAACATGGGATAGTGAAAGTGTCGCGGGTGGATGATGTCAAACTCCAGGAGAGTTTTCTTCCGTGTTTGGTGCACCTTCATTGTCGTCCAGTCTGACATTATGATGGCTGAGATCATACAGTGTGACATGAGAGCCATGTTTGTGCAGTCTGACATGCTACAATCCTTCAGGATTATAAAAAATCTCACATTGTGAGCCGGCTTTAGCCTAGACTATGGGGTGAATTGTAACATTTCACTCCTCCTTTTTAATAAGTATCTGTCCATTTTCTGTTCATGCTGCAAAGATAACATTTATGCCATTTAATAGTAGACACTTGTAATTAGTTTCCATTAAAATTTGAACACACTGGCTTAAAAGATCTCAAAGAGAAATTTGAGGAGATTTCCCTACTCGACTGTATAATTTCGAGTCTAAACTTTTCAAATTGGCAAGGCATTCTAACTAAACTAATAAACTTTCATAATAAAGCAGCAGTGGCCCAATCTGGCCGGTGTTAAATCCATCTACTGTCCCAAATATCTTTCACGCATTCAAGCCCATGGCAATCCTTAATGCTGAGCCCTCTCAGTTACTCTCCAATGTGCTGTTCCAAAACCTGTACACTTTCTACTGTATATTCGGTCTACTTTTTATTGTTGTAACTTTACTCTATGTACTTTGTTGTTATATTATTTACATATCATATTTTGTCGACTTGATTACTTCTATTTATTCTACTTGGATAAAAGCTTCTGCCAAATGATTAAATGTAAATGTTTTTGTCAGTACAATTAAAGCTAATGAAGTCCAAAGTAAAACTCTTATTGCATCATGACACTGTTTTTTAACAGTTCTCCCACCAAATTCTCATTATCTTAATGTGCCAACAACTCATTGCTGTAATATGAAACAAATATTATTATTTAAATGGTTAGATAATGTAATCAGAATCTAATGAGAATAACAAATAAATGTGAATGTAAAATATTCTGATATATTGCTGGGAAATGAGAATGTGGATGAATAACATGATTATTTGTCATAAAAAAATAATGTTGCAATGTCACAAACTTAATGGCCCTAATAATAGGCGATATGCAAAGTAATATCTTATTTCTTTTGGAACTGAAACATAACTCAGACATGTTCTTTGAAGAATTAATTATTGTACACCAAATTTACTCTGTGACCGAAGATCTAATATGAGCTTGTTCGAATGCAGCCTGAAATAACAACAAAATTAAATGAAAGAGAAATAATGGGGAGGAAAAAAAACTCTTAAGAAAACACTCGCAAAGAATCTATAGATGTGATTCCGTGCTCAGTGCTAATGAATAGAAATCAATGGAAAAAAACCTTGAGCAAAATATAGCAGCGACTCTTAAAGAGCACAGGCTGTCCGTTTGCTCCCTTGTAGGAAAAGATGTTGCAATACTATAAGGTAGAGAAGCAAATCCCCTTTCCTTTAAAATACAGATAGTTATGGTTACACCTAGTATGCAGATGTCAAAGCAAACAAAACCGAATGATTGATAACGATGCTTGTAAAGTAGCCTTGAGAGAATGCTCAGTTTTGAAAAGAATTGGCTAGGTCAGCTAATCGATCCTGATAGCATGTTTAAGTGATTGACTTTTGAAGGTGGTTAAAAGATTTATATTCTCCTCAGTTCATGTCTGAGTGACACGAACACATCCGAGACAGACACCCCCCCCCCCCCC
>CAIGQZ010000253.1:1205693-1267128 GCA_903798205.1 Danio tinwini | reverse complement strand
TGTGTGTGTGTGTGTGTGTGTGTGTGTGTGTGTGTGTGTGTGTGTGACTGAACACATGTGGCCTCATTGGGATGATGGTGAAAAGAGACCTGGGAAACAGACAACACAGGGTTTTGATACAGTCATCACAGTCGCACTGTTTGGCACTGCTCTTTGAATTTTGAACGGCGAGAGATGAAACGGGAACTTTTTTATTTATTTATTTATTTATATATAATTTTGCTGCTCATGATGCACCCGGTTTAGGGCCATTTTCTCTAACAGTACAAAGTCAACGTAGTGTTCATGAATAATTAATACCAGTGATGCACGGGCTGAGTTCAGTTTGTGTTAGAAGTCTGTGGGGAGATATATTACAACAAAGATGTAATAAATATTTATCAAATAATGTTTTAGCACTTTTGAATGGAACGGTCTGCATTTGGGTCAGTACTTTGATTGTTTCAGATGCAGCTGGAAATTTCTCCCCTTGCACAATCCTTTACAGGCAGTGCTAACAAAAATAAATGTAAGACATTTATTATTCAAGAACCTTAACATGCATGTTTTGTAAATAAAATTTGATTTCAGTTCATATTACAATGAGAAATTGATTTAAATCCTGCACTTGTCTACAGATATTATGCTCTCTTTAATACATGTACCTCTATATTATTTAAAATAATATTAAATCATTTTGAAAACTGAAATTATTGTTTAAAACATTTACTTTATCAGCAATCAAATAAATGCAGGTGAGCATATGACATGAAAAATAAGATAAAAATACAAGATTTTGGTATTCAAACATAGGTATTCAAAATGCACAAATTTAATACAGCTTTAATAATATTCATTCATTCATTTTCCTTTGGCTTAGTCTCTATTTTAGAGGTCACCACAGCTGAATGAACCATCAACTATTCCAGCATATGTTTTATGCAGCGGATGCCCTTCCGGCCACAACCCAGTACTGAAAAAAACCTATACACATTCATACACTACGACCAATTTACTTTATTCAATTCACTTATGTATGTCTTTGGACAGTGGAGGAAACGGGAGCACCCAGAGAAAACCCACACGAACAAAAGGAAAACATGCAGAAATTTCCATCCAACTGGCCTAGCTGGAACTCGAAGCAGCAACCTTCTTGCTGTGAGGCAACAGTGCTAACTACTGAGCCACCGTGTCGTCCCTTTAATGATATGTCTAAAATAAAAAAAATGAATGAAAAATGCCAATTCACTGCATTACTTTCAGATCTAGGCAAGTTGCATCAGATATATTTTTAAAAAAATGTAGGGATGAGAACATTATAAACATTCAAACATGTTTCTGTGGATCTTAAGAATGCCGTTTGTGTTATCAGATGAGCCAACTAGAGGAGTTTTGAGATTTGTTTTGCCCACTGAATAAATGACACATTTTTGCAATATCTCTGATCATAAACAAAGTCTAGATACAATGTAAATAATAAACAAAATTCCATTCCAATTCCAAAAACCAAAATTCCATGTTACTTAAACGGATAACTGTAAATTCTAAATGCAAAGAAACTAAACATTTTTTAAGTTTTCTTCTCTGAATTTTTCCATATTATGTTAATCGACATTAAAGGGCACCTCAGTTACCCCTTTTTCCAGATTTAGTCTTTTGTGTCCCTAGAATGTGTCTGTAAAGTTTCAGCTCAAAACACCCATCAGATTATTTATTATAGCTTTCACTAGATGTTGTTTTATAGTTCTCAATGAATTTTTGCTGTTTTTGTGTACTGCGCCTTTAAGGCTAGTCCTCCCCGCCCATCGTTTCCACGTGCCTGCCGCGCGTGCCTCAGTCTCCGCCCTCGGCTGCCTCAGACAACAGACAGACATGAAGGAAGCAGATCTCATGTAACGTTTGTGACAAAAACTACAGTAAGAGCTTTATCAATGATTATTTGGTGCATTTGTTGTGTGGAGCTGCAGGATGAGTCACACACAATGTCGTTACAAAGTTCACGCACACACACAG
Source organism: Danio tinwini (assembly GCA_903798205.1). Classification (NCBI taxonomy): domain Eukaryota; kingdom Metazoa; phylum Chordata; class Actinopteri; order Cypriniformes; family Danionidae; genus Danio; species Danio tinwini. The sequence goes on along the minus strand of CAIGQZ010000253.1, from coordinate 1,265,136 downwards.
ACACACATACACACACACACACACACAGCACAGATACACGCACATACATAAAGCGCGCGGGTTTAGCTTTGCACTGTCTTTGCACGCAAATGTGACAGGATACAGGTTAATATCCACTGCTGTATGGATATCTGTTGTTAATGTACAAAATAAACCTGATTTAATGCCACAAACCGGGATTGAAGCGTCTTTTATTATTGTTCTGACACGCGGCTGTGGTAATGAAGTAAAGCTAAAGTAAATCACTGTAATTCATTACACACATGCACTGTTTTAAAACATTTTAAACTTGTCAAACTCACTCTTGATCACATTTGATGATGATTGATGATCCTAAACTGAACAGACCTTTTATTTAGGGTTGATTTGCGCACGTCCTGTCTTGTGGATATGAAACGTTACTACGAAGACATGTTAATACGCAGCTATCAATCAATTTCAGTGGTTGGGGGGACCGCACTCCTACATCAAGTTGCGGTCGGTCTCAAAACGGCTCCAATTGGTCCACCGTTTTTATGTTGTTAAATTGAAAAAAAAGGACTGGGTGTGTTTATATCACCCCAATATGACAGTATATACACTATACCTACACATATGTCTGTCCAAACAACTTGAAAAGTAGATTTTTCACCATAGGTGCCCTTTAATAAACATTATTGTAATACGGTGCAATAACAATAATGACTTTTAATAATATTACAAGCCCTTTATTGGGTAAATTTACATACACTTTCAAACAGCTTGTTATAGGCATGCACTGAAATGAAAATTCTAGGCTGAACTCAAAACTGATAATGCCTTGTAATTGTTATTTATAATTTTCTTAAATAATATAAAGTAATTTTGTAAGACTTTAAATCTACTCAATAACTAAAATTATACTGATTTTATAGACAGTATTTTTTTATTGAGAAAGAACAATTTGGGAGGTGTCAGTTTATGTGCTGTGCCATGACAGTGCTATTGCAAGCAGCAGGGCCCATTACACTACATAGAAATGTCCTGTCGGCATGTTATTTGTTCTGACTTTTCTTTTCCAGTGAGCATGAGCAGTTCATGCTTAGATAAGTATGTGTACATGAGCGGAATATCCAACAGTGAAATATTAAGCTATTTTGAACTTTGACCATGGCACGTACACAACAAACCATTTTCACACAAGCCGTTGAAATGAATGGGTTTCAAAGCTAAATGTTTTCTATGTCTATTGTAAATGCCGCTTCACACAGCGCAATGACTAAGGATGGGGGAGATGAAAACCGTTTGCTGAATGCTGCTGGGCAGTGTGGCACGCCATACCCTTTTTTAGCCAATATTTTTGGCAGTATTTCTCTTTTGGGCTGGTAATTTTCTAGCTGATAAATGCCTAGTTTATTATAACTGATAACAGTTCTTTGCATTCTGATGTTTCAAAGAACTTGGTTAAGCTTAAATATCTGAAATTTAAAAACAACAGAAATACAATAAATAATGATGAGGTTAAAATAATTCTAGGAGGCTAATATTGCAATATAATAGAAAAGTTCATTTCTGACCCTGTATGGATGTACACCAAATAAACTGTACACAGCAAACAAATAAATATTCTCACCTGATTCTGTCCGGCACCCTCTGAGTTTGATTTCCATCCATCATACAATTCCCTGCGAAACTCGTCCCACGTGCCCCACTGTACTCACGGCGTAAAGCCATAGCACCGTGCGTCAGTACTGATACACCCTTCGCGATTCGCCGTCGTGGCTCATCCCTCCATCCTTGGGGTCGCACAGCGAACAGAGCCTTGGGTAAACCTTCAAGACCAAGTCCTGACAGACCAGGGCCCACTGCAAACCACATATGTGAAGGAGTAGCCTGTCCTGATGCCCACGCAGCCTTAAAAATTTGCTCAGCCTCTTCCTGTGAGCAATAGAGGAGTCGCACCTGTAAGAGGAACAGAAGAACAAAAAAATTCTAATGAAAGTTAAGTTCAATCATCTTCAAAAAACAAATTAAGACATTTTAAATCAAATCTAAAAGATTTATGTTCCCCCGTTAAAAGTCGTCACAAACATTTGTACAAAGGTTGTAAAGAGAATAAAAATCTAGTTGAGTCAAGCACTTCAGTCTAAGTCTTCTTTGTAGACACAACTGTTTTATATGATGAACATATTAAACTTTGGCCTTTGTTCACATTTACAGAACAGTTCTTTCTGGTTCTCCAATCTGATTGACTGAGAGCCTTTTCCAGCCATGCAATATTCAAGAGACAACAGCACTCCTCTAACCACTTCACCTTTGTATCGCTCCACCTGCAGCATTATTCACAACAAGTGCCATGGCGGAGGTCTAAACACACTAGGATTTGACTAATACTGCTGTTGTTTTTCACAAGGCATTTTTAAGGTTTAGTTCACCCCAAAATGTTACCTCAATTTGTTCCAATCCCCTGAGACTTTCATACTAACAGCCGAAGGACATTAAAAAGTCCATAAAAGACACCAAAAATATTGTCAATACATTCCATGTGACTTTAGTGTTTCAACAAACACGGGAAGAACATGCAAACTCCACACAGAAATGCCAACTGACCCAGCCGAGGCTCGAACCAGCAACCTTCTTGCTGTGAGGTGATCGTGCTACCCACTGCACCACTGTGATGCCCATTATATTTAATAACAGTAGTATTTAATAAGAGTATTATGCATTTTTAAAATGTGATTGTAAGCTTCATTGTTCAACCACCAGATACCATCTTATCTGTCCTAAAGACATTTATATTTGCTATGAACACAGCAGTCATTACCTTACAGCAGTGCTGATATACAGTAGAGCCATGTCATAATGGTATGTAGAGGCTCATGTCACATGACACAAGAATGAACCTCATTTGTTCAAGCAAGAATGTGAGCTTCAGTAACTAAATTTGAATGCTTTAAACCAGTAGTTCTCAAACTGTGGTATGCAGGCTTTCTTCTAGTGGTACACGGAGGAATCGCTGAATAATTTAAGTGAAAAAAATGAAAAATGAACACACTTTTAAAACTTTGATGCATACAATAACATGGATGTGATCTGTAAATTTATTTTAATAGGCTAAACCTTTCATTTAATTTTCTGTTTTCTAATGATTGTTATGTATTCTATCATTTGAATTTCCTCTCCATATTTATTATAACAGTTGTTCTGGGCGTATTTCATTTTTTTATATCCTAATGTTGACAGGTATGGTTTACTCACAGGCTTTTCTGACACACAAAGCCTACTCTAACGTGCAGTAAGCAGATCTAAGTTCTAATTTAAGTATGTAAATCCAATTCATACATTTAAAATACAAGTTAATGTTTAGATTTTAAAGATTTATGTTGCATGTATATAGGACTTATTTGTTTATTTAAAAATGTATCAAAAAGGTTATACATTAATATGAGATATACAGTAGCATATATTTATGAGTTCCAAGGAACGTTTGCAGGTTTTAATGAATAGGCTATAATACTTTACCGTTAAATACAGCAGTTTTCTTTTTACATTTTAAAAACAGTAGTCTACCATTTTTAATTAACTTTTAAAAGCACACTTTAAATTAAAACTTTGACGTTTTATTTGTTTTTTCCCTGTAAGCACAGTGCAGTGTTAATGTTTAAAGTATTTATAATGCTTAAAGTGGCTGACAAAAATAAATATGCTTAATAAGAAGAATTAATCTGCCATGTTTTTTTACTGTGCAGAGCTGTAGCTTCTTAATTAGACCTACTGTGCTACTGTACTTCAATATTGGTTATTATGGTGGTACTTGGAGAGACAATGTTTTTCTGAGGTGGTACTTGGTGAAAAAAATTTGAGAACCACTGCTTTAAACAATAGCTGTTTGCATCCACATGTTTTTAATGCACATTTTAAATATTATTATTTTTTTAAATGGTTAATGGAATTGCCAAGATGCACAAACAATTTGAAAATGCACATAAAACAAGTATGTGCATAACTGCACATACTTAGTCACTGGGGTGGTACCTTTTCAAAAGGTACAAATTTATACCTTAAAGGTCCATATTAATACCTCAAGGGTACATATTAGTATTTAAAAAGTACAAAAGTGTTCCTCTTAAAATGTTTAGGTACTGATATATACTTTTGAAATTATGTTTTGGTCATTCTAAAACGTCTTAACCAATTCAGTATTAGTGTTTATCTATTATTAATTACCTGCAGAATTGTCAAGAGCGTCTGTGCTTCACCACCATGCGTTCATTGCGTATCGGCATCGTCTTTTGAGGCGCAAGTCATTTTTTAAATAAAGAAAAGATTCACACAGCTTCTTCTACCACAGCTGATTCCATTTTTACTATTGAGATTTCATATTGCTCCTGATATTTCATAATCAGGAAGTGACGATTTTGTTCTCTTTGACTTACTAATTGTAAACGTTGCTTTATTCGCATGTCCTTAATGTAATAATCCAGTTTTATGCATAAATTTAATTTGCATCTTTGTATGGAATCATAGCTAATGCTAACTTGTCACTGTTTATATGTGAATAAATGGCAAAATAATCATGTTTGTCATTAATAATGATAAATAATACATGTAAAATGTAACCATGTCTCTTTAGAAGCTTAGTATTAAACCACTGAATTCATATGGATTAATTTTTTGATCTCTTTACTAATGTTTTATTTGTTAGATTTTAGAGTGTAGATACAGAAGTGGCATAGATTTTATTTACTGGGTTTCCTCCGGGTGCTCTGGTTTCCCCCACAAGTCCAAAGACATACGGTATAGGTGAATTGGGTATGCTAAATTGTCCGTAGTGTATGTGTGTGAATGAGTGTGTATGGGTGTTTCCCAGTGATGGGTTGCAGCGGGAAGGGCATCCACTGTGTAAAACATATGCTGGATAAGTTGGTGATTCATTCCGCTGTGGTGACCCCTGATTAATAAAGGGACTAAGCGTAAAAGAAAATGAATGAATGAATGAATGAATGAATTTTCATTTGGGTTTCGAAGATTATTGAAAGTCTTTCAAGTTTGGACCAATAATAAAGTGCAAAAATGTGGACAGAATTTTCATTTCCTAGTTTTATTGCACACAATGATCCTTGCAGTAAATTACTGCAAAAAAGCCTGTATTATTCAATGAAAATAGACTTAATATGCCAAATAAGCCTGAAATATGAAATATTAATGAATTAAAAAGAAAGTTGGGGTTTGATGAAAACATTTTTGCGCTTTCTAACCATCCTGAGGCTGAAACACAAATTTCAAGTAGATTTTAAGAGACAAGTGGGGGGAAAAAAAGTATTACAGTCATCAATCTCTTTCTGGCTGCTTATAATACTTCTTTGATTTGAAAGATTGGAACAGAATGATCTGGTCAGCTTGATATTCATGCGCTAGCTCATGTTCTTCAATATCCTCAGCACGATCGAGTGCATTTTTATAAATCTCAAACCGGAAAATGGTGGACAAGGGCATTTTCCTCACACTTTTCAGGAAAAGGTCAGAGATGTCAGACATCTTCAAATGACTTTGATGTGCAGGGGTGTTGTTTTTCTTGCTGGAGATGGGTTGCTTTTCCTACTTGTCGACATGTAGCCATAGGCTCCTGACAGGGAGATAAAACTACTCTAGAGGGTTGTTGACTGGTGACCTCCACTTCTCCAAAAATTCCTGCAGAATAACAACTGTAGTGGAAGTAGAAGTGGGGAATCAATAGACCTTCCAGTAGGGGCAAGTCTAGGCCCTAGCTATTGGACTACAGCCCCCCCATGTTTTTTTTCAGTGACTGTGGGTTTCATTTTGAGCTTTTTCTAACAGTTTCATTGCTTCAACCTGTTTTAATCTTGTCTTAAAATTGAATGTCTTTAGTAAGCCATTGGTTGAGAAAAAAATCATTTGGTAAGACAAATTTGCATTGTGGTAAAACTCTAGGCTCTTAGGGTTGCTAAACTCAGTAACACTTTAAAATAATGATCCATTAGTTAATGTTAGCTAATGTATTAACTAACATGAACAAACTATTAGTAATACATTAATTACAGTATTTATTCATATTTGTTAATCTTTAACGTTAGTTAATGTTATTTAAGTTTAATAATGTTAGTTCATGCTAGTTCATATTAACTCATGGTGCATTAACTAATGTTAACAAGCACAACTTTGGGATTTAAAAATGCATTAGTTAAGGGTGAATTTTGATTAATAAATGCTTGTCAAAGTTATTCACACTTAATGTTAGTAGATACTTTAACTAATGGACCATTATTCTAAAGTGCCATTCCAAAATTCTGTTTAGTGTACATGTGATACAGTCATGAAAAGTTACACTAAATATTAAATAAATGTAAACATTAAATTAGGAAATAGTCATAACAAAGCATATTTTTTAGAATGACAAGTTGATTTGAAATGCAAATTTTCATTCCTAATTTAAACTATTGTTGTACATTAATATTGCATTGTTTAAATCATTCCAAAAATCTGTATCTGCACATTTAGATTTCCAGGGCAGACCTTTTCATTGCAAATCATTAAACTTTGGGTAAACAGACTTTAAATGGCGAGTCTGAAATATTTCAAGTTTTATTAGAATATCTTTATTTGTGGTTCAAAGAAGAACAACACAGAAATAAAGTAATTGTGGGAATTTATAATTGTTTTTGTCTTTTTAATTTCATTTACTTAGATTTTTTTGTAAAGGTGTATTTTGTAAATAAGTAATCAAAATGAATGACGTTTCACTTATTTAAGACTGTAATAATTTTGAAACCATATTAAATATTACTATAAATAAAAAAAGCATTTGAATTTGAATATTTAAAATTAGAGATGTCCAGAACTGATTGTGATCGGAAATCAACCCGATCACGCGGTTTCAGACTCGATCGGAATCGTCCGTTACCTCTTGATCAGGCTCAAATATATACATATACTCATCTATAGTGATGTGGTGGCAGAACAGAGTTAGACCTCTTTCTTTACTTCACATAGAAACAGCAACGCGTGCGACATGACATCACTTTGTTGCAGAGACGATATTGGTTAAATGCAGACAAAGTAGAACACGAAAGCAGCTTGAAACAGAAAGCACAAGTATGTCAGTGGTCTGAAGATATTATACACTTGGTGACGACAACATTGCCATAGCAAACTGTGAGATATGTAAACTTGGGATTGCAAAAGGGTGGAATGGAAAATGCTACCTTTTCACTGCAGGAAAATTCAGGAGTTTGAAGAAAAAATGCTCCATGACAGCGCAAAGGCACGGGAAATCACAGTTAAGATAGCACAAATTATCGCGATGAGTGACCTGCATTTCATTTTTGTAGAGAACCCTGGATTTCTTATGCTTATGGAGCACACAGAACCTTGATTTGAATTTTTAAAATGTATTAAAGAAGTATAGGATTGGGTTTCGGCATCGGTAGATACTTAAAATCAAATGACTCGGACTCAAGGGTAAAAAAAAAACCTGATCGGGACATACCTATTTAAAATCTTTCAAATTAATGAATTATTGACAGTTACTGACACATTATCAGGACCTTACCTGTCAACATTGGGGTGTAAAAACACGGGATTTGCCCCGCACCCCAAGCATTCAATTATTTTCGTAACCGTTTATGCTCATTTAAGACAAAATTATTGGTATCGGGATCAGATCGGTTCCAAAAAAATGGTATCGGTGCGGTGCATCCCTAATCTTGGTAGATAAGATGTCACGGGCAGACTCGCTGGCACAAGGTGTCATAAACTTACGTAGAACAAACCCTTTTAGGGGTAACAATGGAATTACACCTCCAGACTGTATGTTACATAAAATACAGAATAATCCCAGCAAAAATGAGACGGTTTGCAGGTATGATCAGGACTGACATTGGTAATAAAATCAATAATAGGGGGGACTTTTTTTAAATGATTCCACAAGGGTTAAAATATAGTTATGGATAAAAGTTAACTTATCATGACCTAATTTCTTTTTCAAATGTATTTGTGCGCAATTTAAAAGTAAACGCAAAACTTTAATTGTTTGATATAAACACTTCTATGCTGAGTCTCTGTGGATTAACACATATATTTATAAGTGGGAATAGATTTGTATTGCCTTATAGCAGTTTTGATGATAGAACAGTTTACAAGTTAGTTTTTGCTAAAGCTTATTAAAATAAAACATAACAAGTAAGCGTTTGTCTCAAAGCGAAGGCCCAGAGACAGAGCTCTTACATTTATAACAAAGCTCGCCGATAACATCTGCACTTTGATGTATCATGTGTCTGCCGGGCCTTAACAAAAACCGAACTGACGTTTAATCACTGCGAGAAAAAAGTTCCTATCACATAGCATCAAGCTGACCCCAATTTTTTCCCCATTCTTTTCAATGCGGGAGCCATGACAGCCGCTTTAAATGTGCTCCTGTATCAGTCGCTGATTAGGGTCTGAAAGTCTGGGTGCTTTGGACACTGTGGAGAATTAATCAGTCAAGTTGTTGAACACAGAGGATGTTCGGCTGCTGTGGCCAGTGCTGTGGGGAATTGAGTCGGCCACCTTCGGGTCAGATGGAAACTGTCATTTAATGTCACGCTGCTCTGTAACATTACGGATGCATCTTCCCTTTCATTGGGCACATGACCTCTTTCTCTTTGGGAGCCTTCACGTAAAGGCCAAAGTATGAGAAAGAGAGAGAGGGAGGAACAGGTACATGCGCAATGAGGGAGAAGGTTAATGGAGAAATCAAGCTGGGAGTTTGGAGATTTACAGTATGCATCAGGAGTTTTGCATTATGTTGCTGATTTTGGAGTGCTATAGAATAATTGCCTTGGGGCATTAGAAATGGCTTTTCTCTTTTCATGGCCATTTTCATGTGTCTGTAATTAACCAATACTGATCTGGTAATACAATTGGGGGAGGGGAAAGAAATTGAAATAGGAGCTGGAGGAGTGGGAATAATAAAAAAAATGCTCAATTTAAATAGATTTTTTCTGATCTCATCATGAATGTTAAAGAGATCAAACAGAACAGAAATAGAATTGAAATTGTGGTATATACATCGGCAACATGCTCATATCAGCTGAGGAAATGGGCAAACTTATATTATGGTTAGGCTAATACTGTATATATACACACACTAGTATACTGTTTTGTTGATTTTACGCAATTTTTATCTGCTGCTGAGAAGCATAACATATAAAATGCTTGAAATAATTTGTTAATTAGGCAGAGCTTGCTCTATTGTACTGGCAACCAGCCAGCTTTTTCATTTAGTAAGATATCTTGTTCAGGCAGCAATGTCTTATGCCTCGTTTCCACTGAGTGGTATAGTACGATACGATACAGTTCGGTACGGTATGGGTCACCTTTATCAGGCTTGTGTCTCCACCACCAAAGGGTATCAATGGTACCCTTTTAGTAGGCATGGTGTTCGGCAGAAACTTACATGTAGGCCTTATTTGGGTTCATATATGATATGGAACATATACAGTCAGTACAAACCTCCCATCTTTATCTTTTACGTGCTTTACACCAGCAGGTTACCATCTTGTTAAAAAGTAATTCCGCCATTTTGAGTTGATAGTCTAAAAGGCGATAATAGTTAAACATGGCAGTTTGTTCATGTTTTAGGTTGCTGAAAGAATCAATTGATTCTTTGTTTTTTTGGGCTTCTCCTTTGTTTTTTCGCGCTACACTCTCGCGTTTGTCCATTTCTGGACGGATCGGATGTCAGAAGCACTTTATAATCACGCGCGCAATATAATGATCAGCTTAAGTTCATTATTTCAAACATAGATGTGCACGGGAACTCTCTGGAGAAAGTGAAACCACTCACGCTTAAGACGGCCTCATAAACAACAACAGAACACATGGTAGATTCTGCTCTTTTTCTTGGCTTTGTGGCTGTTCATCAAGACAACGACAAGGTTTGTTTGAGCACAGGTCGACTATGGCTCGTTATTATATATTATTAAAGTGTAATGTCTCAGTTTTTAAAAATTACACTTCCTGTGTTTTCATTCTCCTGGCTTGTGCACGTGTTAGTGACATTTCTCTGTAAACCAATAGTGGTCAGCTGTGCATCTAGCTCAGCCTTTTGGTACCCTTTTGTTGTGCTAGGTACCCTTTGGAAAGGGTACCCAAAAAGTAGTACAAAAAGTTTGGACACAAATAGGAAAATGTACTCTTGTCTGGTACTGTTCTATAACATGCAGATATCTGTATTGGCATCGGCACCCCAAAAATACATTGGTCAGTTTCCAATAATATATGCATGAACATTTTGTCAAAGGAATGTATTTGAATATTTAAATTGAATGTTGTTTCTAATAATTGATTCATCCCGTTGTAATCTTTTCTTTTTAAACACTGTAGCTTAACATTCATTATATGAAATAGATTTTTTTGTATACAGATATGGCTACTAAGAACGCGCGTTTCTTCACGCACAGTATTGCAATTTGTCACCCGCAGTCACGCGCTTTACTGCGGCTGTAAAGGCCACCTTTTCATAAAAAAAAAAAAAAAACATTTCTGTGCTTTACGCAATAGCAACCAGGTGGCACAAGGAACAACCACTTTTCCTTTGACTTACAGTAGTTGTCATGCGTGTTTCGGTGCATGGACAGTATTTGTGTACAAGAGCGATCGATTCAGCTCCCTCAATGCCTCCAGCGGCTGGGTTTCTTTATTTATTTATTTTGGTAAACAGGCCCGGTTTGGCTAATCGGGAGGACCGGGAAAATTCCCGGTGGGCTGGTCTGTTTTTCGACAATAATCTGTTCCAACATTACACAAAAACGAATACGCCATAATGAAATTAATACGAGCGAGTAACATTTCAGCTCTCCGTCCACAGACAGCGACAACATTAAAATCATTGTTACATCTCTCGATAAAACATTTCCTGATAATTTACCTTTAGTCAAATGGACAATAATGTTTTTGAAGTAGCATGTTGAGCTGAGGAAAAGTAAATACGAAACTAAAGTCAAAAATAAATGAACGAATCTGCATTCAGTTTAGCATTTTCATTTCATATTCCCACAACATTAACATTCATGTAACTTATTTATTTATCTGCCCACATTATTAATTACTTACATATTTATTTATGCAGGAAGTTTTGCATATTTATTGTATTTATTTACTCATTTATTTATTTATTTGCGTATGTATTTATGTATTTAGTTATTTGTGCATTTATTTATTTACTAATTTATTTATTTATTTTCATATGTATTTATTTATTTGTGCATTTATTTATTTATTTATTTAATTACTTATTTGCATATTTATTTATTTATTTGCATATTTATTTATTTATTTGCATATTTACCTATATATGTATGTATTTATGCATGACCTTATACATTTATTTACTCATTTGTTGATTTATTTATTTTATTTAATCTGTAGCATTATGAATACATAATTGTGAGCATGAGTTTAAAAAGAATTGGACGTTAAGGTTTAATTGGACGTTAGGTTTCAGATTTTCAAAATAAGTCTGTAAAATTACTGGTAGCTATAGATAGGTTATCAAGACTGATTTTAACAAAGAAATCTGCTAGTAAATATGAAATGTGGAAAAAGTAAAGCCTTAGATATTAATATTACTACAATTTTATTTGCCATGGATATTTCCGTCTTCTAAGGACCTCTGTCGAACATTTTTAACAAAAGGAACAGATACATGTGCAATGACAGAGAAGGTTAATGGATAAATCAAGCAGGGAAAATGGAGGAAGTGACTTTCAGTATGCATGAGGAGCTTCGCCTTATGTTGCTGATTTTAGAGAGCTATAGAATAATTGCATGGGGGCATTAAAGCTGGCTTTTCTCTTTTCATTGTCATATTCATATTTCTGTAATTAACCAAGACTGATTTGGTAATACAACTGTTAATTGCGCTGCCAGTGAAGCCACTTTGTATTAAAATGGAAAAAAAAGACAAGAAAAGAAAATGAAACAAGAGCTGGAGGAGTGGGAATGCTAGCTTCAATGAATGAAAAGAAACAGCGGAAGAGAATGAACTGGACAAATCGCAACTGAGAGAAAGAGCCTTCAGTGCTGCTCACAAAAGAGATTGATCTATGTGGAGATTGGAAGAAATGAAGAGATAAAAGAAGAACGTGTTGATGAAGCCTTTGGAATTACCAAAAAAAAAAAAAGATTATGAATGTGATATTAATAAATGTTGGTATTCAATTAAACTACAAAATGTAAAAAAAAGGTTATTATATAAACTGGGGCGGCACGGTCGCCTCAGAGCAAGAAGGTTGCTGGTTCGAGTCCCGGCTGGTTCAGTTGGCATTTCTGTGTGGAGTTTGCATGTTCTCCCTGTGTTCACGTGGGTTTTCTCCGCATGCTCCGGTTTTCCCTATACAGTGCAAAGACATGCGGTACAGGTGAATTGGATTAACAAAATTGGCCATAGTTTATGTATGTGTGTGAATGTGACTGTGTTTGGGTGTTTTCCAGTACTGGGTTATGACTGGAAGGGCATCCACTACATAAAACATATGCCGAAATAGTAGGCGGTTCATTCCGCTGTGGCGACCCCTATGAAAAAAAAAATGAATGAATGTTTATATGTGACTGTATTATTATTTAGGGCTGTGACGATACACATTGTAGGCCTAGTAAAATTCCACTGTGGCTTTCTAAACATAAAATTACAGAGCTTTCTCTATAAAGCTAAGTATTTTAAGGCCATCTAAAGACAGATTATTGGGAGATTTAGAGCCTATATATTTAAAGTTATATTTCATGCTTTCTAGAAATCAGTACTAGTCTTATATACTATTATAAAAATAATAATAATAATAACTGTACTTTGCATTCATTCACCAAATTTCTATACAAGTAAAACTGAGCTGCTTTATGTCCTGTATTCTCTAAGTCAAATGGGCCATTAAAAGTCTGATGCGTCAAGTAGCCTAAAATCATAAAGAAAATCAGTCTGTTATGCAGTATGCATCTGTTAGAAGTTTAGCGATTGACAATGCAAGGCTAGTTCAAATTGACATTTGCTGAATATGCGTTGAGATAATGTGACATGTGACATGGGTCACATACTGATTGTGCTTTTCCACTGGCGCATTGTGTTCAATTCATTCATATGGAAGTTGACCCACAGAATCACAGTGGAAACGCACTGAGAAGTGCAGCACCGCGTCTAAAAACAGGATTATTTTTTTCAAATTTTTATCTGGTTGAAAGCGAAAGTTATATTAGCCATGTTTCCATACAAAAATGCAAGATACATTTCTGCACAAAACTGGAAATAAAACATTTGCGAATAAAGCACCGTTTCCATCCAACGAGTCCAAGAGAACAAAACCATCACTTTCTGATAAACTGGTGGCAAACATCAAAAGAGAACACATAGACGTATCATATACAGTAATAGTTATATCCTTTTAGAATCATCTCTGCACACACTTCTTGAAACATTTGCGCGTTCCACTGATGTTTTCCATACTGTATATAACATCTAAAAATGTTTGGACCTCATCGTCCACCCAAACATACTTGTCACTTTATGCCATTTTTTGTTATTACATGATCTGTTGAAGCAAAATTACATTTTTTAATGTGCATGCTGGAATTTATTCAGTAAATGCATTTCCAGCATAGTTTATGTGCAGTTTTTTCTTACCGGATAAAAAGTTTATCCTACTCAGTTGTGCGCATAATTTTTGTATGCGCATTTTTCAAATGTATGTGCATCTTGGCGTTTCCATCTAGGGTTTTTATGCAATATTCTAAAATGTGCAAACAAATAGGTGGATAGAATCACAGCTTTTGTTGCAGCTATTGCATGCAACATATTTTCAGATGCACGCTCTTTCTCAGTTTGTGAATGCTGAGCAAAATTCCACCATGTGCAGTATACAGCAGAGAATTTAGAGAAGACAGAATCAAGTCAGAAACAAAAACAACATGCCGGAGGTGGTTGATTTTTTTTTCATGTCAGTTTTAAACGAATACAACATCAGATAATGTTAATACAATAAACAAATATATGTTTCCCTGTGGTGGAATAAAAGTGGTAATGTCTAAAGTAAAAATAAAATAATTAAATATAAAATATAATATTAAATAAGTTTTAAAAATCTATTTTAATCTATTATTATTATTATTATTATTATTATAACTACTACATTGAATTTAATTTAAGTTGAACAACTGTTAAATAACTGTAAATTAATAATTATTAAATAAGTAACTGAAAGTAAGCATAATCAACTTAAAATACAGTATTTGCTCTTAGATTTTATATTTATAAAGATCAAATACACATAAATGATTAATTATATTAATTACTAAATAATAATAATCTTTTCAAAATATTGTAATATAAAATTATACACAAGTTAATAAATTTTCAAACTTAATAGAAACGATGAACATAAAGGATCAAATAAAAATAACACTGAATATATACATTTAAATTTGTAACACTGATCATGTGACTCCTTTGTACAGACAGTCAGATGATCTTGCGTGCACTGAAGCTCAATATGCTCTTTGATCATTTTCAGATCATGCTGGAGAACATCACCATCAGCTTTAACACAAACATGTTGAGACAGCTGCTCAAGTGCTGCTTGCAATTAAAGAAAAGAGAGATCTATCAAATATTAAGATATTCTGAAACACCACTAAAATTGCTCTACTGATAATTGTACAAAACAACACTCAGAGAGAATCAGCATGGTAATGAATATGTATATAATGATGTTAATGCTTTTGGTCTTTGCAGCACAGATCTGCTACGCTGCTGCTGCTTTAAGGCACAGAGCAAGTACAGAGACTTGCTACTCCCAGTAAATTCACAGACATGCAGTTGCTGCTGTAAACAAAACATAGATGTAATCCCTAACAAAGCAGGAGAACGTGAAGACAAAACAAACCATTCAGTGTATTAGCATTAGCAAACATGCATACTGTATATACACATAAGATGATTCAGACTGGATGAAATAAACACCTCCAAAACAAGTAGATCTATCATCAAGTCATATTTCAGAGCCCCTAGTTTTTCACGATTTTCTTTGTGATTTTTTTCGATAAAAATTACTGATTTTGTGGTGGTAATTACCAGAAATTTTAGGACAATTTTGTGATATATTATATATATATATATATATATATAATATAATTTACCATATTAGGTAGCCTATTATGTTAGGTGTGTCTGATGACACAACAGCTTCTTTATTTTGGTCTCAAGACAAGATCTAAATCAGTAGGGATTAAGCCAAATGAAGGTTGCATAACTCTTGTTTTCTTGTTTCTGTACCTCACTCAGGACGTGCATTAGGGCTTCCCCTACCGTAATACACCTAAAGCACGGATTGCCGTCAAACTTGTCAAAAGCAGGGAATTGTTTTCTCTCGTTAACTGCAAGTGAGACATCATTTTTCGAAAGACACTTAAATACATCACTTGTGCTGCGTATGCAACCTTTAAGTAGGGCCAGACGGAATCTGCGAACGTTTTTTGCAATTTCTGCAGATTTTGGTAAAAATCTGCGGATTTCTGCGGAATTATTTTGGGAGTCTCATTACTAAAACCTTAATATGTGAAATATGTGTAATTTAAGAACTGAATAAATTCAGATTTACACACATTTACTCAAGTAAATAAACTGAATTAATGATGGGCTAAAAATCTGCAGGATTCTGCGGAAAATCTGCAGAATTCTGCACGCGCAGATTCCATGTGGGCCTACCTATAAGTCACGTAAAACAATAAATTACAAACTGAAATAAATATAATTTGATTATATGGTTTGGAATTGGATGTTTTAATGAGATTGTTTACATTTTTTGTGATTATTTTGTGTTTAATTAAGAATTTAGCAGGATCGCAAAAATTTGTGATTTTTTGTTGATTTTGGATTGGATTCAGCAATCGCAGAATCGCGAAAAACTAGGGGGTTTGATATTTGTTGTTTTTTTGCACCGTATAGTCATGGAACTGAATCTTTAATATTTGTGTGTGCCTGGGCTAACTTGTTAAGTAACTTAACACTAATGTACCAAACTATGTGTGCCTTGGCTACCTATACGACTTGCTTAAAACAGGTGTACTAGATTATGTGTTCCTTGGCTACTTTGCAACCAGCTTACATGTACCATGCATTCACACAGGGCTTCAGCGTCAATGCTTGACAGAGGGCGTGTCTGAAGTTGGGGCTGACGCATAGCAGCATCTTCATAGCAGCGTCAGCCAATGAAATTAGTCCTCAATTGGATACTGTCTGAGCTGGGGAATTTGCATAAAGTGATCTGATTGGTTGACGCTTCCATTGGGGCTTGAAAAGTCGAGAAATCCCCGGCTTCTGCAGCGAGCAACGTTGCTGAAGCAGTGCAGACGAACCCACAATTCAGTTCGGCAATGCTTGATGTCCCCCATTCAAAGTGAATGGGAATCGTTGACAATGATGCACCATGTGAACGGGGCATCATGAGCTAGATGATGTGCTATTTTGCCAAGAGGCATAACACTAGTGGCTTATGACTATGTGTACCTGGGCTACCTTAGCACGAATACCACAAACGATGTGTCCTTATTACAAAACAATATATTTTGTTTCAGGCTGCTAGAAAAAAACTAATAACTCAGCAACCTCCTACATGCTCATTAGAAACTTGGTTTCAAAGGACTGTATGAATAAACAAACAAAGCAACCCGGCACAGCCTCGAGCCATGTCCTGTTCTCAACTGTGTAACGAATAATGAAGTGTTTTAAGTTTCCATGATATAAAAACAGGATCCAAGACCACACCCGCAGGATTCACATACATATACAAACAGTAAATATCGGACAATTCCAAGTATTCCACACATGATGTGTTATTTTTCACTGATGCAGCATGCTAATGAAGCATCATCTTTGATACTGCTGAACGAGTCATGTTTAAGCAGCCAAGTATGACATTCATCTATAAAGTTAAACTTAATCTGTTGCTTCTGAACATGGCTTTGAAACATTTTTGCTTATGTTTAAATTCAAGAATGTTGTATACAGGTATGTTGATCTTGCATTGAAACATATGAATGTTCATTTTAGCAAAAAACAGATCGATAGCACATGGATGAAAGTAAAACATACTTATCTTAGATGTTGTTTTGAAATAAATATATAAATAATGCACTGCAGACTGCTAGCACAAACGACACTGAGGTATTTAAATGTGGAGGAGCAAGCCGCATTTATACTGTAAATACAGTATATAAATAATGTATTTATGTTAGACTGTATTTATATTCCCACTGCTGACCTGTGCTTCGTTCTCCTTCAGCAGCCTGCGGGTACGAGCTCCTCCTGGGTCATCGGTCAGGTTGAGCATCACCACGCTCTTTCTCTCCCAGCCGATGAAGGATCCATCTATCATGCCCTCTACCATGGCCAGGAAATCCTCATAGCCATGGTGGCGTGTGGTGACCACTGAAAACGCAGTCCAATCAAACTCCTCCAGAACCTCAAAAATGACTTCCAGCTGCAGGCCAGTGGAGCATAAAAACTGCAGGTAGACGGAGCCGCTTTCCTGAAAGAAGACAATTTGGGACATGGTAAGCCATAATATTCAGAACCATGAGAGGCACTGAAAGAACTAGGGCATCCAAAGTGAGAGTGTCCGTTCATACAGGATTCAACAGGTTTCAGTAAGCCATGTTAAAATAAATTAAATGATTCAAGTTAAATAATTAATGTCTCCTCATAAACCCTTTATTTAGTAGGGCCTAAAACTATTTTTTTCCAAATCTGCCAATGGCAAAAAAAAATTCAGATAGTTTTTTTTCTGGCCATAAGTCTTTTTGCATGCAGTTTGTACTACTACTACAGAAACTAATAATATTTACAATGATTTTTAGTTTGTCATTGTTAAAATTTCAAGACAAAAAAATAAATAAAAAACACAATACTGAAATTGATAACTTCAATTTTCTGCTGCGTTCACTTTAAGGACATAAACAGAGAATCCCTCTCAATCTGTTCACTTTCATTTTAGACAAAACAGTGTTTACGAGAATAAAAACCAAGACGAGCATTTTAACTCGTAAGCGTTACTGACAGCAATACACTGTGAAAGTGAACTGAATTCAGCCCTCTCACATCGTTTGAGAAACAGGTTTCTCTCTGAGTATGTCACTTCATTCAAACTCCTCACAATGCTCGTGAAAACCCTGTCCTAAATTATGAAAAGCAGCCGATGTACTTTATTATTAAGATCTGTTGTTGTTGTCATACAACATTACCTTCCTTTGAAATAATCAGATACAGACCGATTCATACACTTGTGTCTTGTGTTTTTTCACTTGTGTAACGCAAATGCAAAATGAAAGCACAGATAAGAAGGGGTTAACCAAATCTGAATGGTCAGCAGGGCACATCCAGCTAGATATTAAAACTGATCAAGCGAATCGCTAAAAAACTCACTGTAATTCTCACTACATTGTAATATATAAAACGTTTACCTGCCAACAGCTAACTACCCAGCAGGCACAGGATGTCAACATTATGTCAGATTGACATTGTACCCCAACGTCGTGGGATGTTGCATTTTGTTTGGAAATGAAAATCAAGTTGAGGTCAGAACCCAACGTCAGGCTGACGTCAATGTCTAATGTTAGACAGTTGTTGCATTTTGGTTACTTTCAAACGCAATCTTAAAACAACAAAATATCATTGTCTCATGATGTTACAGCTTGACTTTGTGTGGACGTTACCGATATGACAACTATCAGACGTTGGATTTTGGTTTCCATACCTGATGAATAAATGTCAGTATTTGACGTCAATATAACGTTGGTTTACAATGTTAGCTCCACGTTGGATTTTGGTAACTTTTCAACACAACCTAAAATCAACCAAATGTCAACGTCATTTCACATTGTTATTGGATGTCAAAATTACATTGTCCTTGTCAACCTAAATCTAACCTAATATTAACATCTTATGACATTGTGTGTCTGCTGGGTATAAATTCTCGCCAATACTTATATTAAGACACCTAGACGTTTGTTTCAGAATCTGGTGTGTTTGCTTCTTTAGCTCTGTTTAGTTAGGGCATATGTGAATCCCACAGTTGCGCTCGAATCCACACCGAAACAATCGGTCCGAGATCGCCTGAATGAGGTGATTGAAATGAACTCTGGAGCAGTTCAGTTGTAGTAAGAAAGCAATACGATCCGACGAAATAACAAACCAGCCTATTTCACAGTGTATTATGGTTATGTAATAGGCATATATAGGGCTATCAGAAGAGAGAATGACGAGTAGGACAGGATGTTATTCCTACTGGTAAAAGTGTGTTTCCTGTCGTATCAAAAGGGATAGCATGCTGTCTAACTGAACTATTAATAATAATAATAATAATAATAATAATAATAATAATAATTCCTTACATTTATAAAGTGCTTTTCTGGGTACTCAAAGCACTTTACACAATGGGGGGGAGGGAGTCTCCTCATCCACCACCAGTGTGCAGCATCCACCTGGATGACGTGACGGCAGCCATTTTGCGCCAGACCGCACACCACACACCAGCTGATTGGTGGAGAGGAGACAGAGTGATGAAGCCAATTATGATATAGGGAGGGTTAGGGCAGATTTGGCCAGGATCCCGGGGTAAACACCTACTCATTTTTAAAGGACATTCTGGGATTTTTAATGACCACAGAGAGTCAGGACCTCGGTTTAAAGTCTCATCCGAAAGACGGCACTCACTAAGCAGTATAGAGTCCCTGTCACTATACTGGGGCCCCCTGCTGGCCTTACTAACACCACTTCCAGCAGCAACCTAGCTTTCCCATGTGGTCTCCCATCCAGGTACTGACCGGGCGCAGCCCTGCTTAGCTTCAGTGGGCAACCATGTGAAAGTTGCAGAGAGCTAGCTGCTGGCTGAAAAAAATAATACCAACATGACTTCTGATATAGAATAGATATATATTTTACAACCATTGAAATGAGACTATGTATGAGAAAGTTTCTTTGATTTATACTTGGTGACGATGTCTGTGGGTGACACCATTAAAAATTGAAGTGGACCGTTTAGCTTATAATGTCTTATTTCTCATCGTCATACACTAAAATTACGATGTATGACAGCTGAGCGGAAAACTAAAAATAAAGCAAACCCTAACTAATGTGAGAGTTTACTCATACGTGATGTTTAAATAATTTTGGTCCAATTAAAAAACTTTGCCAGGCAGTTATTAGCACAGTAACCACAGCAAGAAGGTCGCTGATTTGAGCCCCAGTTGGTGTTTCTGTGTGGAGTTTGCATGTTCTCCCCATGTCGCGTGGGTTTCCTCTCGATGCTTCAGTCAGGGATGGGCAGTATTTTTGATACATGTATTTCAAATACAAAATAGTATTTTGTCATTTGTATTTGATAGGGTTGATAAAAATGGCTTAATATTTTGTATCAAAATACTTCAATGTCTTGTATTTTTGTAGTTTTAAAATACTGTAAAATGCTTTGCAAGAAGTCTACTGTACATGATAACATTTTAAAAATGAGGCCTCTGATTGGTGCTTTCTCAGTTATTTGCCTAAGCCTGAGATCAGAACAGAAGATGTTTTAAGAAGGTGGTCAATGCTTGGAGTATGGATAGAAATTATGCTTAATGAAAACAACAGAAAAATGGTGAGGGTATATTTACAACCTTTGAAAATGGTATACTGAGCAATGCTAAGACCATAAATATATAATGGCTGTATAGTGTACAATTCAGCATCTTTGCTTAAAAAATTAGATGAAATAAAATATCAGTCATAAAGAACAAGATTCAGAACATCATCAATTTCAGTGCTGCAGGTAGAAATGCAAAGGAACTTTAGAAATATAAAACATCTAAATATGATGTACTGGTGAGACTCACTTTAAAGGAGAACTGAAAGAATCTTGGAAGAATGAGTATACTATACAAGTGTTGGATGGATTGAAATTTGTAACTCAAAGAGAAACACAAGTTACCTTTGGGTTACAAGTCCAACTCACTAACCATTAGGCCACAACCTCCCTCTATAGCTGAACGAAATGGAAAAAAAAAACGTTGTTATCAAACATTGTTTACTTCCCTAATTTAATTTAATGGTGAAGGGATTGATTCAATAGGCCTGTTGATGGAAGGTTTGCAAAGTTCATGCTGCATTTCGTATTTCAGTTTTGTAGTATTTTTAAAATACAAAAATACAGTATTTTATTTTGATACATTTGTGGCTGCTGTGTTTTGTAGTTTATTTTGATACACTTAAAATTGAGGTATTTGTTAATTTATTTTAAAATACATTTCAATGTATTTTTGCCCATCCCTGGCTCCAGTTTCCCCAACAGTCCACAGACATGCAGTATAGGTGAACTGAATAAGCTAAATTGGCCGTAGTGCATGTGTGCGCATACGAGAGCTTATGGGTGTTTCCCAGTAATAGGCTGAAGCTGGTAGGGCATCAGCTGCATAAAACATATGCTGGATAAGTTGGCAGTTCATTCCTCTGTGACAACTCCTGATAAATAAAAGGACTAAGCCGAAGGAAAATGAATGAATGAAACTTTGCCATGTGAATGCAAACTGCACCAAGAACAAAAATCAACATTTCAGAACAAAATAATCGATCTACAGGTGCACGTTTGATGAGTGTTAATTTTAGACCCTGGCTACAAGTATAACACCCTAAAAGTAATACATTTAAATTACAGAATTTTTAGCTTACTAGCTATTTAGAGGTTTTCCACCTGGATTTGGCCTACCCAAATTGAAAAGCTTCCCATACCCACATATACATAAAGGTCTAACTACAAAAATGTTGTTATTATTTTATAGGAAACCTGTTAAAATGACATAAAAATGGTCATTTGAGTTTTACTACGAGGTGTTCACACACTGGCTATAAAAAAGCCCTTTATGCATGAAAATTCTTACTTGGTGTCCTTAAGGAGAACTAATTATTTTGCACATTTTCTTTGTGCCCCTAAACTGCTTTATGCTTTCCTAAATTATTCAGATATGAAAATCAAGCAGTGTTGCAGTTTCAGTCATCCGCTGCCCCTTTGTTTCAGTGTTTCTCATTCATCAGGTATTTTTTCCTTCCCTCCATTTACCCTCTGCTTCTTACTCATTCAGATCAATACAGTCATTCTTAATACCCACACAGCATGACGTAAAGGATTCATTGCTATTCATAAGCCTGTGTTTCAGGTGACATTAGTGTCCTTGGCTGCTTTAGGATTCGAAACAGTACGTTCGGCTCCAGCTCATCTCAGCATTTTTTTTATATCCCAGAAGGTGACCATTCCACTGTACAATGGAGGAGATTTATGACTCTGACATAAAGCCGTATTTCTGATAGTGAAAAATAGCAACGTTTAGTCTGACACTTGCTAATGCATCATAATCATGATCAAATATATCATGAATGTGGCGTGACACCTGTTTTGTGCCTGCTGGTGACACTGGCCATTAAAAAAAAAGTGTGCCGCCTTTGTAATTGACTTTATTTCTTGAAATTCAAGCGCGCCGAATGTGACCTCTGTAGATTTCTTAGAGATCATTTGTGGGCAGATGTTTTGTGCGTCTTGCAGCTGCTAAAACAACACAGAGTAAATATTTTAATTGCAGTGGTGCAAATTACATATACACAGACAAATCATTCCTTTAAATGTCAGATTACTCACATCTGCATGGAAAATCTTGATCTGAAAATAAAGGATATGCTTATAGAAAACATTTCAAGTGTATTTATGCCTATAGAGAAGTTTACATAGTGTAAGGGTGAAGTGGAAGTTTCTCTGGGAGAAGTGGATGTTTGTCTTTGTATGCTTTAAAAACATAAAAAAAAATACACAAAACATATCACACTTGACATTTTTTATTAATCCAATCACAAGTGGAATATGCTAAATCTTGAGATTGACCATAAAGTACCTGACAAAAGTCTTGTTGTCGGTTCCAGTTGAAAGAGCAAAAAATAATAACTTGACTTTCCGATGAATCATCTGTTGAACTGCATCCCAATCATCACAAATACTGCAGAAGACCTACCGGAAGGACCCAAGATTCTCAGGGAAGTTAGTCAAGTTTGGTAAAGGAAAAATCATGGTTTGGGTTTACATTCAGTATGAGGGCGTGCGAGAGATCTGCAGAGTGAATGGCAACAACAACAGCCTGAGGTATTAAGACATTTGTGCTGCTCATTACATTTCAAACCACAGGAGAGGGCAACTTTTCAGCAGAATAGCATACCTCAAACTTCAGCCTGAAAGCAAAGAAGGTCAAAGTGCTCCAGGATTGGTCAGCCCAGTCACCAGACATGAACAATATTGAGCATGTCTGAGGTAAGATGAGGGAGAAGGCTTTGAAGATGAATCCAAATAATCTTGATGAACTCTGGGAGTCCTGCAAGAACACTTTTTTTGGCATTCCTGATTACTTTATTAATAAGTTAAAAGTTATTGCAGAGATGTATGGATGCAGTCGTCCAAGCTCATCTGAGTCAAACACATTACAAATTATTTTTCCACTGCACCACCTTTGCCTTTCATACAAGCCACTTCTGATACCAAATGATCAACTAGAAAATTATTTGTTGCTCCTAAAACTTAGATTTTTGTCAAGACTTTTGTCAGGTAGTGTACGCTCTCTGCCTATTCACCTAACATGTGATCCTCAATGAATGGGCTGTGAGAAAGTGCAGCAAACCATGGCATTTATACTTTGCTGTATTGTAGCAAAACATACAATTACAATTGTAGTCAAGCTTTGCTCTCGTTTTCATTGCCATGCTTTCATTCACTCGCTGTGAAGGCTCTTAACATGGGTCTGTTCATTCAATATACTCATACATCACACTGAGCACTCCCGCAAAACTAATGTAGAGAAGAGCTTTTCAATCTTTTAAATGCAACGGACTCCTAAATATGATCGTCCTTGCACAGCTAAAAGGTTTTTTATAATAACCCAGTTTTTACTCAGAAAAAGAAGAGAAACTAATCAGCAAATATTAAGTTTTATTAAGGTATATCAATTTGCTTCTGTTTATTGTATAAACTGTATTTATTAATTTATTCGTAAGTGATTTGTTAAATATTTATTGTTGCTTTATTTTGTTGAACACAAAAATAATATTTCGAATCATGTTGGAAACCTGTAGACATTAACTTCTATGATATTTTTATTAGATGGCAATGGCTAACCGCAAGCAACATTTTTCAAATTATCTTTTTTGTGTAACATTAAAAAGAAACATACAAACATGCTTGCGGAACAACTAAATTTTCATTTCTGGGTGAACTATCCCTTTACGTCTCAGAAATTATCGAATTATTTTGCTACGAACACAAACATGCATTGTGAGAGTGTGTGAAGAGATGTGACCATACAAGATGGCCCTTGTTATAATCCACAAATCCGTCACTGCACACAATAGAGGTGAGCGCCAGTGTCTGACAAAGAAGATGACACAATGCAAAGCTGTGCTATTTTTTCTTTTGTAAGAGTGAATATTAGCTTAGGTTTTTTGCACAATGGATTCGATTAAATCATATATTTGCTTGTCTATACAATATTGACAGTTTGTATTTTAAAAGACACATCTGCCCTGCTCTTTCCACCTATTAAAACATTGTGGAAAAAAAACATTGTTTATTGAATTTAATACTCTCACAGGACATCACTAGTCTGTCACAAACATCACTAGTCTCTCACAGACATTACTAGTCTATCACATCTCTTCCATTTTAGTGACTGTACTGGGTTTCTTAGCCATAACTTTGTTGCCAATGACTTTCCTGGGATTTTAAATCAGGTTTAAATGGCTTCAGCTTTTCTCCAATTTGATGATGAACCTTATTGTTTCGACCCAAATACATTAAATTCAATTCAATTCATCTTTATTTGTATAGCGCTTATACAATGTAGATTGTGTCAAAGCAGCTTCACATGGAAGTTTATAGTGAATTGAAACAGTGTCAGTTCAGTTTTCAGTGTTAAGTTCAGGTCAGTTTAGCTCAGGTCAGTGTGGGTTAATAATCACTACTGAGAGTCCAAACACTGAGCAATTCCATCGATGTGCAGCTCTACATTAAACTCATCAGTAAAGTTTGGACCAGTTTATTGTCCACCACAAAATCTGCTCCTCAACAGAGGTTAGTCTAGTGCTTTGATTCTCTCTACCGATGGAGGTTTGTTCACTTCAGTCCAAATTCTCTTAAACATCGAGACACTGTATGGCAAAAGCAGATTATTACCCAATTCAGTGCTGAATCTGAAAGCAATTTCAGCTGCAGTGTTGATTATGCTGTCCTCTTCTGTATTTATCTTTCATGACATTAAAAAGATGCAATATTCGTGAGCAGCGGTTCTTAAACCTGGTCCTGACATACCACCGCTCTGTATATTTTCTATGTCTTTCTTGTTCAACGCACAATTTAGAAAAGTAGAAACCATATTCAGATCGACTTGCTCCCTACATAGTGTAAACCACTCTAAACTCCTTACACATGGGAAATTGGCTGAACATGAAGTTTACTTCACTTTAAATAAGACTTGCACTGTTTCCAGAATTGTCAATCAAATCTTATTACAGAAGTGTGAAGTCAGGTCTTGTACAGTTTGATACCCTTGAATTGAACATACTTCATTCAAACTGGAATCATTACAGAATATCCCATGATGTCCATTTTGTAGGGCACTTATGATTGAATGGGACAAACGTCTAATACAGTAAGAGATTTATACAAAAATGTCCAGAAAGGCAGTATGCTAGGACCAGGTTTGAGAACAGCTGTTCTAAAGACTTGGAGCAACCTACTTCTATTGCTATGGCTAAAAAGGTCATTATTACTGTGGTCTTCATCTGGACAACCTGCTGTTGGAGGGTTTCAGCCCTTTTAGAGTGGCTCACCTAGAAGGTTAGGCTGCCGGTTTAAAAAAAATCTCTTGTCAAGTGCAAGACCCCTTAAAGTGCAATTATTTGATCAGTGTTTTTCTTTAAAATTACTTATTATTTAATAATAGGCAGCACGGTGGCTCAGTGGTTAGCACTGTCACCTCATAGCAAGAAGGTTGCTGGTTTGAGTCCTGGCTGGGCCAGTTGGCATTTCTGTGTCTAGTTTGCCTGTTTCCACATGTTTGCGTGGGTTTCCTAAGGGTGCTCCGGTTTCCCCCACAGTCCAAAGACATGTGCTATAGGTGAATTGAATAAACTAAATTGGCTGTATGTGTGTGCATGCGTGCGTAAGTGTGTGTGTGCATGTGTGCGTGAGTGTGTGTGTGTGTGTGCGTGTGTGTGTGTGTGTGTGTGTGTGTGTGTGTGTGTGTGTGTGTGTGAGTGTGAGAATGAGAGTGTGTATGGATGTCAATACTGGGTTGTAGCTGGAAGGGCATCTGCTACATAAAATATATGCTGGAATAGTAGGTGGTTCATACCGCTGTGGCGACCTCTGAAATAGAGACTAAGCCTAAGGAAAAGGAATGAATGAATGAATGAATGAATGAATGATTGAAGTTCTTAATACTGTGCCTCAGAATAAATGTAACTTATGAAATATGGTTACAAACTGCTCTGTTAAGCCTGTTAAGATAACTTCTAATATGACAAAGCAGTGACCTTGAATTTTAGGAAACTGTAGGTTGTTCTTTAATAGATCTCTACTGACTATACATAATTTTCCACCAGAATAACCTTTTTTAACACTGTTAATCAATTCAGCTGCCTATGGGAGAAATGATCAGGAAAAATAAACTGCAGAAAACGGTCAAACTACTTGCTCTACAAATAAGTGTTTGCAAGATTATACAGACAAAGCAGAGTAACATAAGAAGAAAAGGTCCGTTTGCAACATCAAGCAACATAACAAGTTGTTTTTATTGTCTAAAAATGAATGGAAGTGAATGAGACCAGTCTTGTGGCAAAAAGATTAAAATGGCTGCGCCCGCTTGTACGCTAATAAGGTGAATAGCCAAAGATTCACAATCGATTAACCAGTAGAAAATCTTCTCTCGCCCTACTTAAAAAAATTCATTCTTTGGTCTAAACAACTTTCTAAATACTCGAAGAGGACTAAATGACATCTAAAATGGCTGCAAAATATTTGTACACTGTTAGAAATGGTTAATTAACTCACATGCCTAATTTAAATAATCTACACTTTTTTTATTCTTGAAATTATACTTTTTAGAAATATTGTGTGTTTTTATTCCTTAATGTCATTTATTTGCTTAATTTTTTTTTTATTTGATGATGTTTATATATTACATATTTTATTCCTATCTAACATGCTTTGGCAATACTGTACAAAATGTGAGCAGTAGATTTGACCTGTCAGTGGGTGCACATGGCTCCTGAAAACAAATAGTGGATTTCTTTTTTTATTTCTTTTTTTTACTACAACCCATCGAAAAGAAACAGTGTATAACAGTGTCATCATGAAGAAATTATTGTTAAAAATCACTTTTTTGTTGCATGTAGGTAACCATGTGCGGTGTGTAAAAAGGTGTGTTTCAATTTGTAAATGAGAACTGGTTCTCAATTGACTTACCTGGTTAAATAAAGGTTATTAGAATCTGGATACCACCGCAAGTATACTTCAAACCTGTGCGAAGCACTGATGTTACTGCACTGTATGTGTAACTCAGCCTGCTGGGTTAAATAACTACTCCAACTTGTCAGATAAGATTAACACAGCATGCCCTCTATCTATTTATTATTAAAAATGACCCAAATTGCCACCTGATAATAATCACAACAAAATATCAGTCCTGACAACAAGAAACAATCAGCTAATGTTACATTCGTCTTCACCTGAAACGCTTTTTCACATTGCAAACACTGCCTATGCAAATAAAATCTCAATTAACTCCACAGTATTTTCCCTTATGAATTATGTCCCCCCCAAGGCGTTACCTTGGCAATCTGGCAGATTTTTTTGCTTCTAATTACACTTTGACTGTTCGACTGTTTTCATGATACATACAGCACCAATTCTTTGTAAGCAGAGGAATGTTTTACATCTCTGTCAACATTCAAGGCTCTCAGCACATATTTTAACATGCTCATTTTAATACAAGCAACTCAAACATGCAAAACAAGTGTTCATACTGTGTGACCGAAGGATAAAGCAGGGCTATTACACAAAGCCTTATAATAATAACCAGACAGAGGTTCCCAAACCTGGTGAGAAGAAAAATGTCAAGACTGCAGAGTAGCATTAACCAGATATAAAGGCTCACCTCCGCTTAATATTTAAATGAAGAACAGCTCCTAAAAGCTTAAAGAGCTTACAAAAGTACTGTAACTTACAGACTAAAATGGGTCAGGTTACATTTTTCACGGAATGACGTTTCCTTCAAGTCTGTATTGGAATCAAATGCCTTGATAAATTTGATACACCAAAATTGGAGCAGGTATATCTTTTATTACATTTTACTCAGAGCAATGAGGGAGAGAGCCATCTCAGACCTTCTTGACACACATACGAAAAGCTGAAAACATATATAAAAATGATAATGTATTGTGATTTATAGGTTTTATAATAATAATAATAAATAAATAAATAAATGTTTATTTTTTGTGATACAGCTATCTACATAGAGAGTGAGTGGTATAGGACTTTTAAACTTTTAGGCATCTAAATAAAACATGCAATGATTTCTTTAATTTGATTTTGTTACATTTTGCTTGCCAGAGATTTGAGCACTTTGTAAATAACCTCTATAAATAGGCATGCTTTTTAAAAAACAGAATAGATTATAATTTATTGTCAGTGTTTCACCGTTCTTCAGCTAGAAAAGCATGAGGAAGTCAATAGCTATGTTTCCATCCAAAGATGTGAATTAGAATTATGAGCAGAACTGCTATATTATAAAAAAATATTAGCGAACAAAGCAACATTTCCGTCCAATGAGTCAAAGAGAACAAAATTGTCACTTACTGATAAAATGCTGCCAAATATGTCTATAAAAAAACTTACTGCAGTAAGAGAAATCACTTTTTCTTTATAGCCTTTCTATAATATCATAAATTACTTGCACCACAGGAGATGAAGCTTAAATGCAATGAATGGACTGTGGCTTTTGGAGGAGTAAAATTGATGCGATATCCCAAAATGTGCATAAATATTGATAGATGGAAATATATCTAATGATGGCTGGTTCATTTATCAGTGGGCAGGATTATTGCTTAAGCTGCAATCTCATTGGCTAGCATTTATCTATTACCACCCACTTGTTGATTTAAGCAAATCAATTCAAGCAAATACAAATTACATATTTAATATGCATGAGCCATGCAACATATCAGACCATGGCATATGTTATACTATTATCAGTAGTAGTATTTATTTGTAATATTAAATTTGGTAGCAGCACTTTTTATAACAAGTTTTGTTATAAAAAAATGCTTAACAGACTGGTACTTTTTAAATTTTACTACTGTATATGCTGAGGACATATATACACTCTCAAAAATGCTGAGTTGTTTCAACCTAAACATGAGTAACCCAACTATTGAGTAAAAATACAATTTAAAACCATTTAAATTTGATTTGTCCATATAACACAGAAATTTAGACTGAAACACTGCATTTTAGACTGTATAAATATGCAATTTGGTGTTTCTAATCCATTCCTTTTCCTTTCATTTCTTTGTGCAAGTACCCAACATAATTGGGTGCGTAGGCATGGGATGATAACCCTTTTCAAGGTACTGTAGAAAAGTCATTATTTTAAAACCACCAACATTTTCTGCTGTACGTTTCCTACAGTATATGTAAGATATTTTCTTTTTAGAACAACAGCCTTTTTAGCAGAAAAGATATCCAAAGTGTTTAAATACACAACCAAGACATTACATCGGAATACTATAGGCATATAATAACGAGCCATGGTCGACCCGAGGTCAAACAAACCTTGTTGTTGTCTTGATGTACAGCCACAAAGCCAAGAAGAACAATATCTGCCTTGTCCTGTTTTTGTTTTACGAAGCCGTCTAAAAGTGCAAGCGGTTTCACTTTCTTTAGAGAGCTCGCGATCGCTCGTGTGTGCGTCTATATTTGAAATAACAAATTTCTTGAGCTGATGATAATAATGTGCGGTTGATTATTGAAGTGCTTCTGACATCCGATCCTTTCAGAAACGGACAAATGTGAGAGTGAAGCACAAACAAACAAGGGAGAAGCTGTAAAAAACAAAGGAGCAAATGATTATTTCAGCAACCTAAAACATGAACAAACTGCCATGTTTAACTATTATCATCACCTTTTGGACTATTGTGAACTCAGAATGACAGAATTACTCTCTAACAAGAGGTTACATGTGCTGCTGAAGATTAAAGATACAGATGAGAGGTTTGCACTGACTGTGAGCTATATGTTGCGTGTTGTTTTTGAACCCAAATAAAGTCTAAATGTAAGCTGTGTGTAGTTTTTCTGTAAGTGGTAACATATCGGAGACTGTAAGGGTCTGTATGTGTTCATATATGTTGCATTTATTTATTTATTTTATATATTTGCAGACGTTACAGAAGGCTATTTCGCACGGTCATTGATCTGCAGTTATAATCAAGTCATGTTCATAGAAAGGTTAGTAATGAACATTTATACACATGTATTTATGTGTAAAGCATCTGTTTTGTGAGAAATGTTTCTCATATGATATGTGAACGACCCGTACAACTTTACTTTGAGTGAGATTTCCTCGAGCGAGAATGACGTCGACTGAAACTTTGTACCCTTACCCTTGGTACCCTTTAGGCAGTGGAAACATAAGCCTGATAAAGGTGACCTGTACCGACCTGTACCGTACCGTACCGTACCAGTCAGTGGAAACGGGCCAAAAGAGAACAAAATTGTCACTTCCTGATTAACTGCCGACAAATATCAACAGTAAAAACGGAATTTGCTGCGGTGGGAGAAGCAGCGTGAATCTTTTCCTTATTTAATAAATGACTTGCACCTCAGAAGATAAATGCAGACATGCAATGAACGCCTTGTGGCGTTTGAAGGCTTGAGATAATATAATATAATAACACTAACACTGAAATGGTGGAAGGCGTTTTAGAATGACCAAAACATTTCAGATGTTTTACAGTGTGCACAGCCTGCTGGTTTGTCCATTCACACACATTTTTACCATCACATGATCTCTTGATACAAAGTCACATGACCTTTTTTTAAAGCGCATACTGCATTTTGTTCGGTAAAAGTGTTTCCATTGTAGTTTATGCACATCTTTTCTTATCGAATAAAAGGTTTATCTTACTCGGCTATGCGCATGTTTTTTTATGCACATTTTTTAAATGTATGCACATCTTGGCATTTACATAAACAGTTTTTTTATACGCATGTCCAAAATGTGCATTTAAATAGGTGGATGGAAACGTAGCTAAAGATTTTAATATCATTAATTCTGTTTATTTTCTTAAGCAAATGTGTGTAAATCTAAATTTATTCCGTTTTTAAATTAATTTCAGTAATATTATTGACTAATATGAAAATGTTCATCTGATTTATGTACAATGCAGTTTGTAAAGTAACATTTTCTGTCTTTAAGTAGATATATGAGAGACTTGCTTTGTTTACCAAATAAAGTGAATCTAATTGGATTAGCATTTTAAACATTAAATTAAAGTTAAAAAGGTATTATTTTTTTCACATATTAAGGTTTTAGTTATACTCCCAAAATAATTCCACAGAAATCCGCAGATTTTGAACAAAATTCTCAGCAGAAATGGCAAAAAACGTCTGCAGATTCTGTTTGGCCCTACTAATGATTCATTTGAATGATTTAGCCTGACATGTTTGCTGCTCCAAAATATTTAAAATGTTTCTTAAAATAAAATATATTGTATTCAAAGGGGGGAAAAGACTATATTTTACAGCAGTACTCACAATACAGTGAAACCGTAATATTTTTATCCCAGTTCATCATACCGTCAGAATCTTATACCGACCCCTGGGTGAGGAATTTTGGTGCTGACTTCAGTCTTTCTGATGTTGCAGCTTTGATTTGGCTGTAATCAATATACACCGAAACACTTGAAACAGGACATTCAGCATGCATTAAATGCATCGCAGGAGGGAAGATTTAGATTAGAATGCTAAACAATGTACAGTATATTAAACACTACTAGATCTATTTCAGCACTAAATGACCTCAGATGTAAATCTATATGTGCTAATGAAGTACCTTCTGTTAGCAATTACATTCTGCACATACTGTAGGAAAACAGAACAGCCTGCTCTGCATTCTCTCGACAAGCAAAGTAAACACGACATATATTTGGAAGTGGATCTAAATTTATATCGGTGAAAATATAAAAATTGATTTTCATTTGGTGATGACCCATTTAAATATGACAGGAAATTCAATTGTTCCAGACATTTCTCTCTGTTTTTAACACACTTTACATACAGAATGTACGAATTGAACAGTAGGATGTCCTAAAAAGCTGGTTTCCTCGAGGAAGGCTTCAATAGCGACAGTATTAATTTAATCTTTTTGACATTTACCCACTTATAATCAGAGGTCAGAGCTTTTGAAAATTACTGGACTAGTGTTGTTGCTAGGGAGATTGAAAGACTTCAAGATGTATGGCAGTGTTGCATGAATGTCATTTTATAGCCTTGCCTAGCTCTGCATCATAATTGCGTAGCATCTAAATCCTTCTGGTTTCATATGCGTTGCACTAGCCTTGAACCAGCAGTCGTGCATGTGCTCGCTTGTGCCCCCGAGACTGCAATAATCGTCTGTACTGCATTATGTGCCATATTGAGGTCCAGATGGACTAAGTGGTGTATTTTATTTTATTCAAAAGCTTTCAGAGAGCAAAAATGGACCCTGGAAGGCTGCGTTTTATAAACTACCCAAAAAATCATCCGAAAACAGAAGCAATTTGCAATTCCACATTTGTTTCTTGCTCTCCTTTTGGGGGAGATAGAGCCCGAGGTGTTTGTGTTTTCAAAAGAATCCCAGTACTAACAGACTTCAGTCTCTTCTGATGCCGCAGCTTTGATTCGGCTGAAATCAATCTACATTGAGCACTTGAAACTGGATTTGCAGCAATAGATTTCTCAGCTCTTGCAGAAGGTGCAAAAGGCAAAGTAGTGGCTGAAACGTCTGCTTTCTTATCACAAAAGAGCTGCAGGATTAATCGTTCAAAGATCATGATTTTCATTTAAACTCACGCAATCTTATTCATAAATGACAAGATTCAGTTTTGTCAACCCTCTGTAAGATGTGTATATTATCTCTGTACAATCTCAGTAGAACATTCAAAAATTGAAGTTTGCACTTGTCATTATGTACTTTATAGTTATAGACAGTTTCCTAAAATTATGACTTAAAGAGAAACAAATTATAGTAAAAACTGGTGTTGACAAGTATCTAACTGTGTTAAAAGAATGTCATACTGTATGCTTTAAATCAATTATCAAATTGCAAAGACTGCACTGTGATTATACTGTATTAATAGACAAAGTGAGGAGAAGGTCCAGTATCTTTCATGATGTTTTCAGATGTTTTAGAGTTGCTTGAATCCATTTAAGTGCAACACAAACTTAAAATCTGCAAATGACAATAGCAGACATACAGTACTCTCAAGTTTGGTATTAAGAATAGTTTATTTATCTGTTAGCAACAAAAAAAAGCATTTAAAAATAAACTTTCTTGATGTTTCTCTGCAAACAAAAATAATAGACACTTACCTGCCACTTTATTAGCTACACATTACTAGTACCGGGTTGGACCCCCTTTTGCCTTCAGGACTGCCTTAATCCTTTGTTGCATAGATTCAACAAGGTACTGGAAAATTCCTGAGATTTTGGTCCATATTGACATGATAGCATCACGCAGTTGCTGCACATTTGTCGGCTCCACATCCTTGATGCGAATCTTCCGTTCCACCACAGCCCAAAGGTGTTCTATTGGATTGAGATGTGGTGACTGTAAAGGGCATTTGAGTACAGTGAACTCATTGTCATGTTCAAGAAACCAGTCTGAGATGATTCGCTCTTTATGACATGACGCATTATCCTGCTGGAAGTAGCCATCAGAAGATGGGTACACTGTGGTCATAAAGGGATGGACATGGCCAGCAACAATACTCAGGTAGGCTGTGGCATTGACACAATGCTCAATTGGTACTAATGGGCCCAAAGTGTGCCAAGAAAATATCCCCCACACCATTACACCACCACCACCACCAGCCTAAACTGTTGAAACAAGGCACAATGGATGCATGCGTTCATGTTATTTGTGCTAAAAACTGATTCTACCATCTGAATGTTGAAGCAGAAATTGAGACTTATCAGAGCAGGCAACATTTTTCCAATCTTCTATTGTCCAATTTTGGTGAGCCTGTATGAATTGTAGACTCAGTTTCCAGTTCTTAGCTGACAGGAGTGGCCCCCGGTGTGGTCTTCTGCTGCTGTTGCCCATTTGCCTCAAGGTTGGACATGTTGTGCATTCAGAGATGCTCCTCTGCAGACCTCGGTACTATAACGAGTGGTTATAGTAGTTACTGTTGCCCTTCTATCAGCTGGAACCAGTCTGGCCATTCTCCTCTGACCTCTGGCATCAACTAGGCATTTGCGCCCACAGAACTGCTGCTCACTGGATATTTTCTCTTTTTTTCAGACCATTCTCTGTAAACCCAAGAGAAGGCTGTGCATGAAAATCCCAGTAGATCAGCAGTTTCTGAAATACTCAGAGCAGCCCATCTGGCACTAACAACCATGCCACATTCAAAGTCACTTAAATTACCTTTCTTCCCCATTCTGATGCTCGGTTTGGACTGCAGCAGATCGTCTTGACCATGTCTGCCATGTGATTGGCTGATTCTAAATTTGCGTTAACGAGCAGTTGGACAGGTGTACCTTATAAAGCGGCCAGTGAGTGTAAAGCTGCAGTCACACTGGACTTTTCTCTCCATAGACATCCATTTATACACACGCCAATGCGTCAGACCTGGAAATGCAAGATTGTGCGTGTGTGTTGGAAAGTTCAAGCTTGGTGAACTCTGACCTGCTAAATCACATCACCTGATCGCGTGAGACCAATCGAGGATCAAAACATGACCTCTCTAGACAGAAAATTAAAACATGGACCAATTGATTGCTTTTTTAATGTCTAATCATTTTGTTTAATCCGACCCCTTTTCACAGCACTGTATGACACAAACTCTAGTGTGACAAGTATCTGTGGTATATACTGCGGCATTAACACCATTTTACTACTATTCTAACAATATATTAGTATTGTTATTGAAATTAAATTAAGATCAAATGAAATTATTACTTTTATTACCGTTTTTTTAGTATAGTGACAATTTTATACTGATTTGTCAAATTTTTATGATAAAAAAAAATAAAAATAATAATAAACTGCAGTTTGTGTATTTCTCCCTTTTGTTTCACCTGCTTTCTAATGGGTTCTTCTAACAAATCTTAGGGTTTTTTTTTTTACAGTACTGTCATTTCTGACTTCCAAACATTCATTTACAGAAGTGCTTAGAGCATATAATGGATTTAAACACTGATTTCTACAATAGCGATCAAAATAAATTGTGTGTCAGTTACATTGTTACAGCTGAAATTATCAATAGGTAGAATTATCACTCACTGAATCATTAATTCAGGGGGTAAAATGGGTGGCTTAGCACTGTCTCACAGCAAGAAGGTTGCTGGTTCGAGTCCCGGCTGGGTCAGTTGGAATTTCTGTGTAGAGTTTGCATGTTCTTCCCGTGTTCGTGTGGGTGTCCACCGGGTTCTCCGATTTCCCTCACAGTTCAAAGGCATGCGGTATAGGTTAATTGAATAAACTACATTGGCTGTAGTGTATGTGTGTGAATGTGAGAGTGTATGGATGTTTCTCCTGTGTAAAACATGTGTTGGATAAGTTGGCGGTTTATTCCACTGTGGCGACCCCTGATGAATAAAGGGACTAAGCTGAAGAATAATGAATGAATGAATCATTAGTTCAACAGATTCATTCAAAAACATTGATTCATCCAGTATTGAAACAAGACAAGTCTTTATGAGTAAGTCACTGAATAATCCATCCAAATGTACTATGTATTAATATATTTTATATTAAGTATAAATGTACTTAATTATACATTTAAAGTAATTAAACATTTTTAAATAGATTAGTTTTTAAAATATTAAGTGTTCAGTGAAAATCATGATCTCCATAATGAACAAAAAAAATGTGATTCTCAATTTATCTTCAATCATGGGTCTTTATCTCCCACCAAAACATTTAACCACATGATCTAATCTAATTAATTACTGTCTCAATTAAACCAGTTAAGAGACTACTTTGTGCTGCTCTGGTTTGCGGTTTGTGAACAGGTAAAAGGAAGTCTCTGGAGACACACTTTGTAAGCGAGAGTTAACTCCACTGCTCAAAACCCACGCTCTCACCAATCTGCAACACATGAGCCTTACTAAGTGTAGTTAATTAAAGTCTAAGCAAGCAAATGAAAATGTAATGTAATATTTTTCCACAGGAGAGAAAAACGCTGGTGGAGAGACCATCTCCCGACTGTGAATAGAACAACACAGGTAGCCTGAAACTTATTCGAGTTTAATTGGTCATTTTAATTATGCGGAAATCGTATTAAGTGGTACGACATGGTGAATTCTTTTAGTCCCCTGTCACATGCGAATGGCAGATCCCGGTTGCTGTGGAATGAATAATTTAAGTAGGGATTTTTCCAAACAAGCTCAGGCTGTGTTTGTTCAAAGGAAAGGGTGGGAAATAGTGTGAAACAGACAGAGATTTTAAATATTGTAAATCCAGGGCATGTGTTGACAGCATGAGGCTTAAGTGACAAAAGAGACCTTCAAAAGGACCCTGACTGAGTCATTTGTGAACATAATAGGTATACCGGATGTGTTTGTGTATGAGTAACACTTGCAGACTGTAATCATAGAGTGAGTACAAAACCTTACATACACGTTCTTAACGTGATTTTCAGTTGTCGATAACACCATACTATGAAATTACAATGCCATCTAAAAATGTGCTAGTTTACATTTAGATTAAAGTAAGTGGATTTCTTTGGAATCCTATAAAACACAACCTGACACTCACTAAAACATGCCCTGAAATTCCCAACCTGCCATAGGCTTTATAAACAGCAAAGAAATAACAAAAGACAAGCATACACTTTATAACTTTTTAATTTTATATCCTGACACGTAGGGCTGGGCGATTAAAATATTTATTGACCGAACACCATTGTCAATAACGATAAAAAAAGTTTGGTATGAGGTTTCAGTATGAAGGCTATAGTTTTATTAAAATGTGGCTGCTGAGCGCGTGCCTTGGAAGCAATGCCAATAAACTTAGAGTGTACGTTTGTCATTTCCAGTGGAAATGCTTCCAATGCTTGTCACTTCAGGTCAAAATAACAACACACGTGAAAATGAGTGTCATATAGCAACAGTGAGGAGTTTGTAAAAAAAAAAAAAAACTGATGTAAGGATGTCGCCAGAGTGGCTTTTTGGTTTCTTTTCTTGTGCATCCCCGCCACTAGCTAGGGCTGGGCGGTATATAGAGTTCTGGGAATATATTGATATGATTCCCCAACGCAATGCAGGATTATCCAATATCTTTCATATCGATATGGTTTGAGGCCACACCTGCGCATTCTGCACGAAACAGAGCACTCCAAGGTAGCACACGAGCTCCACATCCACAAATATGCGCAAATGAATGATTCACTAGCAGAGTCATACCAAAGATTTGTTAAAAATGGACAA
Organism: Danio tinwini; assembly: GCA_903798205.1. Lineage (NCBI taxonomy): Eukaryota > Metazoa > Chordata > Actinopteri > Cypriniformes > Danionidae > Danio > Danio tinwini. The sequence continues at coordinate 1,227,385 of CAIGQZ010000253.1, read as the reverse complement.
ATCGTTCAAGAATGACCCATTACTACACGCAACATGGAGGAACATGCAGTGCTGGTCAACACAGAAAATGTACTGGTCAGTAAAAAGAAAAAACAATGGTTCACTTATCTGGAGATGGTTCAAATTTAAAACTTCTGCTAAGCAGCAAAAACAGCCATTCTGTAGGGCTTAATGCTACAATTTTGGCCACAAAAACTTAAAGATTTTGTGCAGCTGCTATTTTTTGTGCAGCTGTTTATTTGTAAACAGGTACGGAAACCCCTGTGTTCGACTTATATTTTGCTCAAAAACTTTTTAATAAAGTTTTAATAAGGCTTTTACTCTCAAGTAACCACTTATGGGAAAATACCAAATATGTATTGCATACCGTCATTCCTCCTAAAAATACAGAGATATGATTTTTTGCGGGGCAACGCAGTGGCGCATTAGGTAGTGCTATCGCCTCACAGCAAGAAGGTCGCTGGTTCGAGCCTCGGCTGGGTCAGTTGGCATTTCTGTGTGGAGTTTGCATGTTCTCCCTGCATTTGCGTGGGTTTCCTTTGGGTGCTCCGGTTTCCCCCACAGTCCAAAGACATGCAGTACAGGTGAATTGGGTAGGCTAAATTGTCTGTAGTGTGTGAGTGTGAATGAGTGTGTGTGGATGTGGAAGGGCATCCACTGTGTAAAATCGTGCTGGATAAGTTGGCAGTTCATTCCGCTGTGGCGACCCCGGATTAATAAAGGGACTAAGCCGAAAAGAAAAGAAATGAATGATTTTTTGCCCATATCACCCAGCTCTTCAAACTCAGCATCTGAAAGATTATTTAGCATAGGGGGTAATGTAGTCATTCAACTTCACAATTTGTAATGCTACAATAATTATTTGAATAATGATGATTAGTTCCTTTTCTTGAAAGCTCAGATTTGATTATCATAATTTGTTTTGTTTACAGTTTGAGGTTTACTGTATTATTATTATTGAAACCTTACAGATGTGGATTTACCATTGCACACACACTGTAACATTTTATTTATTAAGTGAAGAGTCTCTTTAACACTTATGTTTATTTTATTATAAAGTGATCAGATATTTTGTATAAATATTTTTGTTTTTACTATTAAAACTATTTGCCTTGATAATGTTGGTCAATTATACTAGGGTGGTTAAATTAATAAAATCCTAACATTCCTAAATGTATTGTTAACAAATATTCAATAATTATCGATACCGAATGATATGAAACATAATATTGTGATTTTAATTATTTTTTTGCAATATCGCACAGCCCTACTGGCACGTTTTAGGAGGGGAAAAGATTTTTTAACTCCTGAAGCATAAATTTCACAAACCTTTGCATTTGTGTCCCTTGATGCCAATAAGTACATTAATTCAAGTGTGTTTAGCCATGTAACTAAAAAATTAATTACCATCTCATTGGTAAAAACATTTAATTGTTGTACCCAGGCCTCTTACACTGTATTTTGTACTGTTTACTGCCCATTCACTGTTTATAAAACCCCAGCTGACCTGTATTGTTGACTAATGCTTAATGCTTTGAATAATTACCCGCTGTTTTGCTAAAATTAGAAGAGTCATATCTGGGAGAAAGCTCAGTGCTTTTCCAGGGCGCTAAAGAGCAGTTTGTATAGAATGAACAACTCAGGTTATGGCTGAATACTATTATGTTTCTGGGTAAAAGTGTTATTGTGTATTCTGTGAAGGAAAAATAATATTAGGTCTAAAGAAAATGTTAATGAGTTTCAGTTTAATTCAATGAGGTCGCACCAAGAGGTGAAGGTTTGACTGAATAGTCTGATCTAGTTAGCCTCTGCTGGTAGATGTTGTAATTGCAAAAGTTCTATTTTTCTATTCATTCATTCATTCATTTTCCTTTGGCTTAGTCCCTGATTTTATCAGGGGTCACCACAGCGGAATGAACCACCAACTATTCTAGCATATGTTTTAAGCAGCGGCTGCCCTTCCAGCCACAACCCAGTACTGGGAAGCACCCATACATTTACACACACTCGAAACTGCACATTTTTTAGTTTATCCAATTCACCTATTGACCTTATTCTGCGATGCGGAAGTGCGCTTGTTTTTGCGATAGTTTTAGAACTTCCGATTCAGCTGCCTATGGGCGAAATGACTAGAAATAATAAATGGTTAAACACGGTCAAACTACTTGCTCTACAAATAAGTGTGTTCATGACTATACATAAAAAAGTATAACATAATAAAAAAATATTAGTTTGCAACATCAAGCAGCGTAACAAGCTGTTTTTAACATCTAAAAATAATAAATGAAGTGAATAAGACCGGAACTCTCAAGCCAAAAAGATTCCAATGGCTGCTCCCACTTCTACGTGAAGACTAAAGTCAATAGCGCATGTCATTGGACTGTGGGGGAAACCGGAGCACAAGGAGAAAACCCACGCAAACACAGAGAGAACATGCAAAATATACACAGAAATGCCAACTGGCCCAGCCGGGACTCCAACCAGCAACCTTCTTGTCATGAGGCAACAGTGCTAACCATTGAGCCACCGTGCCATATTCTATTTTTCCACTGATGACAATTTAAAAGTGTTGACGCATTGATGAGGGAATAATCTACTGTATTTAAAAATAATGTGACTTTCCACCCATGTCTATGTCATTATGCAACAAGAATCTCATAGTCTAGTTATAGCTCTGGATTAAAAGGTAATAATTGTAAATAATGAACAGTTTCTTGATAGGCTAATCATCTCTCTTAAAAACCTGCATGTATATGTTTTTTTTTTCACTTCTGAAGTGCTAATAGCTGTTGACTTGCATTTTCTAAAATACTAAAGGACAACAGTTTTAGTCTAGTGAAGAAAACCTTGTCATCTGCTTGTTGGATGGCCTGAAGGTGACTAAATTAACAGCAGATTTTATTTTTTGGCTGAGCCAACCCTTTAAAAGCATAAAATTAACTTTTATTTCATCCCCATCTGCTGCATTTCATGTCTTAGGAGATACGCCGTTTTTATTATTGTTTTGGTTCTTGATTATCTTTCGCTTCTATACTAACTTTTATACACCTTAACTTTAGTATTGACCTTATTCTTCATGTATGAGCGGGCGCAGCCATTGGAATCTTTTTGGCTTGAGACTTCCAGTCTCATTAACTTCCATTGATTTTTAGACATTAAAAACAGTTCATTATGCTGCTTAATGATGAAAACTTTGTTTTATTATATAATTCTACTTTTTATGTATAGTGAACACACTTGTTAGTAGAGCAAGTCGTTTGACTGTTTTCTGCCGTTTATCATTCCTAGTTCTCCCGTAGGCAACTGAATCCAGGGTTTCTGCAAGTTTCACAAGGTTATATTTAAGATTTTTTAAAACATTTTAAGACCATTATAAATAAAATTTTAAATGAAGTATTTTTTTTTTTTTTTTTCCGAATATCCCAGTTAGGAAAGATTTTCACTTGCCCTATCAAAAAATGATTATAATTTAACATAATTTATTAATACAATAATAATAATTAAATAATATAAAATATAGGTCTGGTTAGTATCCTCAGCAGTAAATAAATGCTGAACTTTCCTTACGGTAACATTCGTTTAAAAGTATGAAAAAGAGTTAAAAATTCTATTTTTAAATAAAAAGTTGTATTGAAATTATTGGAATTGTTGGTGATTGTATGGGTGTTAATGGCCAGATTGGGTAGCTATACATGAACGAACGAAAAAAAGACCTGTTAAAAAAAAAGATTTAAGACCTACAACACAATATTTCAGTAGATAAAAAATTTTTATGGCCTAGAATTGAGATTTAAGACATTTTAAGACTGTTTAAGACCCTGCGGATACCCTGTGAATTGGAAGTTCTGAAACAATCTCAAAAACGAGCGAAAATTATATCTCCCATGTCACAAAAACTGCTTTCTTTCAACTGAGAAATATCACTAAGTTACGAAGTATGCTATCCATCTCAGATGCAGAAAAGCTAGTTCATGCTTTTATGACTTCTAGGCTGGATTACTGTAATGCTCTGTTCGCTGGTTGCCCAGCATCCTCTAATAACTAACTTCAGCTAGTACAAAATGCAGCTGCCAGAGTTCTTAGCAGGTCTAGAAAATATGATCATACCACCTCAATTTTATCCTATATTACACTGGTTGCCTGTTAAGTTTTGTATTGATTTTAAAATATTACTTCTTACCTATAAAGCTTTAAATAATCTAGCTCCTGTTTATCTAACCAACCACCTGTCTCGCTACAATACAACCCGCTCTTTAAGATCTCGAAACTCAGGGCTTCTGGTAGCACCTAGAATAGCAAAGTAAAGTAAAGGAGGTTGAGTCTTTTCATTTATGGCTCCTAAACTCTGCAATAGCCTTCCTGATAATGGCCGAGGCTCAGACACACTCTCGCAGTTCAAAATTAGATTTAACACTTACTTATCTTTTTAATGAAGCATACACTCAATGCATCACGTAGCGGTATGATGCATGAATGTGCTCTACGCATCTCATTTATATACACTATGAACAGAAGCTACGTTAATTATTGTCTTTATTCTCTATTTCCACCTGGGGATACTCATCCCGAGACCCCCAGAGATTATGCAGTGCCACTGATGCAATTCAAGACCTGTGAAGAGATGATCCCAAGGATCCACAATCCTGGACCAAGCCGTTTCCTGAGTAGCAGCTGTGGTGGCCATAGAGGAGTGGAGAGCATGAGACTGACTCCTGTGACCTCCAGGGACAGCCGGGTCTTCGCTGACGTTCAGCGTTCTACAGCTTCCGGCGCCTAGACTGCAGCTCTGCAAAAGACATTTGGCCATAGGAGAAATGGTTTTGCCCAATTGAGCCTGGTTTCTGTCAAGATTTTTATCCTTCACTTACGCCAATTGGTGAAGTTATTTCCTCGCCACTGTCGCCACTGGCTTGCATGGTTCGGGACTTGTAGAGCTGCGCATCGATGAATTACTCTTCAATGTTTGGACTCTCAGCAGTGAATATTAAACCATACTGACCTGAACTGAACTTAAACTTAAACTGAACTGACACTTTCAAATCACTATAATCTTTTGTGTGAAGCTGCTTTGACACAATCCACATTGTAAAAGTGCTATACAAATAAAGATGAATTGAATTTCTGCATTGCAGAATAAGGTCAATAGTGTTGTTTTTAAACATCTTGAGAATGGTAGCATTATTGTTTGCCATGATTGGACCTGTTCAGAAGTTTATTCACTCAAAGGCCACATTCACTCCAAGAAATGTCAATAGACGGCTACAGAAACTTGGATTTTGTGGGATCAGTGTGTGACCCCGGTTGGTCTCTGTTGCTGTCTGTTGGAGCTTGTTTGATCATGTCAAAACTGAGCTCATATAGTCTTGATATGTCTGAGAAGTGATGTGCTGTAATCTGGTGATTGTCCCTGTTTGGTGGTGTGTGTCAGTGCAGTGTCAATTGGGCTTAAGTTTATCCAAGGAGTTTGAACTCTTTTGACAGGGTACTGAATGATTGAATTGACCAAAGAAATTGGCTAGGTGCAAAGTTTGTGATTCACTCCTTTGGAAGGAAATAAATAATGCATACTAGGGATGCCACAATATTCATTATAATATTGAACTGTTGCTGCTGGCTTCACAGTTCAATACACATACGAAAACTGTGATTTCCCAGTTTTGTGCTTAATTTAAATTTTTTCCCTAAGTCTTTAGTACTCTCCGAAATGGTGATATATCCAATGAGTGAGTGCTAAAGTTAAGGATGTGTAAAGTGAAAGTGACGTGTACCCAGTGGAATATGTGCTTGCATTTTACAACTCCAAATGCACAAACGCAGTAGTAAGAGCTGCAAGTGCACATGGAAAAGGAAGCACACTCTGTACATCACTATCCACATTTAAACTTCATTTAAGCTTTTGTTTTTTTAACATTTAACCTAAAAGCACAAAGAGAACTCATGCGCGAGATTTGAGAAGTGCCCTCACTTTAACGTGTGAATGAATGTTACGATGCATAAATTAAGTCTTGCTTCTGAACGGTCAAACTCAATTATGTTCAATAATGATGGCGACGTGCCCGACTTGACGAGTATAAAATCAGTTATGCCTTAGAATGTAAATATCAAGAAATGGTGTGTTGTCTGTTTCTCAGTGTCCTGCATCTGTGGATTCTATTAAAAATAAAGCATATTATTCCTGCTGTCTTTGTGTTTAATCTTTACATCTTCTTTAAAGTTAATCAAACAAAAGACAATAGCTGTGTTTCCATCCACCTATTTTAAGCACATTTTGGAACATTAAAACAACCCTGGATGGAAACAGCAAGATGCGCATAAATAAAAACAACGGCATAAAGAAATTAAGTGCACAACAGAATAGGATAAACTTTTTATCCAATAAGAAAAAATGTGCATAAACAACGATGAAAACCCATTTACCGAATACATTCCAACATGTGCATCAAAAAAAGTAATTTCTCTTCAACAGATCATGTCAAATAAAAATGGCGGAGAGTGACAGATATGTTTGGGTGGATGATGAGGTCCGAACATTTTTAAACGAAAAAGAAGGGATGACCATCCTTGATGGAAAACATCAGTGACACTCACAAATCTTCCAAGAAGTGCGAGCGAAGATGATTCTAAAAAGATATGACAAACTGTGGCGTATTTCATGTAATAAATGGAAGAGTCTTAAGCAAAAATACATGGCTAAAAAAGAAAACTCAGACTTAGTGGAGAAGGTGGCAACCCAGCAGGCACACAACATCATAAGACGTTAATATCAGGTTAGATTTAGGTCATGACGTCAGGTGATCAAAATTCAATGTCTAGCCAGCGTCTAAGGGCAACATTATTTTGACATCCAATGACGACGTCAAATTACGTTGATAATTGGTTGATTTTACATTGTGTTGGAAAGTGACCAAAATCTAACGTCGATAGATGTCATAGTGGTAACGTCCCCACAACGACAAGGTGTAACATGATTAGATGTTGATATTTGGTTAAATTTAGGTTGGACGTTGGTCATTGACGTCGGCCTGACATTGGGTTTTGACATCAACCTGATTTTCATTTCCAAATAAAATCCAACGACCTTGGGGTATGTTGGGGTACAATGTCAATATGACATCATGTTGACATGTTGTGCCTGCAGGGTAGTTGATGACAGATATTATTCTTGGACAGAGGCCAATGGGGTATATGCACAGCTAGTATTTTAAGCCAATGATAAACTTCCGGTGAAAGCTTAATGTGACTATTTTCAATTTCAAAAGGTTCCTTTTACAGCATCAATGTTGTAATGTAATTACAATACATTCAGTTAAATAGACTTAAGCATTAATTTAGTTGTTCAAGGGTAAAATGAGTTGAAAGACCGTGTAACAGATAGCACCATAAGGATCAGCAGGTGAGCAGAGTAACTTCTTAAAAATACTGGTGTAAAATAAACTAAAATATTTTAAAGACATTGCAGAGGGAAATGGAATTTAATGCAGTGCTTCTTGTCCAGTCTGAGACCCACTTTATACTGTATTTCTATCAGGCAGTGATGATCGCTGATTTTTAAAGAAACCAGATTTTAAACGTGGCAATTTTATAATGGAAAGACAGTGTGCTGAGCGCTGAGCCTGGCTGGCTGAAATTAAAAGTCAGTGTGCATATAGCCCACTGTCACATCTCTTTCTTCCAACATAAACTCTGGTGTGATTAACACTTCAGTTTGTAAGTGTGCCTTCAGAAGCAAGTATGTTATTATATACGAAAAAAGCCTTCTCCTAACGCAGCAACTTTCATTTTTCTTTTGATATTTAGCGCCAGTTTATCAGGAAGTGCCGATTTTGTTCTCTTGGACTCATTGAAAGGAAACTGTGCTTTATTCGCAAATGTTTTATGTGATATTCCAGTTTTGTGCATAAATTTAACTCGCATCTTTGGATAGAAACATGGCTATTGACATCACTCACTGCTCTTGATTATACATTAAGGGGTATATACAGTATGCAATAGGGATGTCCATATCTGATCACTTAATCTGAAAATCAGGCCCAATCATGCGGTTTCAGACTTGATCGGGCTAGAGCTGCCTTGACACAAATGTTTAGTTTGGCTGCGACTGTGTGTCAATTGCGTGGAAATACAATCTTAGGGTGCTTTCACACATAGACGTTTGTTTCGGAATCTGTTTCCTTTTCCCCGTTAGCGGGGTTTGTTTGGCATATGTGATCCAGTGCTTGGATCTGCGCCAAATTTGTGGTAATCGGTCCAAGATCGCCTGAATGAAGTGGTCTCTGCTCGATTGAGCGGATCGATTGTAGTGAGAAAACAAAACAATCCAACGAACTAACGACCCAGGCTATATCACAGTATATTATGATTGTGTAATAGCCATATATACAGCTATATGTAAGGACAATGATGAGCAGGGCGAGATGTCATTCCTACCGGTAAATGTGCGTTTCATGTCTAATGCGAAAGTGAAAGCATGCTGAAATATTAGAGTGCTGTTTATCCGTTAGGAACATTGACCGAAGTTATCAGCTGATCATTTTTCCATATTTTAATCTTATAATATGTTGTATTAGGCTTGTTGTTTAGTTAATTTCTGCACTGACAGCTCGAAAGAAAGATAAACATTATCTGCTTCATGATCTAATGCAATCTCGGTTCATCTGTCATTTCTCTCTATAATGCAGAAATCTAGCGAACGTTTCTTTAATAGATTGATTAATTTAATAGATAGATTTTTACAAAACTTGACAAGTGAAATGAGGCTCTGTATGAGAATGTCTGACCTCTGATTTATATTTCAATGTCTGTGAGTGTCAAAATTAAAGTGCAAATTTTCGCTTATAAAATATTTTATACACAACTGGTCAAAAGTTTGGGGTCAGGATGATTGTTAAATGTTTTACAATAAGCTTCTCCTGCTCACCAAGACTGCATTTATTTCATCATAAATACAGCATTGTAAAATTGTGAAATGTTATTGTGCTATAAAAGTACTGTTTAAAAGTAGTTTATCATTTAATTTAATAATTTATTCCAGTGATTTAATGATGAATTTTCAGCTTTAGGACTCCAGTCTTCAGAGTCACATGTTCCCTCAGAAATTACTCTAATATTAATTATTATTGTTATTATTGTTATTATTGTTGTTATTATTATTATTATTATTATTTTTATTAATGGTAATAGTAATAAAAGCAATACACACACACATACACGCACACACACTATAGGTATTACAATTATGTTTGGCTTTTGACACATTATTTTAAAATCCAGTATGTGGCTAAGAAATAGCTATTAATTTCTTTTTTTTGGTGGGGCCAGGGAAAATTTTGGCAGGGCAAGTAAAAATCTGAACCACTGGCCCGATCGGGCCAGTAGAAAAAATCCTTAGCGTCATTATTACAGTTTCAGAGTAGCCTTTATTAGGCTAAATAATTTTCTGTCAATGACGATCCATATTGCGCCCATCAGTTTCACTTTTATTAATTGAATTAACTACTTTGACTACAATGAACATTGTGAATACACAATGAATACATAATGAATACACAACGAATAAAGCAAGGCTTTAAAAACTATTCGCAGCACTGACAGTATTGCCCTTGGAGGAATAAACTCATTTGGAAAGATGAGAGAACAGAAACTTTTAATATTACAGAATAATTTTACAGACCGGCACAAGTCGCATATACGCAGCCGGATGCGTGAATGAATCGCTTGATGCATCACTGAGACACAGCGTGCAGCCATCCTGTATCTGCGGACACTTCCAAAACAGCAGCACAAAGGGAAGAAATCAGTGTGTTGAGGATCTGTCCAATGTATTATTGAGCCTTTTCTAGTTTAAAATAATCAGGTAGGCCTACTTTGTGTGTGAAATGCAGGTAATAACTCTTACTCCTGTGTTGTGAATGCGATCTGCTGATCTAACAAACACAGCGCAACATGATTTAGAAACAGTAATGAACACAGTAGAACAAGTAGAACACAGAAGCAGCTTCAAGCGGAAAACGCGAGTATGGCTGCAGTCAGGACGTATTATAAAGTTAATGACGACAACATTGCCATAGCAAACTGTGAGATATGTAAACTTTGCATTGCAAGAGGTGGAAAGGAAACGGCTACATTTAACACAACAAACCTGATAGGCACCTCAAAAACAAGCAGCCGACACAATACAGCGAGTTTACCCAGGCAACCCAAACGAAGACAAGTCAGCTCAGTTTGCAGGAGAGTTTGAAGAAGACAGAAAAAAGCCCAGTGACAGAGCAAAGGCACGGGACATCACAGCCAAGATAGCACAAAGGATCGCAATAAGTGACCTGCCATTCGCCTTTGTAAAGAACCCTGGATTTCTTAAGCTTATGGAGCTTATGTTATTTATTACTTGATTGTTCAAGCTACCTCACAGAAGTGCTCTGTTTGTTAACAGAGTTGTTGAATGTTAAAATAAGGTGAATTAAATAAAAAATAAGGAACATACTAGATCTGTTTCTTCACTCTTCTTTATTCTTTTTTTATGTATTATAGAAGTATCAGATCGAGTTTCAGTATCGGTAGATACTCAAAATCAAATGACTCTGACTCAAGGGCAAAAAAAAACCTGATTGCGACATCTCTAGTATGCAATGTTATACTTGATTATATTATTCAGATTCTGTGCAGTAGTAGTATCTTTGCTTTATTGTATTCATTTATGATTTTGATTGAAGACAGATAGAATTTTTTATGTGACTGTCCTTTTTTACCAAACATATAATATACCTAAGGCATACATTCTCTTAAACTCATAAAGGACATTTAACACACATTAATGTCAACTCTTACCTGCGGCTCCCTCCCCAGGCCAGCCCCTCCTCCCACAGCAATCACAGGCACTCCTGTCTGGGCAGAGACAAATTCCAGCATAGGTGCTAATGGTGCCCGGTTAGGTGGTGGTGGCTTTTCTTCCTCAAACACAAGGCCTTGTAGTGGAGTGGTAGCCAGTAACTCGCACAATTGTAACAAGAGGCTCCCGGGGCTGCTCTCATTGACAGCCAGCCAGATCACATTGGCGGGACCCCACGGTGTCATCACACTCTCGCCCACCTGTCCTGACCAGGCTCGACTCAGAAAGGCCGTCCCTGAGCTGCTGCTGCTTGGCCCGGCACCGGAACCTGAGCCCGCCGAAGAGGCGCCGCCCACGCCCCCCACCCCGGCACTCGTTTCCGGGAGGTGGGAGGAGCCGGAGTGAACCACAGCGATGTTGACTCCGCCCGAAGCCCCTCCCGAGTCCCTCTCTCTCTCCCGGGGGCGGAGCAGCAGTGGGGGGGAGGGCTGGGCCGGCCCAGTGCATGCCAGCACAGCCAATAGGAACGAAAGGGCAGGCCTTGCCGCCATGACACAGGCAAAGAGTCACTTAGGTGGGTAGTGCTTTATGCAGGAACCAGACCTTAATGGAGAAAAAAAAACAGAGACAACATAACTGAACTGAGCTGAGGGAAAACATGAAAGGCATGCCATCAACATACAGTCCATCAACATCAATTACGACGCCGCCAGACATCAAGATACATTAACCTAGCAGAGGTAGTTAAGTCCCAGCGTGGGGACTGGAGAAGAAAGCTAACACATCTCACCTCCCTGAACCCAACCATTCCCCAGGGAACATGGGAAATCATTACTCCCTCTGCACTGATTCACACATTAGATCCTTCAGCGCAGAAGAGAGTGTCGAATCTCTGCCGTAAATTTGCTCTAGTCCATCTCTGCTTGGGTGGATCCAGAGCAGACGGAGTAAATAAAAGTGAAAATAAAGAAGAACAGAGGGGACGAGGCCGCCCTCTGCGCCTTTTGTTTGTGTGCCTCGTACAATAAAGGAAAAAGCAAGAGTGCACAAGAACGAAGAAGGGAGGGAGAGACGGCGCGCTTGTGCTGATATAAATGGCAGGCCATGTAAGCGCCAGCAACACCATGAATCATTTTCAAGTCACTTTGTACAACAGCCATCAAAACCTACCCACCCATCCCTCCGCCTTCGCCGTAGACGAGCACATACGCACTCTCTTTAATTAACCTCCAACTAAACACACTTATTTAGACACAAACTATGTGAGTGCACAGACACGCAGTAGGGGTGTGTGATATACGAGGTGACGTATAGCACAAATGCACCTATACTTGCACTAATGTGCATATTAAGTAAAGCACTGACTCAGGGGCTTGGCAGCACATTCACACACCCACATGCACACAACACAACGCAAACACACATCTTTCTCTCCGTCATGCTGGCTACGTTTCAGAGCTGGAGCTGTTAATGTCATAGCTTTGAACCAGAAGGCACGCTGACGTCATAATTTCTTCTCTCATTTTCTCTTCCCCATTAATTCTCCTTGCGGTTCCTTTGATACTGGGAAAAAGACACACAGAATGGGGGATTAAGCTACATCCGTTTGGAAAAGACCAAAAGGCAGAGGAGAGGGGCTGGAAAATAAAATGAAACAGAAGTGGACGTTTGGATTGGAGCAAAGGGTAAAAAGAGGAAAGGAATGGGAGGGAATGATGGGAGAAAAAGAGCTAAGCGTGAGTTCAAGAACGTGGACGGCTGATGCCTATAAGAGAGTCTTGAGTAAAGGCAAAGGGGTCTATCAGAGGATCTGCTGCATAATTCAACACATCATTACTGCATTCACACCGGCCTATGGGCATAGACTGCAGTGGCGAGTAAGGGAAATACTGCGGACTAAATGGAAGAAGACAAACAAAATTTACTTGACTTACTATAAAGTCTACCGCACTACTTCAAGTGGACGGCAGGCTTTTGAAAAGGACTATACATTTCAGCTCTCATTCAGAATGTTGAAATCCAAAGGGATTGAGGACCGGAGAAGGTGACTTTGTGCAGAGAGCATAAAAATCCATTAAAATTATAATTCCTCTTCAAAGAAATACAAAGTAATGGATGGATAAGAAAACAATAACTTGTACAGTAGACCGAGTCTAGATAGGAACATCTGTTCTGGATAGTTAACTATGATAATAAATGAAGCTGTGGAAGAATAAAGCTCCTTATGTTTGATTCAAATGGGTTATTAGTAAGTGAGCACACAAAATAGTTCTTTAAATTCTAACAGGTTAGGAAGTCCAACCAAAACCTCAATCTAAAGAGTTGTTCATTACTAAGTAACTCATTTCTATTTACTGATTTATTTTATCTTTGTGGTCGTGACAGTAAATACTATTTTACCAGATATTTTTCAAGACACTTTTCATACAGCTTAAAGTGACATTTAAAGGCTTAACTAGGTTAATTAGGTGAACTAGGCAGGTTAGGGTGGTTTGTTCTGTAGACTATCAGTAAAATAATATTGCTTAAGGGGGCTAATAATTTTGACGTTAAAATGGTTTTTAAAAATTTAAAACTGCTTTTATTCTAGCCGAAATAAAACAAATAAGACTTTTTTTCAGAAGAAAAAATATTATCAGACATACTGTGAAAATGTCTTTGCTCTGTTAATAATTTGGGAAATATTTAAAAAAGAAAATTAAATTAAAGGGGGTTTAATAAATCTGATTTCAACTGTGTGTGTTGGAAGCACTCTTTTTTTCCTAAATAGGGAAACCCTTTCTACGTTTTGTTGTGTACTGTAGGCTTGTATCAAAAATCTAAAAAAAAGAATTATATTTGATTTACCAGTCACACAAGTGCCATTTTTACATGTCACATCCATAACAGAGTTTTTCCCTATAAATGCAAAAATGTCAAATAAAATAAAATCAATAAATTTTGTTCTATAGTGAGCCAACTTGTATCCTTTTGATTAGCATTGCTTCTTTTGGGTTGTGTCGTTTAATTCACAGAATTTCTACAGAATGATGCAAACTCGCAGACTTTTTTGGTCACGTCCATAACGCATGATTATTTTCTTCATTTAAAATATAAAAAATGTTTACAGATTGATATTTTTCTGATGCCATTACTCTGTGGTTAGTTGTTTTAGAAAATATAAATAAATGTTTCAATATAATGTTGAAATATACCTTCTGTGTGAATTTATGTTTTAAGTTTTTACTGCAAATGTCACATCCACAACGCAGGAATTGCTCCTATATATAGTTATAGTTTTGTTATAGTATATAGTTTTGTTTTGTTATCGCAGTATAATTACGGCCAATTGTGGACCCTGCTAAAGCTGAAATGTTCAAATTTTCACACTTTCGCTGGGTTTGATCTGAATGCAGGAAGTTCATGATTTCTTGTGAAAATGAGGTTGAGGGTTCTTGTCATCAAGGCAAGTGATTGTACCCTCGGGGCAGATGGCACGCAGCATGACTCTGGAAAATATAGTTATATAAAAAATATGCTAAATTATTAAAATATTCATTTTTGAACATGTTTTAATATTATTTTAAATATCCCTTTACAGTTTTTTTATTGTTTTGCCACAAATTTCAGAACCTCGATGTCAATTTTCAAAACTCTAAACAGTCACTACTTTTAACGCAGGCTCTCCAGTGTTCAAAACTTTGCATGTTGTGTTCATTTCTTTAAAGGCTTGCATTTGCAGGATTATTGGTTCACATAATCCTTTTATCATACAAATACTACAGAAACATAACTTTAGATAAAAAAGATACACATCATTTCAATAAACAATCATTAACAATCATTACATATTGTTGTTTTAAATATATGATACAGGTTTTATTATGGTTTACAAATAATTGTAGAGGAAACAGTACAGACAGTGGAAACACTGAACTAAAGTTTCTTCATTTAATCATAGAATTTTTTTCTTTCTTTCTTTCCGTCAGTCTGCAGATTTGGCCAGAGGTTCGCTTCACATCACAGTGGTGTTCTCATTAGTCTAAAATCTTAGAAAGAACATTTGTCAATTTGCAAAATGCGAATCCAGACCTGATATTGGTCTGCAGTGATTGGGCTTTCTTGCATACAATAATGTAAAATATAAAAACGTTGTCTGTAAAAGTGGTACATGGAACATAGAAGCCATATATATATGGAATAAGGATAAAATCTATAGATAATGTAGTCCAGTTGGGTCATCTTCTATGGTAACTGCTGTCATTTGATCCTGAAACCTTCATCATCTAAATATGTACAGTTACATGCAACAGTTACCTGTCATTTTGAGCACTTGTATCAGTTGATAGTTACATCATGTTAATCATGTTAATTAATTAAATAAATGTGAAGTTATTTCAGATAATGTGTGTGTTGCATTCTGAAATGGGATCAATTTGATGTTTAATTGTATTATATTGAAAAGGTGATTTTAGTTTAATGAACAATGTATCTTTGACTTATTTGTATTTTATCCTAGCATTTGAAAAAAAGACTTTAGTGCAAAAATTTGCAACTTTGGCAATGTTTGTTAATTTTGTGTCCAGAGTTTTAAAGGTTACTCCTAATGTCGCTAGTTAACACGCTCAATGCATTTTTTCTCATCCCATCATTTCTAAGATATAAACCATTTTGTAGAGGTTAATATGTCGGTTTATGGTACCAGAATTAATACACATACTATAAAAAAATCTGAAAATAGCAAGTGTAAGACCAATTTATAAAAAAAAAATAATTAAAATAAAAAAATGTTGAATACTAAATCATCTTTATTTTTATACTGGGTATGCTATAATATATTATAAATAAGTATTAAATAAGTATTTCAGATTCTCATTTAACATGTTTTCTTGGGGTTCTTTTTACAATAAAACCAAAATCTAATGTAGTAGTGCAACATGATTATGTTTGTCTGATTTTCTTGCAAACCAACAATGCTGTGTGTAAACCATTATTTAAAACGGTCATTCTTTAAATGACTTTAACAGTCATTCTTTAAAACAGTCTAAATGTAGTCAACCATTTGGTAGAGAAGGCAGTGAAAGGGATATAAATGTATGCATCTTTAAGTATCATGCATAGTCAACATTGTTACTGTACATCAGCTGTGCAGGACGTAAAGTAGTGTTCAGTTTCATTTGCTGTGATATGCCTGCCAGTGTGTACACCACAATTTTACTCTGAGCAAAAACTGAGGGTATCGACTAAACGGCAAGATATTATTCTGTTTGCCCTTAAAGTCTGTGAACTTAACTTTCTGAGAGCGAGATTAAAGAGTGGGCTGCTTTGGACTCTGGAACACTGAATTCAGCAATGATATCAACAATGAAACCAGACAGAGCCATTCAAGCACTTAAAAAAAACAACAACAACGCATTTCTCCAAATTCAAAAAAATATTATGATGTGAAAAAAATAACATGCTTGCAATAGATTTACAATCACGAAAAGGTGATGCTGACAGTGTTCTCTATTTTATGAGCATTTAAAGGCTTGTTGCCACATGTTGCGAACGGAAATGGTCCAGCACAATAGAACAAAAAAGTGTGAAAGCAGGTTCATCTGATATTGGGTATGGACTGAAGCAATCGTACAAAGTGTGAAAACACTTTAAGTCAGGCAATTTGGCCAGTCATTGCCTCAGTGAGTCGCCGTCTGGTGATTAAGACTGTGCTGATAACGCAGACGTCACAAATGTAATCCAAGGCAGGGCTGACACACAAACTGGGGAGTTTTCTAAGTGAAGCCTAACACAATCAAGTCTTTCATCAAGGCACTTAATACCATGTTGCTCTAGGGAAACAGCTTCTGCCATTTGTGTACTATGGAGCAAAGCGTCTGCTAAACGACAAGTAACCTTCATGAAAACAACCCGGTGACTCAATTTGCCCAAAGAAATGAAAATTGTACCAAGCAATAATTTAAGTAAACAATATATTTTTAGAGAAATTCATATTATTTAAATGCTAGATATTGTGACAAAGCAGCTGCTGAAAGATGAAAATAAATGAATGTAGCTAAACAAGACTTTGAATGAGTTCAGTCCTTTAAAAATGCCTGAGGTCTGAAAATAAATCAGCTTCTACCTCCAAATATGTTGACATATTTAAATTCTGCTACTGTATATTAGAGTTGCACGATTTACCGGTACTATGGTAGTATCGTGATACTATGGCTCCAAAATACTGGTGGAGCCACTGTAGTTTGTAAACGGTAGTATCGTCATTAACGGTTTATCTACAATGGATAATGTTGCAGTTGGAAAAGTCACTAAAATGCTTACACGTTTGTGCAACAATAAACCATTTTATTTAAATAGTCTGTGGAGCCCTTTAAGGTTGCACATTTTCTGTTGTTTTCTGACAATTTAAACGCACACATAAATCGGTTCATTTCTGTTTCTGTCAATATGATTTAGTAGCTACAACAACTACAGCAATATCTTTAAAAAAAACTACTCACAAAGTGACATTTTGAATTACTTTTGATTGTTACCTGATAAGAAAATCAATAGATAAAAAACCCAAAAGGGCAACAGCAAACAATGAAACAATTTTTGACCACCTCATATGGCCTAGTTTTGTTGGAAAAAATGCTCTTTTTGTAACAACTTTCGTTTGGTATAATTTGTATCTTTATTTTAATGTATTTTTGTTGGTCAGTTATTTACAAAATAAACAAAAAGTACTGATACATTTTAGGTGAAGTGACGTGCAAATAATACTTTTTCCAATAAGGTAATTATGAATTAAATTCAAGTAGACCTATTATAACATCTAAAATATAGTATTTCTGACAATATTCTTTATAATTTGAGTAGTATTGCAATACTATTTTGTATCATGATACTTCAGCTGGTATAGTATCGAAAGATGAACTAATGGTATCGCGACAACCCTACTGTATTCGTTCATTCATTTTCTTTTCAGCTTAGTCCCTGGGGTTGCCACAGCAGAATGAACCGACAACTTATCCAGCATATGTTTTACGCAACGGATGTCCTTCCAGCTGCAACCCATCACTGGTAAACATCCATTCACAATCATTCACAGGCATACACTATAGCCAATTTAGCTTACCCAATTCACCTATAGCGCATGTCTTTAAACTTGTGGGGGAAAACGGAGCACCTGGAGAAAACCCACGTGACCACGGACAGAACAATCAAACTCCACACAGAAATGCCAACTGACCCAGCCGAGGCTCGAACCAGAGACCTTCTTGCTGTGAGGCGACATTACTACCCACTGCGCTGCACCCTACTGTATATTATATAAAAATGTAAACAGTAAAAGCTATTTTTGTGTTTTTGTTAAGTTTATACCTTTACCCCAAAGAGTATGATGGCAAAAAATATTTCTTGACACGCAGGTCTCACAGTGCAAATGCGTTCAGGGTTGATAAGTAGAATTGACTCATTCTGGGCTGAGTGACCTCATGAAGAAATGAGTCAAAGAGAAAATGTCTTGAGATTTCTGCTGTGCACTGTAAAGGCAATATACGTTTTCTGCATGGTGACCACATTTTGGCACATCAGTGCTCTCCAATATAAACTGTAGAGAGAGTAATCCCAAGCATAAATGAGCAGGCCTTTCAACAAAAACTTGCCTCACAGCAAGAAGGTTGCTGGTTCGAATCCCGGTTGGGTCAGTTGGCATTTCTGTGTGCAGTTTGCATGTTCTCCTTGTATTTGTATGGGTTTCCTATGGGTGCTTCGGTTTCCCCCACAGTCCAAAGACATGCGGTGTAAGTGAATTGGATATGCTGCGTAAAACATATGCTGGATTAGTTGGTGGTTCATTCTGCTGTGGCAACCTCTAACAATTAAGGTACTAAGCTGAAGGAAAATTAATGAATGTTCATGAGAGAAGTAACGGGAAGGATAAGCACTGATAAAGATTTCATAATTTTGTGAGATTTTCATTCACAAGCCCTCAGTTTGATTCTAGCTCTTTTATGAATATTTCAGATGTGGAAAAAGTCATTCAGACAATGAAAAAATACCATTTTAAAAACCAATATTTGGATTACTTAAAGACTGGAGTTAACAATAACAAAAATCCAAGATTTTCTTTTTACTCCAACTATTTTAATTAACTGTTTGATCCATTAAAGAACAAAAAAGGTCTAAATGATTCTTTCTATTCAGATCTTGAGTCTTCCTGACTTCCTGTCCATTACTATTAGCTTCTGTCTGCTGATCACTTTTATATTACCTTCATGCCATTTCTTTTAACATTTCAGAGCTTGACAGCCCCAGTTTTTATTCACTTTCAATTCATGACGCAGGATATTCTTAGAAACTCACCTTGCACGTTCTGCCGAATCAAGAAAATGACATGGATTTCAAACAATAGGTGGATAAATAATGGTAAAACTTGAGTGAACTGTTCTTTTTGTCTTTTAGAACTACAAACAAGAACTTGTCAAAGTAAGTGAAGGGCGAAAATCAAATAAGAGCTACTCACTGCTCAACAAGCAGGCTCTTTTCAGCGTGGTTCAGCTTGAGGTAGTAGCATACGCGGCAGTAAATTTGTGCAGCTCTGTATCCGTCTGACTGACTCTGAAAAATTGACTGGCTTGGAATCTGCTCTCCTAGTTCTCATGGCTTGCCTGCGTATGACTTGGCATATCCTGGCAAAACAGGATCTTTTCACAAAGCTAACAAGAACGTATCGCTCTTTTAGTCCCAGGTATTCTGCATCCAAAACTGCACTCTTTTCAAAACAGCAATTTGTGCTCCTGCAAATCTCTAAATCCAAGCACTGGTTGTGATTTAGGTATCCGAGGAACGACCTCTGTTTTTTTCTCTCCCTCAGATAATGAATGTTTCATGTTTATGTTAATAGTGCATCTTTAAATAACATTCTGTCTCTAAATGATATCTCCGGGATCATTCTGGATTTTGCTGCAGGTGAATTTACAGCAGCACACTTTCATCAGTCTTCAATGACTGTAAAAAATCATTCAGCATTCCTCAATGAACCCCTATAAATATTCCGGTATGGCACTGTAGCATCTGTGCGGTGCATTTTGAGTAGCTTGCAGATTTCTTTTCACATGCGCAAGTTGCTTGTTGGGGAAAAAATGGAGGGCTGAACAGATGGTCACTTGTTCAGATCATAGGTCTGCAGTGCAGTGCTTCTCATAGAGAAGCACTTATCTGAAATGACTCTCCTGGGCTAAATAAATAAATATATAAAGGATGCTAATGCGGGTAGCCCCATGTTATACATCACCATCTGAAAAAGCCCACCATGGACCACTTCTATTCCCATTTCCAATGTCTGGACGGCATTGACTTCACCATCAAAGCTTCTTTTTTGTGAAAGACTAGGATGTTGTGTAAGCCGCCAGCCTTGTGGGACTTTTTTTTGCTGTTGCTGCAAGGGATGTGGGTATATCAGTGTCTTTGTGTTGTGCAGCGCTGTCTAACATGCTTACTTATGGTGGTGTCCGCCATGTTCTATCAAACAATACAAGGCTTTCATCATTCACAGATCCTGACATAGGTTCTTACAATAGGAAAAAAGCCCAAATTTACAGTAAATGTGAAGAGATGACAGACATAAATCATTTATCTCCAATTCTAAGTCAAAAGGGTTATTCAACAAGAGAAAATAAAGGTGCCAGGAAACCCCAAAAGACATTTTCAGTAGATTTTGCTGTCACTCAGACTCTTTGTTGACATTTTGGTTTTATCTATAACATCACTCATTCATTTTCCTTTGGCTTAGTCCCTTTATTCATAAGGGGTTGCCACAGCGGAATGAACCGCCAA
Organism: Danio tinwini; assembly: GCA_903798205.1. Taxonomy (NCBI): domain Eukaryota; kingdom Metazoa; phylum Chordata; class Actinopteri; order Cypriniformes; family Danionidae; genus Danio; species Danio tinwini. The sequence continues at coordinate 1,206,762 of CAIGQZ010000253.1, read as the reverse complement.
CCAAAGTTGAGACCACTCAAATGATTTGAGGAAAGTGATTCCCTCAGTTTGTTTGAGTAATGGGAAATCGACAATTCTATTAATTGAGTTCACAACTGAGTAACTTCAATGTTTAAGTACAGATAACTTAAATGTTTAAGCACAGATAACTTTAAATGACTAATAGACTAAACTTACTTTTCTTACTTACTCCCAGGGCCGTTTATATCGAAGCTGATATTTAGCCGCACCATGTTGGTGTTTCGTAACATGTAATTTTTTACAAGGTTGGTTGTTAGCCCAACGCTCAACCCCCAACCTGGAGGACCAGGACATACACACATACACTACAACAACACTGCCTTTTTTCACTGAATGCTTTGAATGCAAAACACCCATGACGGGCACAAACTGTTGCAAAAAAACAGCTGGAACCTGGAACCTGGGCATGCGCAGAATGACTACCTGATAGAGGCAAAGCCACGGAATCAAGCTTCCAACCAAACACTTATACATTAAATCAACCACGCCTCCCTGAACTTCTCATTTGACCACCTGTATCCAATAGTATCTGGATGCAGCCTTTATGATGTAAGCTGAGATTGCATCACTCAGTGATGCAATGTCAGACACAATGCACTCAATGGAGTGAGTGACGTCACTGTGACGGGTAGGGTTAAGCCTGGTTTATACGCTATATGCTAGTTCCCTGAGTGCGCGCGTCGAATGTGATATCATCACGGAGTTTGTGGATGTTCGCTTTGAGTGCGCGCAACATCATTTTGGCTGGCGGTGCGCACAGCATTTTTTGAGACTCGAGCAAAGAGTGCGCGCAGCGCCGCGTTTGGTTTGAGTTGAATATGAACCACTTTGATGAGATTTTGTCTGAAACAGTACGACAGCAGACATCCTTATGATCCGTGATCATAGAGATAACCTGATGGTCAATAATTCTTGGCTAGAAATTGCAACAGCAGAGGGAAAGAAGGAAAGTTTTTGTTAAAAGGTTTGGAAAAACCTGAGGGATAAGTTTGTTAAAGCCAAAAGAGGCCATGGCAAAAGTGGAGACCCAGGTACACAATTACAGAAG